>JAZKJV010002798.1:0-600000 GCA_037367405.1 Ottelia alismoides | reverse complement strand
CCTTCTACCAGTCCTGAGGTGCCCGAGCAGAGACCGCAACAGACAGTGGATGATTTATCGACACCTAAGTTTGGGTCTTTTGCCTTTGCAAAGAACATATCCAGCAGTGAGGAGCACATCGATGGACCCAGCGGGACCCAGACATACGTACTTGATCAGGGTGCCATCAAGAACACCTTGTTAGCCTCTCTAGAGACCATGCAAGATCATATCAGAGATCAGGGGGCTTTCATGGTGGACATGCGCCGAGAGATGGAGCAGATGAGAGCCGATAGAGAGTAGCGTAGAGCCGGTGGAGGAGGAGGACCAGATCATCCCGAGGGAGGAGAGCCTAAGGAGCCCGTACAACCAGCAACACCTGCACGACCGATGAGAGAGTTGTACAACCCTGGTGCAACTCTGACCCATAGATGGATACAACTACCAGCCATTCTGGGAGATTTCAAGCTCCCACCTCAGACTATCCAGCTTCTACTCCGATTCCACGGATTCGCCACAGAGGAGCCACACCTCCATCTCCAGCAGTTTGAGATGATCTACAGTACTGTCCACGATCGCCTTGTGGACGAGGACGCCATCAAGATGATGGCTTTTCCATTCTCCCTCGTAGACAGAGCAGCCAACTGGCTGAACACCTAGGGAGATTCATCACCTCATGGGAATTGCTCCAGAACGAGTACTTGAATAAGTGCTATACACTCGGCCAGACTGTAGAGACTTATGTTATGATATTATGTACTATTTCTTATTTTCTGGACTCTTATGTATTTTACCCATGGGATCTCTCTATAAGAGAGCCTAGGGTTCTATGGAATAACAAGCCACTTATTTCCACCAACATGGTATCAGAGCCATGAAACCCAAACCCTACTCTCTGAAGCCCACCGCCCACGCTCTTTCTCCTCTCTCCTCTCCTCTCAGCGGCCCACCCTCTCCTCTCGACGGTGCCTCCCAACTCCGCCAGGCCCCTCCAGGCCTGCCCGGCATCGCCAGGTGCCCACAGCCCTTCGCCCGGTCTCTGCCAAATACCGTCGGCCCTCCGTCGGCCCTCCGCCGATCCTCCACCATCCTCCGCCGACCATTGGCAGGCCCCTCCAGGCCCCACTAAGCTCTGTCAAGCCTCGTTGGGCCCTGCTAGGTTCCGTCAGGCATCGCCAGGCACCCCCCAGCTCTTCGAAGCTCACCGTCGAACCCCTCCTCCAGTCGCGTCGGCCGCCGAGTCCCTGCCAGCCACTTTAACACTCGTCGACCGATATTGTGACATGGACTTGAGTGCATAAAGTCTACATATGCACTCAAATCCTATCCGATTGATGTAGACATCGTCTCTTGTCTACAAACCCTAGTTTTCATCTCCGGCTAAATGTCAGAAAGTAAAGTCGATATGCCCTCCATAGGCGCCTTCAAAGGACCTACACCAATAGTCAAGATGGATGGGACTAACTATGAGCTCTGGGTGATGCAGTTCCTGAGTCTCATGAAGTCAAACGGTAAGAAGCATATACTTACCGAGGATGAGCTGACAGAGAAGACTGGGATCTATGCCTCTTTGGAAGCCGATGATTCTTATGCCAAGGTTTGTCTATCAGGCACACCGTCGATGGATATTGCCAATGATGTCCTCCATTAGCCTACTGCCAAGTCAATGTGGGATATTCTGGCCGCTACATATTCCCAAGTGCGGAATGAGACCAAGATGTTACAGCTCCAGCATGATATATTCACGATGAAACAGAATGGACAGCCACTTCACTCGTTGTACACGTCCCTGAGGGGGATGTTCGGGAAACTATATAGCACCATACCACTCATGGCTACTCTAGAGAAGCAGAAGACCTTCTGAAATGTTACCATGGTAGGCGTACTACTTGCAGTGCTCGATCCTGAGTACGAGGCAGCCATCTCTCAGATACTGGCCGATGACGTTATTCCTCCTATGGAGGACATTTACCAGAGGCTCAGTCGTATATCTATTTCTTCCAGCACATCTACTCCACCTCCATCGGCGATGGCGGTATCGCGTGGGAGAGGAGGTCAGTCTTTTGGTCGTGGACGTGGACCTCATGGACGAGGAGGTCGCTTTCACCAGCCGTGTTCATTCTGTCATCACATAGGCCACTCGGAGCATACATGCTACTTTAAGCAAGGGTTCCCACCATCAGTACGTATAGCCGAGCTTGTCATATCTTAATCGGCATTCACTACAAATAACTGGTTCGAAGAGCTTGTGGCACGTCTATGAGATATTATGCCTCATTTGTCTACTGATTCTCCAGGTGGATCTTTAGATGTTGCTACTACAACTTCTTCTAGTTCGTCTAGCATTGCCAGTACCTCATGTAGTACCACTACCTTTATATCTTGTCATGATCTCTCCGATTGGATTATAGATTCTGGCGCCACCCATCATCTCTGTCGTGACAGAGAGACACTTGAGTCATACAGGGACATCCCACCTGGCTGCTCAGTGCTGATAGTAGATGGGACTCATTCCCCCATTATTGGACAGGGAGAGATCACCTTCTCCCCTTCTATACATCTACAGAATGTTCTAATGCTCCTGAGTTCTCCATGAATTTGTTATCTATTAGTCATATTACGAAGGATTTGCATTGTCATGCTATATTTGACCCCTCATCTCTCATTTTTCAGGACATACTAATGGGTAGGGTGATTGGCTGGGGCTCTGAGCAGAATGGTCTCTATCATCTAGTCTGAAATTCTAATGCTGGCGTCTCTTCACATTCAGTCGGACCAGTCTCTCCGTACACCTATCATCTTCGCTTTGGCCATCTCCCTCTCCAGAAAATGTGACATCTCTCGCCTCAGATCCCTAATAGTTCATTATTTCGTTATGAAGCGTGTTAGGTGGGAAAACATCATCGGTCTAGCTTTCCTAGTCGTCAAAGTCGGAGCAGTAGCTCCCCGTTTGAGTTGTTTCATATTGATATCTGGGGTCCGAGTCGTGTACCTGATCATTAGGGACACATGTTTTATGTAGTTGTCGTGGATGACTTTTCTCGTGTATCTCCGGTCTTTCATTTTAAAGAATAAATCTGATGTAGGGGATGTTATTAAAATTCTGATTAATGAAGCGTAGAATGTTTTCTCTTCTACTATCAAATATGTTCGCACAGATAATTCATTGGAATTCTGCACCCGTCCTTTCTCCCTCTCTCTCAGTTTCTTTCATCTAAAGGTATTATCCACCAAACCACATGTGCTTACATGTCTCAATAGAATGGCGTGGCAGAGATAAAGCATCGTCACCTTCTTGAGATCACTCGAACCCTTCTTATCTAGAGTTGTACGCCTATTACTTTCTGGGGGGATGCTGCCCTTACAACCTGCTACCTTGTCAATCGCATGCCATCATCTGTTCTTGGTGACAAAATTTCTCTTTCCATTATTTTCCCTGATAAGGAATTATTCTCACTTACTCCTCGTGTCTTTGGTACTGTTGCATTTGTTCATCACCTATCTCTTGGACTTGACAAACTCTCTCTTAGAGCTGTCAAGTGTGTCTTTGCAGGTTACTCTCGGACTCAAAAGGGTTATCATTGTTATGACCCCGTAAACAAGAAATATTTTGCCAGTGCTAATGTTACATTTTTTGAGTCCGTTATGTTCTTCTCCTCTGCAGGTTCATATTGGTCTCGTCCACTACCAATGATGATGTCTATGTTCCTCCTCCTCCTAATTTGACTTTACCTGAGTCGAATCGAGTTCTTATTGCTATGCCACCATCACCACCGCCACCTCCGCAACCACTTATCCCACCTTAACCAAAATTCTATACACATCTGTCAGGTCCTGCTCAGACTACACGTCCGGCATCCATCACGCCTCAGGTATGTTCATATGGAATTACTAATAATGGGTCAGATACTGTACATGTGCAGGATTCGTCATTGCAGGAGGAGGTTGCACCATCTAGTACAACGGGCGACGATCTTGATGTTCCCATTGCCATTCAGAAGCAGAAACAGACTTGCTCGTCTTATCCTTTGGCTTCCCAGGTGTCCTTTCACCTCCTTATAGGCGACTTTTAGAGGTTTATTGTGGCTTTATCTTCCGTGGATATACCACGGACCTATCAAGAAGCTATGAAGATTAATTGCTGGCGACTAGCAATGGAAGAAGAGATGCATGCTTTACTGTCTCGTGGTACATGGAGCTTGGTTAATGCTCCATCTGACGCATCCATTGTTAACTGCAAGTGGGTATTCACAAATAAATACCATGCAGATGGCCGTCTTGATCGGTACAAGGTACGACTTATTGCGAGAGGCCTTACACAAACCTATGGCGTGGACTATATGGATACATTTTCTCTAGTGGCTCGTCACTCTACTCTTCGCATTCTTTTATCGATTTTTGTGGTACGTGACTGGACTATATCTCAACTTGATGTCAAGAATGCTTCTTGTATGGAGATCTGTAGGAGGAAGTCTACATGTAGCAGCCACTAGGGTTCACTGCTGAGGGGGAGAATCGTATGGTGTGTAGACTTCACAAGGCGATTGATGGCATTAAACAGAGCCCAAGGGCATGGTTCCAGAAGCTTTCCCAGCTAATTGAATGACAGGGATTCAAAAGATCAAATGTGGATCACTCGTTATTCATTCAGAAGACTTCTACAGGTACGGTTGTCATCATAGTCTATGTTGATGATATTCTGGTTACAGGAGATGACGTTCAAGGAGTAGAGAGAGCAAAAGTATTCCTGGGTTGTCAGTTTGTCACGAAGGACCTTGATACCCTAAGATACTTTCTAGGGTTGGACATTTGCCAGGAATGCACAGGGTCTGGTTATGACCCAAAGGAAATATATTATAGATCTTCTGATTGAAACATGCATGGTTGGATGTAGACCATCGAGCACTCCTATGGATCCGAGTATGAAACTGTATGAAAATGATACTACAGAAGTGGACAAGAGGAGATATAGAGAGATGGTGGGTAAGCTCCTTTATATCACCATAACTCGACCCGATATTGTTTTTTGCAGTAAATAGGGTGAGTCAATTTATGGAGCAGCCAAGACAAGTTCATATGGATGTCATATACATGATATTGAGGTATCTAAAGTCTTCTCCAGGCTCAGGGTTGCTATTTCAAAAGAGCACAGATTTATCTATTTCAGCATGTGCAGACACAGATTATGCAGGGTGTCCTAAGGATCGAAAGTCTACTTTAGGATTCGCCGTTTTTGTTGGGAGCTTTCTGATTTCTTGGAAAGTAAGAAACAAACTGTTGTGGCAATATCTAGTGCTGAGTCTGAATATAGGAGCATGGCACAAGCGAGCACGGAGATGATGTGGGTTCGAGCTGTGCTAGAAGATCTACATATAGTTGTACCTTTACCCATGCTGCTTCAGTGTGACAATCATGCAACATTGTTTATTGCCAACAATCCAACTTTTCATGAAAGAACAAAGCATATCGAAGTAGATTGCCACTACACGCGAGATATGATTCAGAGAGGCTTGATATCTACATCTCACGTTAGCTCAGAGGATCAGACTTCCGACATATTTACGAAGTCGCTACTCAGAGGACCCTTTCATAGATGTTCTTCCAAGCTGAGCATGATAGACATTTATGCTCCATCTTGGGGAGTGTAGAGACTTATGTTATGATATTATGTACCATTTCTTATTTTCCTTTTTATTTTCTAGACTCTTATGTATTTTACCCATGGGGTCTCTCTATATAAGAGAGCATATGGTTCTATGGAATTACAAGTCACTTATTTCCACCAACACGGACGAATGCAGCCAGAGCCCTGATCAACAACTTTTCCATGCTCCCCAACGAGAAATTTCATGAGGCATGGGACAGATTCAAGGAGCTCACTGACTGTGCCCTCATCATGATATATCCAAGCCCAACCTTGTTCAGAGTTTCTTCTGCGGGCTTACACCAGAGTTGTAGGGGCTAGTGAACACATCCTGTGGGGGATCTTATTTTGCCAAGGATGAGAATCAGGTCTTGGCCATCTACGAGGATATGGCATAGAACTATACGGTGATGTCTCAGACCCGATTATATACACATGGGAATACCTATCCACAGGTTGTATCCTATCAGAGGATAGCATGGGTCGATGCCGGTCCATCTACATCATCGGCAACCGCAACACATGTAGAGTCGACAGCCGCTGATATGGGGATTATCAATGAGAAGTTGGACCACATCGAGCTGATTGAGAAGAAGCAGTGTCAGGGCATGTCCTAGATAGATCAGATGGCACAGACGCTAATTGACTTGAAGACACAGATCATGTGTCTCTAGGAGGCACAAATGGCTTCTCAACCCCGTCTTAGGTCACGGGCAGATCCCAGCAGCAGCAACAGCTCAACCCAGCCCTCCGCCCATTACCGACAGGTTCACCATGTTCAGGCGGAGTCATTCCAACAGCCGCAGCAACAGTACCACCAGCCACCACCGTCTCAGGACATTCAGTTGGTGGTCTACTTGCCGGATCAGCCCCTGACAGTTCTCCTCCCACCCACTAACGAGCAGAAGCCGTTGCTGGATGTCAACGGGCTTTGGTATGACCAACCTCAGCTTGGGATCCAACGAGACCATCCTGGATTCCAATGGTCGATCGGAGATACCTCTTCCTAGCAGCAACCTCCAGTTCAGGGTGGCCAGTTCAGCCAGCAGCAGCAGCAGCCCCATTTCCCCCAGCCACAACCTTAACAACAGCATGGTCCTCATTCCTATAAGCAGGGACATTCGTGGAGGCAACAACAACAACCTCAACAGTTTCATCCCATGTATCCCTCTCATCCTACACAACAGCAATGACCTCATTTCTAGAGAGACCACCCGTCTAGTTCTCATGGGCCAGCATACGAGAACCCAACTCTTGATGATTTAGCTCGCCTTGTTTCCGAGCAGCAGGCCACCTTCAGGCAGAAGATGGACGAGTTCCGATAGGAGATGAGGGAGATAGTGAAGGGCAAGATTTCCATACCCACTCAGATCGAGCCGAATACGAACAACCTGAAGAGGAAGTCTGAGCATGTAGAGTTTACAGAGGTTACCACTCCTAGTGATTCACTTGGAGATATTTCTGCATACACTTTTGATGCTGACTTTGTTACACTTAGGAGCGGTAGGATGCCAGCAGGTGGTGCCTCATCTGAGTGACGACCACATGAGGACTCTGGAGTGCCAGATGAGGAGGAGAGCGGTGCTGATGTCGCTCATGACGATGTTGATGACGGTGGTACTGATGCCACCAAAGGCGTAGACCCATCCGATGGTACTGAGGCCGTCACTTCACCAGATGCAGGAGGTTGTGATGATGCCACCATAGATGATGATGCTAAGCCAGAGTGCTGTACTGATGCCGCAAGTCCGGATGTCGAGGGTAGTACCGAGGCCACCATTTCTATTCCTATTGCATTTCCTTCTATCGTTGTATCTCAAGACTATTCTGGTAATAAAGGAAAGGGTTATTCATTTGTGAATACATCTGTGATGCATGGAGATGTTTGTATGGATTCTACTTTACAACAACAACAGCGACCCGATCCTAGCCCCCCATCTGAGGAGGGGCAAGCCATCCCCTTCCTCCAAGCACTCTGCTTGGCTAAGGGGACCAAAAAAGAAAATAAAAAAAATCCCAGTAGCAAGAGTTCAACCAGCAGATGATAGATAGATTCTAGAAATAACTGACTCTACAAGAGGCCTTGGAGCACATCCCCCTCTTCTAGAGGAACCTTATAGAGAGGACCACATATTGTAGGAAGAGGAGGAACCACCACTCAGAGATCCATGTGCTCACTTGTGCCACCTGCATTGCCATCCAGAACCGTTTGCCAGCCAAGAGGCTAGATGCAGTAGCTCCCTATCTCAGATGTCACATACATGAGCAGAGGTTCGATCGGACTCTACTAGACAACAACTCTTCTATCAACCTACTTCCGGTAGCCTTAATTGATCGTTTCGAGTTTGGCCCTCTTCGACTGAGCATGACGGTCCTTCTGTTTGCTGATCGATCTGTCTAGAGGCCGAAGGGGTTGCTGAAGGACATGGTCATCAAAATTCAGGGCCTGAAATTCCCTGTGGACTTCATTGTGTTAGACACGGAGATCCTTGAGTCTGTGACCGATGCCCCCATCATTTTAGGATGCTCGTTCTTGGCCACAACCCAGCCAGTGTCCGATCATGATAGTGGGAAGGTGTACTTTCGTGTCGAGGGCGAGAGTATACAAATAGAGATGATCGATGAGACCAGAGCGTGAGCTTCACCTTGCTCAGAGCCTCTTACAGATTCAGAGCAGATGACAGAGGTAGGGTGAGACATCCACTAGGAGAGCGATTTTTTTATCACAGATGATGAAGCCGCTTGGTCAGGCCTAATTTCACGAGCAATCCTCTCACCTACAGATCCCGTTGATGCACAAATTCCAGTAGAGGAGTGCTTGGAGAGCTCATTCTTGGCAGAGGTCATATTTCAGGTAGCAGATCGTGTTCAGGAGAGCGAGGCAGTAGACACTTCCTTTGATTCAGATTCAGATCCCTTGGAGTCAGATATTGATTGGGCAGAGTTTGGTGAGTTGATTCCATGTCTGATTCCTATAGAGCAAGCAGCTGGGGTGGAGATTTATCCCTTTCAGAGTACATAGACACCAGCAGAGCAGTCTTCACCATATTTCCTTGTTCAACGAGAGTTCTCCCACACAGATTTGGTCGCTTTCACTAAGACCATTCAGAGGCCAGATCCGCTATCTCCCAGTTGTCCAGTGTTGAAGCCCTTGCTGCAGTCGCTGAAGTATATATTCCTTGCAGGCGAGCATGAGATGCACCCAATCATTATCTATGAAAATTTGACTGGAGAGCAAAAATATCGTTTGATGGAGGTTCTTGAAAAGAACCGCAAGGCGATAGGATGGAGCGTAGCTAATCTCCAGGGGATACGTCTGACCCTATGCTCCCACCATATCCATCTCGAAGAGGATGTCAAGCCGTCATGTGAGTTATACTGGCAGCTGAACCCGAACCTTCGAGATGTTGTCATGGAGGAAATCCTGAAATGGTGGAGCGCCGATTTTATCTACCCCATCTCCGACTCCAAGTGTGTTAGTCCACTACATGTGGTGTCCAAGAAGACGTGCATCACTACAGTTGTGAGTGAGTATGAAGAGGAGGTCGCTACCCAGGTACCCACTTCATGGAGGATCTGTGAGGACTACAGATGATTGAATCAGGCCACCAAGAAGGATCATTTCCCGCTGCCTTTTATTGATCAGATTTTAGAGAGGTAGATGGGAAGAGTCACTACTGCTTTCTTGACAGGTACTCCGGTTACGATCAAGTGGACATTGCGTCAGAAAACCAAGATAAGATTACATTCACCTGTCCCTTTGGGACATCTGCTTTCAGATGGATGCCCTTTGGTCTATGTAATGCCCCGATGACATTCCAAAGGTGCGTGTTGTCTATCTTTTCGGACATGGTGGCTGATTGCTTAGAGGTCTTCATGGACAATTTTTCGATCTATGGTGATGGGTTTAATGCTTGTCTTGACTTCCTAGGCCGCGTCCTTCAACGATGCATCGAGGTCCATCTTGTGCTATCTTGGGAGAAGAGTCACTTCATGGTGACTCAAGGGATGGTGCTTGGTCATATCATCTCCAACAGGGGCATGGAGGTTGATCCGGCCAAGGTGGATATCATCAGGAAACTCAATCCACCATCCTACTTGCGATAGTTGCGGTCTTTTATGGGGCATGCCGGTTTCTACCGATGCTTCATTCATGATTTTAGCAGGATTGCCCGATCGTTGTTGCTGACCAAAGACACCGAGTTCATTGTAGATGATAAGTGTCTTACGTCATTCGAGACTCTCAAGAGTCTAGTTGTTGAGGCTCCTATCCTCCAGCCGCATGATTGGTCTTTCCCATTCGAGATCATGACAGATGCCTCCGATTTTGCCGTAGGGGCCATGCTAGGAGAGAGGAGGGATGGAGTTCCATTTACCATTCACTATGCTAGTCGTGCACTAGATGCCACACAACGAAACTACAATGTCATTGAGAAGGAGACACTAGCCTCAGTCTTCGCCCTAGATAAGTTCAGATCGTATATCATTGGATCTACAGTGACTATCTTTACTGACCATACCACCATCAGGTACCTCATGGCAAAGAAGGATGCCAAAGCGAGATTGACTAGATGGATCCTTCTGCTCCAGGAGTTTGATATTGAGATCAAGGATAAGCCTGGAGTCATGAATGTGGTGGCGGATCATCTCTCCCGATTAGAGCATCTTGAGGAATCTGAGCAGACTAATCCTATATCTGAGACCTTCCCAGATGAGGCGATCCTTGCTATCGCCTCGCTCCTGTGGTACGCCGACATTGTGAACTATCTTGTTGCTAAGAAAGTTCCACAAGGTTGGCCCAGGCAGCGACTTGAGACATTTCTAGCGAAGGCCATGACTTACCATTGGGAGGATCCCATCCTTTATCATAAAGGAGGGATAGCGTCTGGCAATGTTGCATTCCTTAGGAGGAGCACCATAGCGTCCTCACCTACTTCCAAAAGCTAGAGGCAGGAGGACATCACTCTAGGAGGAGAACGTCACATAAAGTGCTCCAATCCGGCCTATGGTGGCCTACTCTCTCCAAGGATTATGATGAATTTGTGAAGAGATGTACTGACTGTCAGAGGATGGGCACTCGTGGATAATATGACATGATGTCGGAGCAGCCCATTCACTTGTGAGGTTTTTGATGCATGGGGCATTGATTCCATGGATCCATTTCCTAAGAGCCAGGGATTCGAGTACATTCTGTTGACTATTGATTATGTGAGTTGTTAGGTTGAGACCATCCCCACCCGAGCCGCAGATGCTAGGACTGTATGTAAATTTTGAGGAAGAATATCATTTCACGGTTCGGGGTACCTCGAGTTTTGATATCTGACAGGGGGTATCATTTCATCAATGACAAGGTAAAGGCCCTTTCTAGAGAGTTCAGCATTGACCATCGAGTAGCCACTCCATATCATCCTCAGACTAATGGTCTTGCTGAAGTGTCGAATAGGGAGATCAAGACTATATTGTAGAAGGTCGTCCACCCTGACCAAAAGAATTGGTCACAGCTTTTGTACTCGCTCTTGTGGGCATACCAGACATCCTTCAAGACTCCTTTGGATACATCTCCCTTTCACCTCGTTTATGGCAAGCCTTGCCATTTACTTGTTGAGATTAGGCACAAGTCACTTTGGGCTGTCACAGACATACTTTTAGATCCAGCAAGTATAGGAGATCAGAGGAGGGCAGAATTGGCAGCCCTGGAGGAGCTTAGAGATGCAGCCTTTTCGAGCATCTTACATTATAAGGAGCGAGTGAAGGAGTGGCATGATTCTCAGATCAGCCACAAGCAGTTTGAGCCTGATCAGAGAGTATGGTTGTTCGATGCTGGCTTAGATTATTTCTAGGGAAGTTGCAGAGCAAGTGGAAGGGACCATACCCGGTCCGAAAGGTACATGACAATGGAAGCATTGACATATCTGAGATGTCATCTGAGTCTAACTTTCGTGTTAATGGGCAGCGGTCATTTTGCGTGAGATGTGGTCTTTGATTTACATCTAGTGCATCTCATGCCTGATTATCACTGTCCTCGCCTTGTATAGATCCATATGTCCATACCACCTCATTCTTTAGTCCCAAACCCCTTTTGCATCCTATGATTATGATATACATAGGGTGTACTCTACCCTAAGTATAGGGGGTGTTGGACTCTTGAGTATTCTTTTGATTCTTTTTACCTCTACTTTGCTGCCTATACTTAGGGACCTTTCGCCCTAAGTATAGGGGAGATAAACCCTGTACATTCTATCACTCGGGTTTCCCTTTATATACAGTCTGCTATACCTAGGATTACTTTATCCTAAGTGTAGCGGGAAACACTGAGCTCTCTTCATTCTATTCTTTGATTCGTCGTCGTAGTATACCATTCCTTTTCACTTCACTATACTAAGCATGACTTATGTCTTCTTCATCGCTCCTGATCCACTCTGAGGACATTGTTCGAGCTAAGTATAGGGGGGGTCATATATATTTCATATATACTTTATCCATAACTCGTACTTTGTGTGAGTATGTAATAAATAAAATGGCTAAAATTATTTTATCTAAAAATCATAAAAATTTAAAATTTTTCATGCACATAAAAATTCTTTCTTGGACATACATAGCTATTTATAAAAATTATCTTTGTGCAAATGTTTGTAAAAATGTTTTGTGTAAATAGTTTGTAAATATTTTAATATAAAAATTATGTATATAGTACAAAAAAATTGTAAAATGTTTGAAAATAAAAGTTTGCAAAAATCCTCGTGTAAATGTGTGTAAATATTTTGCAAAACTTCATGCATTCATTCATTCAAACATTTTTCAAAAATTTTGCACATCTTTGAAAAAGATGCATAAAAAGATTTTTGTATATACTTGTACAGTTGTTCTGAACCATAGTTGATATTTAAACTAGCCTGGAATTAAATTGGAAAATGGAGCTTGGTTAGGACCTTAATCCACCTAATTCTAAGAGGAACCTTATAGGGCTTAGGGTTAAGATTCTTCAGGTCCATTTTGGGACTTAATTCTTTGAGTCCACTAGGTTATGATCATATGTCATCTTGATGAGCCGAAGTGGAACACTGAACAATGCACATATGGCTCTCATAGACAATGGCTTTAGTTGCACCAGCACCTTACACATAGCTATCCACGGATGAGGTGGTAAGGAGGAAATTTCCTTTGGCTTGGGGTAGCATATGAGGCTAGTACTTCTAGGCAGAACCTCTCTTCTTCTTTTAGTGAAGGAAGTGCGTCTCAACTTTGTCTGGTGGTGTTGAGCTCTAAAGACAGGAGTTGTGGGTTGCAATGAAGCTTCAAAAGAGGGATAATCTATTGTCTCAAGGGGAAAAGCTCCTTATGTATATATGTTGTACCATGTAAATATGTTTAACATATGCACATAAAAAAATGTGCAAAGAAAGGAAAACACCAAAAAAGTGGTGGGTCTGATTGAAAATAAAATACCTACCGAAGTGTATATAGTCAAATAAAGCAAAGCTTATGCTATCCATCTCATGAAGCTCGCAGCGGGAGACTTAGCTACACTGGTTGGGCTCCCAAGAATACATGGCTACACTAGTCATGGTCCATTCTCTTCTTCCCCCTCTTCTTGAGCCGGTTGAACATGAACTTAGAAGGGAATACTGCGCTCCTCGAGGAAAGAGCTGTCAGACTAGGGCATTAGAGTCACCTTGAGGGAGGATGTCACTTTGTCATTTCTGAGGTGGAAAGCTACATATCACTTACACAGTACAAGGAAGGATTGATGGTCATTAGAGTTTGTGTATGTAGACTTGTTCTCATCTGGATTGTTGAGGAGTCTTGACCATAGATTGGTGGAGCTTAAAGGCTGTTGGATTTTAAACTTAAGTCCAAATAAGGTTCCGACGCATTAATAATCCAAAGGTCTGACTGAGCTCCATACTTCAATTTAATGAAGACAAGTTTAATAATCAACCTTGATTACCCTTATTTTTCTTTCTCTTTCCCTTTTCACTTCTTTTTCAAATAAGTGTTTGCTAAGAGACTAGCAAAAGTAAAGTATAGGGGGGTGATGAATCTTCATTCATTACTCTTTATTCTTTTATTTTATCTAAATATCTTGGCAAAGCGTCATGTATATAGCTGTAAATACAATAAATTAGCAATAAGCACACATTTATTAATATTTAATAATTAGCATTTATTTGTGCAAAAATAAAAAATTAAAGAATAAAAGAAAAGAAAGAAATATTTAGAATAAATATTTAGTGACTTGAACCCAAGAGAGGGTCCAGCATGGGTCTGATCACCAAATAAAATAAGTAGAGAGAGATCGGGACACTCTACCTTGTACATATTTACCACCCATATGTATAGAATTTATTTTACAAAAATAAAAAAGGTGTTTTTATCCCCATATATATATATATATATATATATTTATAAAATAAAAACAAAAATTAGAAAAATAAAATAAAACAAAATAAAATTATCTCTCGCCTTGTATATAGTACATGTATATATGTATCACTACCTATTTTTTTATACTTGTAAATAACAAATAAAAATAAAATAAAAATTATTTTATGTCCCAAATATTATGTTATAAATAAATAAAATATAAATTTAGGGTATTTATATAAAAACAAGAAAATAAAAATAACTGTACAAAATACATAGGTATTTTATACATGTATATAGTACAATATAATGTATATATCATAAATTATTTTTCATAAAAATAAAAAAAATCATAAAAAAATCCTTTGAAAATTAAGGAACATTTCTTAGTTTATTTATTTTTAAATTTAAAACCATTTATTATTTTTTATCTATATATTTTCACATTTTTCTGCTATTTTGTCGCCTAGTCCATCTTGTCTTATTTCCCGCTGCACCTGATTGGGCCACGTCGGGGTCATTGACCCCAGTCAACTGCCCCCCTTGGAACTCATTTCTACGAGGACTCGGTTTCGCCCGATTTTGCCTAATTTCTATGGCCCGATCCGACCACCATTCCATTCAACCCGCTGCTCAGATTATTGAGGGACGATCCATGATTCACTCCCGATGATTCCTCTAGGGATCCATCCCTCGGTTCGCGTACCCACACTCCACACTTCTCGGACCCCGTAGCGTATAAAACCTCTTGGAACCTCCTCTTCTTCCCCATCTTTGGCCACCCCCTCATCTCTGATGATCTCCACCTCGACCCACGAGTGACAGCGTACAATAAAGGTCGTTGTATAGAGCTTTCGAGCCCTGTAGCCTTAGATCCGATGACACTCCGCCGTATTCCGCCGCAAGGTGAGCCCTAGCCTCTGGACCCGTTGACCCATCGAGGCGAAGACCCCCGGAGGTCCCTGACCTTCAGCCCAGACAACTCCATTAACTGGGTAACTTAGATTTGCTCTTGTGTGTTTTTAATTCGAGATTTTTGAGTTTGGACCACCCTGAGTTGCATAGCCCCGTTCAACGTGATTGAATCCCCCATTCGCTATCCTGATGATCGTATCAACTTTGCCAATCTTCACCCCACCTTCTACGCCCATCCATTAACCTCGTTTTCCCCAAGAACGAGCCCTAGGCCCTCCTCCGTTGTCGCTTCACCAGAGGGCCACACCTTGCCTCATAGGCCAACCATCCCGCGTATTGACAGGTCAAGGCTCTTTGCCCTCGACCTAGTAACTCATCTGTGCAGGTTTAGCGCTCAAGGGACCTCATCTGGAGGTCAAGATATCCGGGCACTGCCACTCCAGGTACCCCAGCTTCGTCGAGCCGTTCCCGACGGTCTTGGCCTCATCGGACCATCATCATAGCTGTGGACCATTGCCAGAAGCATTTCCCCATCCTAGCAGCCTCGGAGGACGTCTCTGCTGCACATATCAGCCAATCGAAGCTCGACGGAGGCGAGTTCGTCGCTGTTCTTCCAGAAGTCGTCCCTATCGTTGGATCGAGTTTCCCCCCAGTTCTAATCTTAGCCGTCCATCTTCGAGGAGACCTCAATCGTCCAATCCATATGAGGATCAACTCTCAGTCGTACATCATCGAAGGGTCATCCGAGGAGATTAACCGTCCAATCATAAGTGAGAGACTCTTAACCGTTGGATGTCTAATAAGAAGGGTATGTGTACTTAGGCCCTCCTATCTGTTTACATTTCCTTATTAGTCATGTAAATATTTTCAGTAGTTGTTTTTATCGTGGACATTTTTCATCTTGAACCTTGTGCTTTTAGTATTTCAGTCCTTCCGTTGTGTAGCACGTGGTTCCCTCACGTGACTTTTGGATTAATTGTATGTTTCATCTTGGACTTCATGGTTGTTAATGAATGAATCTTTATTAATGAAATTTGCATTTATACCCCTGTATGTCTGGTTCGCATGCTGATCGCGTGCGGACTTGGACTTTTTGCAACCTAAGCCATGTATTGTATACAAGTGTTATTGTTTGGCTGGAAACTTTCAATAATTGCATTTTGGTCCCTATGTGTTGTGTCATTTGTGTTTGATTAAATAAAGAACAAATATTTTCCAAAATTCAGGAAATTTTGATATATTGCTCCTTCCATGTTGTAGGAATGTTAATGAATTTTTGGGTTTGTTTTGTCTTCATTTAGTATTTTTAAAAATTCAAAAACCCTCAAAAGTGTCACTGTATATTTTAGAAAATCAACTAAAAATATTAAAATGTTTGAACAATTTAAAAAAAATCCTGCTTGTCTGTTTTGTTGTGTTTTAACTTCTATCCAAGTTTCGCCTCATTCTCGTTTATAAAACTCAAAAAAATTAAAAATGATTCAAAACCTTGGAAAAATCAGTAAAAATTTATAAAAATTCAAAAAATATGTTTTCTTCTTCTGTGGTTAGGTTTTTGTTTGTAGTTTCACATAAAATTGTTGTTCAAATTTTAAAGGCATTTTAAGTAATTTTAATTTGCCTTTAGATTCTAGTTGTACACTCGTTGTCATTTTTTACCTTATTTGATTTTTAGAAAATTAATTAAAAACCATAAAAATCTAGGAAAATTCACAAAAACATCTGAATATTTTAAAAGCACAAACACATTTTTTGAATATTTGAATATTTTTAGAGCAATTAAATAATTGTGTGAGTGTTGATTTGTGTTTCCCTTTTAGCATTTGTCTTATATTAAAAATCATAAAAAATTGAAAAATTAAAAAAAACCACCATTTCTTTGCTCTTTTTGGATTCTCGACTACTTTGTATCTTTTGCATTACGTGCTCCTTGTAAAAATAAATAGCAAGACCGCTTGCCACGTTGATTGTTTGATTTCTATTTTGGTGGTCTGTAATTTTCTTGTTAACTTCGCCTTATTATTCGGGTCGCAACGACCCTAATTATTACTGAACCTGAGTAGCCTTAGGCCCATCATCAGTATATGTTACATTCTTTGAGTCCCTTCCCTACTACGCACAGTCTGCCACTCATGTACCATCCCCACCAACTTCCAGTGCT
This sequence comes from Ottelia alismoides, assembly GCA_037367405.1. NCBI lineage: Eukaryota > Viridiplantae > Streptophyta > Magnoliopsida > Alismatales > Hydrocharitaceae > Ottelia > Ottelia alismoides. The sequence goes on along the minus strand of JAZKJV010002798.1, from coordinate 582,937 downwards.
TATATTCCCTTTCCTTTTCCATATGTTGATCACACCCCTTCTAATCAAGCACCATCTCCTCATGTATTTCCTTCATTGAGTTTTTACGTACTAATGGCATTATTACACCAATGTATACATATACAAATACCTATGGCAACTCAAGGGATGATCTAGTTGACCTATCGATATCCCTACGGAAGGAGAGCAGACAATGTCCTTCTCGGTATAGTACTAAACATCTAATTTGTGTTGATGTATCCTTCTTTGTCGTTGTCTAATCCTATAAACAGTTTGTCCATGCAATCTCCATTTTCCCTCCTACTTATAGAGAGGCTCTTCATGATTCGAGATGACATTTAGCAATGGAAGAAGAGAAGTTTGCGTCGATCTTTGGGAACACATGGACACTTGTTACAACATGAGAGTAGGATCCATATGGATACTCAACGTGAAGTACAATCCATGCAATTCACTTTCTCTCTATAAAAGACATGACTTGTGGTAAAGGGGTTCACACAGACTTATGGTATTGACTTCTTTGATACATTCTATCTAGTTGCTCGTCTATCCTTATAACGGATCCTTATGGCACTGGTAGTATAGCTTGATTAGTCCTTGCATCATCTAGATGTGAAGAATGCCTTTCTTTATGGTAACCTTTAGGGGATTATATATATGCAGCAACCTCCCTGCTTCGATGCTTAAAGTGAGTGTTAAAAGTTTTGCCTACTACGTAAGGCCATATAAAGCCTCAGACAGAGCCCTCGCACATTGTTTCAAAAATTATTAGAAGTACTAGAGAATTTGGGCATCATCCAATCTTCAGCGGATGATGAATCCACGATTCATGTACCTTATTATTTGATTTTAGCTTGTATTCCAAGATAATTAAATCAATAAACTCCTTAAATACAGAAATAAATAATCGATATGTTGTATATAATTAGGGATATTATTGTATATTAAATTTCCAATAAAAGCCCTATCTTATTTGTGCATTAATTCACCTATATCTTAACCGAACTTTCCATATTTTTAGTTAATTTATACTAATTCCAAATTAAATAAAATCAACTCCATTGTGTACATATCACTAACATTAATAACAGAAAAAATAATAATAACTTATTAACATATATGTATGTATCTGAATAAAACCAAACCCAAGTTTTGAGATAAAAATCCGTAAATGCAAATATCTCTGCGAATATCTCTCAACCCATACCCACATTTGAATTAATGTACATTCTAGTATCTACAAATGAAAACTAAATTCAATAGAATAATAGTTCATACGTTAAATTTGGGTTTCAGGTCCACATTATATATTGTACACACTTACTAACTTTACCTTATTATTTTATGTACATAAATAGCTCTTTTTAATTTGTTACCTTTTATTTTTTTCTTTGATTTGTGCTCTAGTAAAGAGATCAAAAGAAAAAACTAAAACAATCCAAAAAATAGCATTCTGAGTATGCATATAAATTCACTACGTAAGTTTCTTTTATTTTATTTTATTTATCTACTTTCTCAATTATTAAAAATACCAAAAAGTAGATTAATGTGTAAATATTTTTATTATATCTTATGGGATTTTATTTTAAATTTATCTTTAATTTACAATCACAAAAAATGGTAAATTATAAACATATCAAAAAATTGAGTTTGTACAAATGACGGTGTGGTCCAGGTCTCTTAATGAAAGTTGTAGATCACGTCAAGGCGAACAAATTTTGCGAGGAATAATTTTTTTATTTAAGGTTGTTTTCCATTTTATTTCGATTTTTTCTTCATTTTTTTAAATTTTGTGTAGATGACACATGACAACTCTTGGAGACACCACACACACACCTCCACTTAAGCCCCTTTACATCGTTCTTTTTAGGCCATTGGATGAAGCTCCCTTCATACAACTGCCACAATCTTTTTTATTTATTTTATTTCATTTTTTCCTTTCTATTGTTCCATGTCTCAGCATCTCAGTTGTTTAATCTTGGTCAATCGACGATCAAGACCCCCTTCTTCCTCCTCCACCTTCTTCATCATGCCCCAACTTATGACAACCACCTAATGCATTCTAGCACCCTCTCATCCATCACCTCCACATCTCTCTTGATAAACATCGCCCTTGTCAACCCATTTCTATCCCTAACATTTCCTGAAAGTCATACAATCCCAAGGGCTCCCAACAAAACCTCCTCTTCCACCATTAATTGACGGTATACCGCCATCTATCGTGAGAGAGGGAGAGCCCCCTATCCATCTCAGGTGACAACTGAGAAGCATTCGAGGTCAAGCGAAGATCCCCTACTGCGGGGGAGATCCAATGAAGAACACTGTCGTCGTCGTGAGCTTTGCGTGAGGCTTGCCGAGCTCGGCACCGTCGCTGCGTCAAGCGAAAATCAAAGCTCCTCCTTTGAGAAGCTCATTCACAAACACAACGTTCACCAAATAGCTCCAAGTAGTCCTCTTCCTCATCCCATTGTTTTCTTCTTCTATTTCCTTCCCTGTACTTCTGATGTAGTTGTTCTTCCTCAAACACTCTTCCCACTTGTTTGATTTCTTGATAGGAAACCCCTAATCAAACTCGATTACCTCCTCTTATCTGTCATACCTCTCGCTCTGATCTCCCCTTCGATCATTGCAAAGGATTGAACCGACTTGATCCTCCATAGTCTTCACATAACATAGGACCTCACACCTCCATCCATATCCATCTCAGTCACTCATTGATCGGTCGAGCTTTGGCTCAAGCACACCACCTTCTTCGAAGCTACACTAGGACCTCCCCAAGGCATCCAATCGAGCAACTTCCCAAGCATTCATCTAGACGTTCTCGCGGTTCAGACATAAAAGCCAATTGGAGAGCACCATCCTCGCATCTTAGGATTGACCATCGTAACCGAGGAAGCCTCCACATCACCGTTATCTTCTGGGTTGGGCTCGTATCGCCTGAATCACCTTGGAGCAACATCATCGTCAAAATGAAGCTTCAGGGACCTTTCGATGGTCCCTGGACGATCAACATCAGTGATTCCCCGTAAAGTCCTCCTCGCTCGGACCCCCCTCTTACTCCGTTGACCTCCTCAAAGTACAGCTCTACAGAAGAACCCAATCCAACTTCATGTTCATGCCTTATTAAATCTTTACCATGCAAGGAGGAGAGATAGCAAAACACACATATCCAATTCGACGTCAAGCTTCACTGTATTTGAGCACCACCTCCGTTACAAGCTCCCACCATCGGGGCCTTATCAGCTCTCCACTACCAGGCTACCTTGCAGCCAGTGCCGTCCCTGACATTTCATGGGCCCTACGCAAAAGAGAATAAAATGGCCCCTATAAAAAATAATTTAATTTTTTAATTTCTAAATTTCTTATAAATAAATTTCTTTAAATTTTAAAAAGAACTATGTATGTTTATGATCAACGAGAAACAAACAATAAGCCATGAATTTAAATTATAAAAAATAATTTCTACAATCGAAATAGATATCTATGGATATAATGCAACTCAAGGAACGTAAATACAAACAAAGCTATGGAAAACAGCTAGCAAAAAAATGTACGACATTGTTTTTTTAAGTTAGGATTTTTGAGAACGTTCAAGCACAGAAGCACATATATCTATTGACTACAATAACAAAAAGATTTAAAAATTAGGAGTTTCATCTCTTAATGTCTATTTTCCATATCATATGAGCCAAAAAAATACAGTTAGAGAATAATAATAGTCAAGCAAGAAGAACTAAACAATTAATACAATAAAAATAATACATGATTTAAACAGACAATAAAATAATAGTTATGAAAAATAATCAAGTCATCACTTTTTTTATTTGACAGTGGTAATTAGGCCAAGTTGATAGTTTCTATTAACAGTCCAAGATCCAAACTTATATATGTTAATAAAATAACTTCTCAATCACAACTAGCATTAATCTTGAAACCTAAATTAAACAATAAAGATTTAGTTTTACGGAAAACAAAATAAGTTACCTAAAAAGATTATTTTATGGTTATTCACAATCCAATCATAAAATATTCTTATCACAAATATAAATCTGATTATAATGACAATAAAAACTTTGAAAAAGGAAGCGTAAGTCCTGTGATTGAGAAATGAGAGATGATTTTTTCGTAAAAAAGATAACAACAATTCAAGTGGTTAACGCCACATTCCCAATCCCTTACAATGTGTAATAGCTTTCAATTTTGCAATTTCTAAGAAAAAAGATAAGAGATTTGTTACGATTACACAAATATGGTGAGTAGATGTGCGAATCCAAAAAATAATCGTGATTTGTGGATCTAAGGGAAAAAATTACAATGCATAAATATAAACAATATCATTAACTGAGATCGTGATTTGCGGATGCTCAACAACAACAAGTCATAAATTGAAAGCAAGACAAATTGCATCAGCGGCGGAAAACACAAATCACAAGAGGAGGAGGTCATATTTGTCTCCAAAGGACACATTTAAGTTCACTGTGGAGTCTTAACTTTTAAGATATTAATGTGACATTGGGGAACCCAAAGGATTTTTAGGCATTTAGGAATATGAAGAGTCAAATGACACATGCAAATGTAAATAATTAATAGACATGTGTAGTCATTTAGACATTGGATTGGTATTTGATAGGGATGAAAACAGATACGGATATTTACTTACAGTATTTGAAAACATTGATATCTGTATCCAAATATTAATCAAATACGGATCGGATATGGATATGGATTGCAAAATTTTCGGACATGAATGCAGATATGTTAATGGCTTGAATATTCGGATCCGGATCTAGATATCAGAATAAAATATTTATTATTATTTTATATATTAGTTGATATAATAGAAGACACAACCCCATATTATTATATTAGTATTATATATTATATAATGAAATACATCAATGATATAATAAACTTCCATTTATTTGGAGATGGGCACGCACAAAAAGTTACGAAACTATATCCCTCATTTGGCTTCTAGTTAAGAACGCATGTGACCTCTATGATCCCTTTTTTCAGGATGCAACTTATTTATATTTCATTATCACTTTTTAAAATCAGTGGAAACATTGATTAAATATAAATTCGTATTCGTATGTGATCATTAATAGACTCGTATTTGGATTACATATTTGTTGGATCCACTCTTTCATTGGTTCATATTTGGATTAGCTCTTTATTTATCCCGTATTCAAGTTCGCTCTTTATTCGATCCATATTCGGATTCGATAAATATCTGATTTGTATCCGTATTTTTAAGGATACGGTTTCCTTAATGCATATCTGAATCATATCTGTATCTGTATTCGTATTCGATAGAGATAAAGTGAATATGGATATAGAAATAGGCATATATGATCCGTATCGGATCCGTTTTCATCCCTAGTATTCGAAATATTAATAATAAAAACTAACTATGTATAGACAATTTAGAGATGGGCCCTTAAAATTGCGGACCCTGGGCCATTGCACCCCCGGACAAGGCTAAGGGATGGTCCTATTTGCAACAGAGAGGGGAGTGTCATCCCCAGTTACAAAAGAGCTCCTTTGGAGCTATTCCGCAACGGAGCTGAAGCGGAACAACCATCAAGGAACAACATGCAATGCCATCATCTTCCGAGCATCACACCCAACATCTTGCAGGTATTCATATCTTCCATTCTGGCTCAGTCGTGTCGATGAGAAAGGGGTGCCACCATACTTTCATCGTGTCTGGGTCTTAGCTTTGAGAAGAGTGGGGAGGAAGGGGAGAGATCTAGCTACCGTCTGATTTCCCCCTTTTGTCCGCATCAAACAACCATGAATCCCCACCCAACCTCGACCTAAGGCTCGAGCCTCAGAATCCTCAAGCCTATGCGAGCCACCCATGAGCGCCACATGTTGCAGAAATTTTGCACACCATCCCCTACCGCATCTTATCACCTCAGTCCACGTCCCTTAGAGATTTTGCATAAATTCCCCTTATAATTTGTTCTGAAGTCCCTACATGCATTAGCTTGGATTATTGACTTATGTATGCATTTATATCCCTACCTTTGGGTATTTATTTGAACCATCAACCAATGTCAATTTTTATTCGAAAATTTATATATTGTAGAATGCTTAATTCTCTTTATTGTAGTTATTAAATGGAATTTTTATGAGTTAGCGAAGATTTATTATAATTATTGTGTAGAATAGATTATATTTTACAACATTCCGTGATTTGTAATTCATAGTAAATAATAGCTTATTCTAAAAGTTAATGAAAAATCATATTTGTTGGGATTAATTGAACTCTGTAATATTTCTAAAAGTCAACATAGTTGAATGCATCGTTTGTCTTAAATAAATCATTTGGTGATATATGTAATTGAGTTTTTATTAAATAATCACTTAGTATTTTTAAGGTTTTAAAGTTGTTCTGGATTTCTCTTTTAAGGTCATTTAGGATAATTTTAGTTTTGGAAATATTAAGTGTTTGGTATCTATTAAAAGTAAGTTAGTCGAAATCACCGTTTCTTTATTTAATAATTATTTGAAAAGTCATTTCGAATAAAATCTTCAAAATTCACAATAGATTATATTTCCATTATTTCACATTACGGTTAAGTTTTATAAAATTTGGATTTATTTGATTGAAATTTGTGAAAACAACCCTGAACTGGGCATGCATTTGCATATCCCTATAATTACATTTAAAAATTCACAAAAATATTCTTCTCGAAACCTTAAGTACTTAATGATATGAAAATAGTCATAGGTTAATAGTTGTCTCGCTTTGTTCGATCTTAAACATGCCCAAATAAAAATATAATTACCATTCACATTGAGTTAATTGGTCAATCTTTGAGTGGTTTTGATTAATTGTTGAATTCCGTTCCACACTAAAATGATAAATTAAAAAAAATGATTCAACTGATCATCTTTATTCATGGGAAAGAATGGAAAAGGAATGATGGCTAAGCTTGCATGACTTTGATGGTATTTTAAAAGTGAAGAAGCAACTAGCAGAACAATTTGTAATCAAAGACTTGGGGCTACTATGATACTTCCTGGGGATTGAACTAGTAGTATCGAAGTGAGGATTAACCATGTCTCAATGAAGTATGCCATCGACATGCTTCTAGAAACATGGTTGCTATGATCCAAGCGAACACAAATACATATGGATTGTAAGGGACACATCTATGAGTCAGGTGATATTGAAGATACTAGTTGATACATGCACCTAGTGGGTATGTTTTTGTATCATACCATCACTTGACTAGATAGCTCTCTTGTTGTCGGGAAATTGAGCCAGTTCATGGACTCCCCTACTTAAGTCACTTTGATGCATGCATGATTCTTAGAGGGCACATCAAGTTCTCTCTAGGGAGCGGTCTAGTATTCACAAAAGGTAACAACTTCGGCCTTATGTCTTATTCAGATGCAAACTATAGAGGATGCATGGCATATAGAAAGTCCACTACATGTTTCTACACTTACCTGGTATGAAATCTAGTTACTTGTATAAGCAAGAAACAAGCAGTGGCCTCTTGCTCAAGTGCTGAGAGTGAATACATAGCCAAGACTCATGCTACAATAGAACTAGCATGGATTCGATCCATACTCATAGATCTTCATATCACTCCCAGTAATATCATGGAGCTCAGATGCGACAATATATCAACTATGCACATATCCAGCAACCCCTTATTTCATGAACGTACCAAACATGTCGAAGTTGATTGCCACTATACTAGAGATCTAATAAAGAGAGGGATACTTCATACTCACAACGTACCCTCTGCAGATATGCTTTTCAAACCACTCATACACACATTTCAAAAAATATAGTAAGAAGCTGAGCATGAATGATATATATGATATAACTTGAAGGAGAGTGTTGAGAATTGTGTTCGTAAAATCCAAGGGTATTCTTGTAATTTTAAACTTAGGTATCCAACTATATAAGGAGCCCTAGGATTCTCTAATAATATAAGAAATTCCTATTGAAAATTTTACTTCACATATTCCTTAAATTCTCATTTACTATTAAAGTACTTACCATTCTAAATCTTACCAATTTTGATGGGAGCTTAGAGGATTTTTTGAGCAATGAAATTCATGTCCATATTCCTCATTCCAGTTGCAAATATCCACCAAACATGCATCATTCTAGTGGTTGACTTGGAAGGATCAGTATTCGAGGATGTTGTAGGATATTTCTCACCCTCCCATGCAAATTGTAGGGCCTGCCTATTCTAAGCTTAACTCTTATCTTGAAACTATCACAATCTACAACCTTCTATGGATTAAACATACTTTATATTTGTAAAAAATATTCACTAACTTATATTTGGCATCTAAGATGCAGCTACATTCACGAGCCCCCGACCATCACTAGTTCTCAACTCACTGCAAAGAAATGAAGCTCTTTCCCTTCTACTTGGTTGCATATGGTATTCATTCTCCGTTTCTTCTGCACTAGTTTTCACATGAACTAGAGTTAGACTGTTTCGTTTTTTTTCTTGATGAACTTATCGTCTTTTGTCATGGGTAGATAACATTCAGTTGTAGTAAATACTGACCCCACTTCAGGTTATGTTGTGTTTTTGCCTTTCTTTTTAATGGTCCGATTGTTTGTGCTTGTTTGATGGACAACTTGTTGCCACAAACTTCAATTTAATGAATGGAGTCTAATTTTTTATCCATAAAAGAAAGAAATATTTTGAAAAATATGTAGGGCATCTTAACTATGGGAAAGGGAGTTTCCAGTGGTGGGTGTAGACAACACTATACACAACCCTTTTTTATTATTTTGAGTTTTTCTTGAATGAAATATTGATGGGATTTGGTTAGTTTATTGTGGAATATGTATTTCAAATTTTGTGCAAAATGTGTCTTTATGGAAGTGGCTGATTTCAAGATTTCTATGTTGGTTAAAAATTGATAGCCTTCATGGATGCAATAGAATTTCTAATCAAGTAAATTTGAAATGATATTGTGGTGATATATGGTAATCTAAATTTCCAAGGTTTCATTTAAAAAAATATCAAAATAAAAGGGATGGTGGATGGAGAATATAGAGGAGGTGGTTGCCACGTCCTTCTCTTGCAACCACCTCCTCCACCTTCACCATCCCTAAATCCTTGATCTCCCCTTCATATTGGATGACCCCATACACCCATGGTCTCCCATCTCATAGTTATTTTATCTCATAGACAATTAATTATACTAATGGACGGGCACAAATATCAGTAGTGCAAAAACATTGGGTCTCAAGTATCACTACAAGAAAAACAAGTTGTGACTACAGATTTATGGCCACGGATATGGGGTTTGTGGCCACAGAATTGGGCTATGGCCACGGCACATCGTGGCCAGTAGCCGTAGCTACAAGTCTCGTCGCGAGAGTTCTCTAGCCACGAATAAACCGTGGCCACTACAAGTGGCCACAGAACTTATCGTGGCCACAACTCTTATATAAAGACTTTGGCCACGGATTGTGGCTACGAGAAACTAGTGGCCACGGAATTATCGTGGCCACAAGTTTCCGTAGCCACATTCCGTGGCCACAACTCATCTCTCTTGTAGTGTATAGTTGAAAAAAGTGTAGGGGTATTAGTGATTTTGTAAACTCAAAAGGATAGAAGTGAAGATCGATATAATTAGTTATATGTAATTTTAAAAATATTTGAATTTTCAATATATTTTCTAATTGTCAAAATGTTATGGTAATCCACTTTTGTAACTGATGGATTGAATAGTTTGTTTTAAACAAAAATTTTAGACTACTATATTCTTCACCTTATAAATAAGCAAAAATCAAATATACACAAAAACATCTTGTAAATAGATGTGCATTACAAATTCTAATAGTACACACAAACTAAATCAATGCATTAGAATACGTAAATAATCGACTATTTATTCTCTTCTTTGTATTAAGAACAGACCGTGAGACATTGGGAATCAGAGAAGATTACTAAAGGTTGTTGATATATAGAATTTGTTCTAATACATTAAGCAATTAATTTGAATTAGAAGAAATGGATATATATATGTTTTAGATTTATTTTATTATTTCATTTAAGTTTTAAGCAAAAAATGATCGTATGAAAGATGCATGTACACTTATGATCTTCATCGCATACAGATTTTCATTATAATTATATTTAAGCATTCACGTTATCTGATTTAGTTACCATCCTATATATATATATATATATATATATATATATATATATATATATATAGGCATAGCATAGCCATATCTGTACCTATAATTATTTTTATGTTGATATACTTCGAATCAATAACATTAAATATTAATCTGTCATTTTATCAAATAGGATTATCCAGAATTGATAACGAATTTATCAAATAATAAAGAATGATCAATCACATTGAAAATCAGAGGTCGTGGTGATCAACCACTCTTAAAGAGTGAATAATCAACATTTAAGGAACTTTTTATCGCATGGAAAATAATAAGGAATGTCAGTTGATCTATTTTAATTTGTAATTATTAACCATTAATATCAACATGGATCAATCAACCAATCTTTACATTTTGAGTAGTTATATTGAATAGTCGACTGAACCGATCGATCAAACGTTAAAGATCGATCAATCACTTTTCATCAATTAGTTAGTCAAACTTTAATGATTGATCAATCAAACTTTAATCTTCAATAAATTAATCTCTAAACCTTCAGTAGTCATATCGATCATTTGTATCGTGGTATATATTATGCTTATAAAGAGATCCTAAAATCATGTTTGAAATTAATAACATAATTTGAATTAATTGACATATCAATAAGAGGGTATAATTCTAAAAAAATGATGAGATATTAGAATATTCGCAAACCTAATTAGAGGTTTTATTATACTACTTTATTTATGTTATAGAACCATGTTAGTAACTGAGGTGATATTTTAAAATGATTAAATCAACTATTTGTACATTCTTAAATGATTAAAACTTATGAAGATGCTAAAAGAAGCATGATGTCGAAGTAGATAGAATAATTGAGATTTATAAGGTATGAGGCAACTAGAAGGTTAATAAAAACTACACCATTTCTCAAAACTATTGATTATGAATGCTAAATTTCAATATAACAAAGTGGTGTCCAATTGATTTTTTGTCTCAAATACATGTTTCTATGAGCTTTTGAAATTCTTTTTTGCTGACATTTATGTACTATATTCAATCATCTTATTATAGGATGGTAACATCCATTCATTCTCGATTTCCTGGAGTCCACTCATCCATTCCCACTCGCTCCCTTCCAGAAGGAAGATGAAAAGAGGAGTAAGCAAGAACTACATGAGTTGAGTTGGGAATGTCATGAATGAGATCTATGGATTCCATCATTGACATATAGGAAAAGATGTGACCACTTCCACTCATTGTTTCGTCCTACCTCTCTTTAGTCAACTAGTCATATTATTTTATTCTTATTGTCCTACCTGGGAACCCCTCATTGCACTCGAAACTTAGTAAGCAATGTGGAGATCCTCACTTCTTCGTCTGCCTTGCTACCTCCGTCCTCAAGCCCTCAGTCAGGCTTGGTCATTATCCTTGTCTTTGGCTCTACCATGTTATCTTCACTCTCCTACGACTTTTCCTATGCATACATGTCCAACTTCTAGTCCTCTCTTGAACTTTAGGTAGACTTGCGTTCCATTCAGGGACGAGAAATTCTTTTGTACATTTAAAAAAATGAGTTTTGTGATTGGAAATTGAGGCTTCGTTGGATCTTTCTTTTAATTTACTCTAGATTTAATCAACTCTCTTATTTGAAGATGGTGTATACCTGAGAGATAACATGCATTTTAATTGTAGTAAAACTTGATAACCTCAAAAAAACCAATCCACATAATTAAAAAGTTTATAATGCATAGAAATATTATTTCAAAAGGGTATTTTCATTACATGCACATAGTTCTTGATCATAAAATTTCAAACCAAATGAAAAGATGACTTAAAGAAGTATTTTTTACTTTTTTGAGTACTAATAATTTATTTTACTTCATAAACTTGTGTGAAGTAGAGAGCTAGGTTGCCATGTTCAATGGATTTACTATATAGATTGATTGGTAAATATCTCAATTTTCTGAGTATTACAGATTTTGTTAACCCATAAAATAAATAAGTCTATAATTAAAACTGGGACTAATGCAGAAGAAGAAATATTTCACTTCAAATCATGCTATCCTTGAACCTAAAGAAGAATACACCAATGGACAATGTTAAACCATCCATGTCTAGAACAAGTTATGCTAAGGAATGTATACGTAAGCTAAAGGAGTGTTCATAAATATCTATCATTGATCAGTCCATGATTAGGATACAATTGAGTTAACTAGTTGAAAAATAGAATTGTAAACTCATATTTGAAAAGAGATCCCTTTGGGCTCCTTATATAGATGTAGAAACATAGGGCTAGGATTACAACAAAATTTGTCTCGTACATTAGATGACCAATAAGCTCATAGGGTTTATGAATAGAGCTTCTCTAAAAACTCCCCTTCAAGCTGGAGCATATATATCAATCATTCTCAGCATGTTACAACATTTTTTGAACAATATGCATGCAAGTGGTTTAGTGAACATATATCTCACCTGATCAGAAGAAGGTGAAGGATATGAGAAGATCCTCAATCGCATCACGGAAGCGTAATGATCGCATTGTATGCGATCGAGAGTGATTAGACGTACTAGTTGCTCGATTCAACATAATTTAAAAAATTTCAATGTGAGGAAACCACATGATCAAAGAACCTTTCTTGGATCATTTCATCTAAACCACAATTAGGTATAAAGTTTACCACTTGAAGCGTGATTGCGATTGGGTCTCTAAACTAAGAGACCTCCTGTCTCAAGTCCGATCCGACGGAGGAGACGCTTGTGAGCGCGTTGATGAGATGCGTTCTTCTCGCAAACCATGTTGATGATCCAAGCGATGGATCTCCACATCTTTACACACAAGATCTAACATCTTCTTCACGAACGAGGTACACCAAAGGAGATGGAGATCCACGAGTAGATGATCCGGCAGTATAACGACGATGTTGCAGCGATAGCGACTCTTTCAAGGACTCTATGGTGAATGGCCATAAGAGAGAGAGGGAAAGAGCATTTGGCGTGTAGAAAGAGAGAGGGAGAGAGCGTATGTTGTTGTCATAAATTTGTTTTTCAAAGAGAAAGGAGTGCCTTTTCTTATATAGGGTTTTGGGATCCATGGATGTCAATCCATGGACAACACAAAATCAATGGTTGAGATTGATTTGTGTTTGTTTCAATGGCTAATATGTTGTTGTAAAAAAGCAACATCAAATGATTTAATTTAAATTAATTTACATTTATAAATCAATAAAATTAATTTGAATTCAAATCACTTTTTACTAGAGAAGAGATAATGGGGAGACTAAACAAAACCCTAAAAAGGGGGGGACGGCTACTCTTCTCCACATGGAGAGTTTAGTCGTTCACTCCTCTTGAATGGATTTGGTCAATATCCTCTAATTATCATGAGTCTCATTATCTCATGGTATCTTTTTAATCTGTTGTCGAAAATATTTTCACAAAAAATAGTTCCAAATTATCTTGTGAAAAATATCAACAATGTCATTTAAATTATGTGAATCTCATTCACAACCCAAAATAAAATGTTTTTATATTCTCAATTAATCATTTAATGTGAATCTATTTCACATCAATAATTAATTTACAATTATAAATCACAATTTTCTCTCTTTAATATATTATAAATCACATTTATAATAGAGAATGGGGAGTATGCACCCCGGTGCATGTAATTTTACATGCACCTGGACCTATATCCCCCATTTTTTAAACTTTTTTGGAAAATATTACCGTGTATATTCATATATATATATATATCCCTTTAATATATCATTTGAATTTCGTCAGAAACAGAGACTCATATGCCCTCCATCTAGAACAAGTAATTTTAATGGTCGTAGAATTGTTGTAATCAACATGTTCTAGATGGATGGCATAGGGGTCTCTATTTCTGATGAAATTCGAATGGTATATTGTAGGGATATATATATATATATATATGAATATACACGGTGATATTTTCCAAAAAAGTAAAAAAAAAATGTGGGAGATATAGGTCCCGGTGCATGTAAAATTACATGCACCATGGTGCATACTCCCCATCCTCTTTATAATATACCTGAATAATATGGATAGTGCTATCCACATTATTCATATCCATGATAATTAAATCACATTTAATCATTTTGGATCTCTATTCTCACGTGCCCAAATAATATGAATCACATTCACACTATTCACGTCTTTGATAATTAAATCACATTTAATTATCTTAAGTAACTCTCCTTATAATATGAATCAAATTCATATTATTCATGATAATTAAATCACATTTAATTATCCATTTTTTCAATGCTTGGATACATATATCAACAATAAAATTATTCATGAATTCTTTTTAGGATAATGCGCTTTCTCTGTGGTTACTTGGAGATAATGACATGGCGATTGTATTGTTCCACATATAGTGACTTGGATATTGAGATCACATCTCAAATCCAGATCTTGCAGACCTCCCATAGATGCTTGATTAAATCATGACCGCAAATCTAATCTTCTCATTACATCTGAATCACTTTCAGATCAATGTCCAACATTTGGACTAAGATTACGTTACTTCTCTATGAAAGGAGTCACTAAAATCCAGACCTGTTTCATCACTCCCTTGGAATGGAAGCATCATGGTTATACAATCGTTTATGATCACATCATCCTCATGTATTCCTAATACATGTATCTCCTGCATACTGGAAGACCCAGAACAAATCTGAAGTTTTAGATCTCTTTTAGACTGTCCCCTTCAGGATTTTATCATTAAGGTTCTCATTCGATCATTGGGAGTATGTATCCATCATACATTTTCCAAAAGCATATATCATACCTAGGTGTTAATCATATACTTTCTAAAATCATATATCAAACCTTACAAATTTAGTCAATCTTCCAAAGAGAGACAACCACACATGGAATTTGATTCTTCCCAATATCTCATGAATGAGTTCATGTCTTCCACTTCAGCAATGAACATGTATGATCCCTTTGAGAGATCGTATTACTCATATACCCTTGCATGCACACCAGCACGTCGGTGTATATACCTTGGTTAGGTCATTAACCTATTGGTCTGCCAAATGTACATAATCAAACATATAGTAACACATCTGTCTCCGGTCAGAAGATGCGTGCCTATATCATGGTAGCATACGACACAGGTCTTTAGTTATCTTGATCTCGTTAAGTCAACTCTTTGACCTAACTAATCTGACACCTCCGAATCTCTATTCCCATTCTGAGGACCTGCATCAAGAGGTCAATCAGATATTAGACAAATGAGAAAGGATTTCCATCTCCTACTCAGGATGGTGATCATCTCTTAAAAATCATTTGGTGGTGCTTGATGAGTCCTCAATCTAACTCTTTAGATATTCATCCAAGCACCAACCTCTATGATTCAATAATTGAATCAATGGATGTATAATCATTAAGACGACTATGGTTCATAACTCTAATTATACTAAAGGACCTAGTATGCAAATTAGTTACTCTTCATTTCAGATCAGGGAATTATATTTGCAATTACATTTATTGCTTAATGTCTTACTGTGGGCTCGCATGTCCAACAATATCCTACTAGCCTAAAGAGCCATTAACGGGCTAATCATTTAAACCCATACTCATGTGACAATCATAGGCTATTCACAAAAATAGTTAGGTAAGCTGATCAGTCACTCTATTCCCGAGAGACTACGCCAAGTCCTTTTACGACACTTGCATATCCCCGGTAAAAGTACTCGCATCCAATGCGAATGTTGCATCTTATGTAACCAATACTCAATTTTGTCAGTTATAGTGTCCTTGACACTACATCTTGATAATTATTATAAGCAGTATTTAATTTCTATTATCCTTATCCGAATACCCTTATTCTCGGAGATCTCTATCTCCTAGGATATCCGCAATTAAGACCTTTTAGATCTCCATCTATAAAGTCTTAAACTCTTGAAGTTGACTTAGAGATCACTATCTCTAAAGTCTTGTCATCCATGAAGATTTTGTTATTACTGCAATTAAGTGTTTTATCATCATTAGTAGGATTAGCAACAGTTTACTACTCCTACTACATGGCAGACGTCTGGCTTTTGCACACATTTAGCATACACTCGGCTTCTCGTAATTGATGCAAAAGAGCAAGCAGTTCTATCATTCACTTCCTCAACTCTTTGAGGTGTTTTCCCTTCAGATTGGTCAGTACCACATATTAAGGGAAGGAAGCCTTTCTTGGAGTTTTCCAAGAATGGAATATGTCCAAGATATACCACTAATGTGACAATTCCAATGCCCTCTTCTATTTACTTTTGAACACTTTCAGAACTAAGAGGTTTCCTTGAGATTACATCTTAAGGTATGGAATTGCAAGTCTGTAAAACACTTATTATTATCCTTATATCATTCCAAATGATTAGGATATCATCTACATTTAGCATGATAAACATAATGGCACTCCCACTAATCTTTACATGGTTCATCAAGATTCTATCTGAAATCATAACATTTATGATTTCATCAAATCTTATGTTCCAACTACAAGAAGCTTATTTGAGCCCACTGATGGGGTTATTCAACTCGCACAACTTGCTTTCCTCAACTATGAAGCCTTGGGGATACTTCATATGAATAACTTCGAAGAGGTATTCATAGAAGAATGCAATCTTTACTTACATCTTGAAGATGTCATAGTCAACCTATGTAGCTATAGATAGCAATATTCTGATGGGTTCAAGCTAGGTCACTGAAGAGCAAGTCTCATTGCAAGAAATGTCTTCTCTTCAGTGGGTATCTTGAGGATACGAGCCGTGCTTTGAAGGTCTCTACCTTCTCATCAGGTTCCCGCTTTCTTTATAAGATCCATTTACACATAACCGAGTTTACCCTTATAGGTGGATCCTGGAAGGGTCCATATACAATACTTGCATATGAAGTCTACTTTAGGATTTATTGCTAACATCCATCTTTCCATCACATGATCTTTAGAAGCATCATCACATGAAGTTCGATCATTGTCATATTTCTCTGACATGTGGATACCATCCTCACACTCAATTGAAGAGGTATTAGTGTTTCATTTTTAATTATCCTTTTAGTTTCCGATTTTAGGATCCTCATTATCTTCTCAATATTAAATGAGTCACTTTACTTCATTTTCATCTTGATTCTCAAAAGAGTCGTCCTCTAAGAATCACATTCTTAGATATGAAATCTTTTAAGAACCTCAAGGTCATAAAGTAGGTATCCAATACCATCCTTTATTTTCCTAATGAAGTAGCACTCTCCGATGCTAGATTTCAGCTTACTTTCATGGAACCTTATTAAGGATATATATTGTAGTCTCTACGACATATAAACCCTGGAAACTAAGAGGTAATTATGCTAGTATTAATCATTGATTAAATCATGTCACACATGATCAATTGTATCTCCCTACAACTTCATTTAGTTTAGGTGTATTGATAAACTCAAAAATCGATCGGTCTTGTGTTCCACACAAGGCGGGAACACAGTCGAAGTGTCGACCAATCAAAATCTGAATTTAATCAACAATTAACCCACACTAAAGATCAATAAATTAGAAATAATGCGGAGTTAAAATTTATTTTTAACTCTGCACAAATGGTGTATAGTGACAAGTATGCAGAGAGTTCGAACACAGGGAGCAAACAGGGTAATTCAAACAAATGTGCGTGAGTGAATGTGTGTGATGTCTACACAAAGCAAGCAAGCAAAGATGTTTTTGTGGGTTTTTAATTTTTAATTTTTTTATTTAATTTTTAACTTTGTCTTTTGATTTTTAATTTTCTGATTTTTATATTTTATATTTTATACTTTTTTTCTTTTTTTTAATATTGGAATTCAAAAGCAATGTAATAAAAGACAAGAAGAAATATTTATAAAAATGTGCAAAAATATCCAAAAATTCAGAAATAAAGTATTTTTGTATTTTTAGGATTGTTTACTGTTTTTGTGATTTTTGGAGATTTTTCAAATGTTTTTGGTATTTTTAAATACTGAAATGAGGGAAAACAGTGGAAAATGTGCTGGCTGTGAGTAAAATAGGAATTAAAATTAACAAACAGCAACCAAAATTTTTTAAACTAATTTTCAAATAAGGATAATGAAATATAGAACAAACAGGAACTGAGTTTGTGTTTTTTGGAGTTTTCTTTGATTTTATATATTTTTTTGAAGTTTTTAAATGTTTTTAAATTTTTAGTTTTTTTCTTTTGAGATTTTTAATGATTTTTGGACTGACACTAAAATAGGGTAAAATAGACACTAAGGAATTTTTTTGGAATTTTTCAAGACCTTTTAATATTTTTTTGGCATTTTCTAAGCTAGACAGTGCGTAAAAAGCAGGTTTTTGATTTTTAATAAATATAAAATTAAAATAAAATCAAAAACTAAATTGATGGCGTGGAAGAGTAAGTACACAGGAGATTAAGTTCAAAATTTGAGAATTTTTGGGTTTCAAATGATGCCTTAATTAATTATATCAGGTAAGCAAAGATTAAAGACCTGGCAGGGGCATTTATGTAATTTCTCAAACATCCAGGGGTTTACTTGCAATATTTCCAAAAATATAACACGTGAAGTTAAAGTTTTGGTACTAAAACAAAATACAACAAAGACCGAGGGCCCCTCTGCAAATGCCCCCACCTCACGTGTACTAATCACGTGAGGTGACGTGGCGAAGGACCTATACGCAAATAAATAAACTACGGGGGTATTTGTGCGAATATTACAAAAATATTTAAACTACGCAATAGAGTTTCAGGACTAAATAGAAATTACAAAATTAGCTGGGGTTGACTGCAAAATACCCTTGCTAAGGCGATCCGACGGTGGTGCGGGCGCTGGTGACGCGTGGCGCGAATCCAACGGATGGCAGCTAAGCGCGATCCAGCGGCAGGGAACGTGCCACTTATCCACGTGGCAGCCTCTCGGAAGGCGATGACGGTTCGCCCGTGGACCGCTGAGATCAGATCTCAGATGAGATCCGACGGTGGCAGGTGCTGGCGATCGGACGGTCCACGTTGGACCTGGGGTCCCCTCTTGATCGGACGACAGCGAGGCGTGCTGGAAGAACAGGGAAGAAGGACCGCCGGGGCGACCTTCTTCCGGCGGTGGTGACTCGCTCCGGCAGTGGATGAGCTTCAAAATGGGCCCAGGAGGTTGCTGGAGGTCTCCTCTGTCGTCTGGAAGCGAAGGAGTGGCGTGGAGGTCGGCGGAGCTCTTCCACGGTGAAGTGGAAGTTGCGGTGCTCCAGGTGCTCCGGCGAAGGGTCAAAATGGCTTCAGATGGGTTAATGTACTCCAGTACCTGCAGGAAAATGTTACGGAGGTTGAGGGAAAAATGCCTCGACCTCGGGTGTCTCTCGGAGTGGCGTGGAAAGCGAGATAGGTACTCGCCGGAGTTGCGCTCCGGTGAGGTGGTTAATGAAGCAATCAGGTGATTGATTGGACGAAGAAAAAGATGCGTAATGATCCTAAGGGTATGGTGAACACGAAAGGGATGCAAAGAGATGAAGAAAGGCCTCGATGGCCTGGGGGCCAGAGGGAGAAAATACCTCGACCGGCGTACTTGCGGGAGGTGGTGGAAGCACCTCCGACCTCGGCTGCCTTGGCTGATGGCTCCGCGGTGGAGCTGTCACCTCCAGGAAGCTCTGGAGCTCGGAGTAGGCGCGAGGGGTGGACCGAAGGTGTTCAAAATTGAATCGAAAGTTTGGTGCTTCTCTTATTTGGTTTGACCTCGAGTTGCAGGAGCTCGAAGATCGACGATTCTGGAGCGCCTCATTGATCCTTGGCCCGATGTAAACACCCGGCGGGCAAGAGGGATAATCGATGAAGAAGATCACAGAAGGAATCGAGATAAAATGGTGAAAGATTCGGCTGGGAAAAAACCAAGAAAGTGGCTCAAAAACCAACTTCTGACAGGGGTGCAGGGGGTAGGGCATCCAGTTGACCGAGGTCAACTGTTGACCCCCTCCTGGTTGGTCCACGTGGACCAACCAGGAAAAACCCTGATAATTTATTTTGTAAAATCAATAAAAAATAGAATTAGGTCGAATTAATTAATAGTTATAAAATAAAAAATGCTTAAAATTTTATGTAATATTTTATTTTGATTTTTAATTAATTTTATGAGGTATATCTTTATAAGTTCACTTTTTAGCCTTATATAGGTATAATACCTATGTATTTAAGTATTTAATTTTTATTTTGTGTATTTTACTTTCATTATTTTTATTCAGTATTTTCTAAAAGTATAGAATACTTTCATATACACAACTACATTTTTTTATTTTATTTTTATGATTTATTTTGTATATTAAATAAATTATAAGTATAAAAAGTATAGGTATACATATAGGCAGTGTACCTATGTATTCTTTATACAAGTATTTTTATTTTTTATTTTCTTTGCATTTTTATTCTGATTTTATTGCACATATATATGATAAATAATATTTAAAACATTATAAAAATATACAAATATAAAAATAGTAAATAAATAATAAATTAAATATTTTATTCAGTGCAAGTATACAAGGGGGGTCCGAAACTCAACTTTCAACCCGTAGCTCCGCCAAATGCGAAACCACCGCCAATAAATAGCTTATTTTCTTCTATATACAATTAAAGGTGAGTATGCTGCATTTGGAGTTTTCATTTGAGAGATACAGGTCTGGGAAGTTGGGATTTTAAATTTTTATTCAGATCAGAACTTTTTATCTGTACATTATTTTTCTGTGAAATCAATTTTTTATTTTTCTTTATTAAATTATCTACAACTTTCATGTACAAAGTTTCTTTATTTGATGTATAAAAAGTGGAACCAAAAATAGGTCCCAAAATGAATAAAGAATGAATAAAATGTATAGGTATTTGGACTGTGTTTTTGACCTTATCTCCCCCTACTTTATTCCTTGTCGACCTATTCATCAAGATGCCTAGGTCTCGGTGTTTCGGGTCATAAAATATTTACAATATTTTATTCTTTTTCTTTTCTTTATTTATTCTATAATTTTGGCCTTAATTACAGTATTTTATACACTAATATGATGCACATGCATGAATGCTAAGATGATGTATTTAAGGCTATTTATAGGCATTTGCTAGGGTTTTTGGTGCCAAAATGATAGAATAAAGATGATGAAATGTGGATTCATCATGTATCAGGAGGAGTGAGATAGTAATGACATTCATATCTCTATAAGGTATTCTTTGAATTCATCTAATAGGTACAAGTGACCTTGATTAGATCCAATTCATTTCATCTTCCTTCAGACTTTGGGTGAAATCTTTGAACATTTCAAAGGTTTCTAAGGTGATGGGAAGAAATCTCATATTATTAATATCATCGAATGATATCACATGTCATAAATGCTTATTATGATATAGATGATCCACATACATCAATATGTATGAGATCTTGAATACCTTGGCATCTAACACCATTCCTAGAGAAGGGTGTATTAAACATTTTCTACTTTGAATACAATATTCACAAGTATGTAAGATCTGAAATTTAAGACAATCTAAAGTTTCATTTCTTACCAATCTATTGATCTTCATCAATAGACATATGTCGAAGATTTGATGCCAGATCATTGTCAAATGATCTTCATCCTCCTATTGAACTTTAAAATTTAATTTTCTTAGTAATTAGAAACATTAATGAACCATTCATTAATTTTTTAATTTAGTAGAGTACTCCATATGTCAGATTACTATCTGAAATATATCCATCATAACTCTTTATGACATGTCTATCTCAGAATTCATGTTTATTTCAAACATTTAGAAATAAGATATGAGTGTATTCTAATATCCATATCATAGACACATTCTCAAAGACTAAGGGTTCTCCCACTGAAATTATGAAGTATATTCATCTAATAGAGATTGTTTCAACAATTGCATCAATATTCATGTGGATGAATATTTAAACCTTAAGATCAAATTTTCTAGTCTTCTAAAACATATGTAACTAATTGCAAGTGTTATTAGAATAATGAGATAAAATTATTAGACTTTGACCTTATCAAATAAGAAAGTCAATGTCAATAATTATATGTAGATTATTCCGATGCACTATCTGAGTCCTTCTCTAAGTATCCTAGATAGACTTGATAGTCATACTATCAACACATCAACTTGTTGCAGTATTGGCATTCATCCAACTCTTTGGATACCATATGTGTGGAAACCATAGAAGTACAGTCAATTCTTTGACTTTCCTTCTAACTTGGGTATGTCCCATGCTTCTACTGCGCTCCTTTCATCTCTAAACAACCATTACTTAAGACAAAGGTTCTCTTATGTTGAATTCAAGAGATTTCATTATAAGAGTATTTTAACATTTATACATGCTTCAATTCATACAATATGAATGTTGTGAAGCATCATGAATGAGTAGAGTATAGATAGTAGAATGATGACACTCATCATATCTATATGCATCTTAACTCTTAAAGAGTTAGGTTCAGGTAGGTACTCAAATATTTGAATACTTCATTTCTTATAGAGATACCATTCTGCATGATGCAGTGAACTATGTCATTCATGATTAAATGTCGAGATATGTATGCCAATACATCTTCTTAGATTTTTATAAGGATTTTTTGACAATTACGATCATCATCGACATGTCACTTCCAAAGTACATTCGATGAGAGATTAAGACTATAGAGACATATAAACCCAATGTTGTTGTCTTATTGTCTATTTAGTTGTCATTCCTCATTATTATGAGGAAACTTACACATTGTAACCACATACATTATGTGTCCAACTGCAAGTACAATATCTTGATCATGGATCCAATCCATGATATTTTACTGGTTATTATTGTGTATAGTGTAGAGTGGGTTTAATGAAGAATTATCTGAAATAAGAAAAATGCATATATATATATATATATAGAGTAGTGATCCTATGAGAGCAAAAAAATGTGAGAGCATGAGAGCAAGCATTCTGGTCTACATGATTCTATTTTCTCTCTCCTGCTCTTCTCTCTCCTGGTTGGATCATGTGGTACAGAATGCATGCTCTCATGCTCTCAAAGATTTTGGCTCTCATAGGATCACTCCTCTATATATATATATATATATACATACATACATACATACTTACATACATATTTCACTTTGATTTAGGAATTTTATATCAAAGTTGTCTTGCCTTGTCAACATTGAAAGTTCATTCCCTTAATCACTTTCAATGTAAGAGATATACTTACCAATATATCTCAAGTAAGATCTGGGATCTCCTTTCATATCTTTGTCACGTACCAATAATATGAGAACCTGTAACTCGAATAAGAAGAAGCAGGAACTCACTCCTCCTTGCAAGTCCAACTTGCATCTCCCAATTCGGTCCTTAACACCCAGGCCTACCACCCCTAAGGTAATGTTGGCCCATCATTAATTGAACCAACCGTCAACAGGAATATAGCTTGCTATGCGCAATCCAATATCACCCCAATAATATGAGGACCCGATATTGGGGTCACTATTCATACATCATTACTCTTTCAAGAAGCAAAGAGCCCGATCCAAATGGCTTGTATACAAAAGGTGTCACTTCGGACAGGCATCTCCGACATACAATCTCTGGCGAGGAACCCTTAGCCTTGACGGGAAATAACAACTCTATTTACAATAGAGTATTTTAGTTTTAATTGGATTCCAATTAATATAATCATATTTTTTAATGATCCAATTAATATCCAACAAACATTTTAATTGTTACTTGAAATATGGTATTATCTCAAATACATATTATTTTGAATTTTAATGATTAGAAAAATATATCATGATCTCTCAAGTATTATCCGTTCCCTACCAGCTGTCATGGCAAGTACCGACGGGAGTGGGACAGACCGCAAACGGTGCAACCTGCTACCCCAACGCTCCCTGACTAGACAACATATCCGCCTTGGGAAAAAATAATGCCAAGTCAATTACTTTGTACTTGAGATGATAATCGGTTTTTCAACCGAAGTTATACAATATAATAATAATAATATAAGTCATTTTGATTAACATTGTAAGGAGATTCGCTAAATAAATCCCCAATCCCATTCAAGCAACATGTTTGTTTGAAAGTGTATGATGTAACCAATTTTTCATCTAGATCACATCTAATCAATTATTGGTTAAGGCAATATCATTTAATGAAATAATTATCGTCTTTAAATATTTCAAAAATATTTATCAATAATTATCTCAAGAAATTAACCATTAATTTCTACAAAAATTAAATGGTAATCACAAGGTTCTCGATTAAGTATGCAATTTCTAGTAGTAACCCTCACTTTAGCATATCTCATTATTTTTAAATCTGAATTAAGCAAAGTAAGTTTTCAAAGTTTGATAATTTGATTATTAACAGAACCTAAGTGATAATAACACATTTCTAGGTGTGTCAAGGTATTAACTAACTCATTAATTATGCCATGATTCCCCATCCTCGAAACAGTGGATACATGATCATTAAATTGATCATATCTTGAGTTATCGAATTCCAAATCATGCAAACTCAAATCCTACAGTTTACTAATTTAATGGGAAACATTATTCAATTGAAAATTTCGTGTTTAAACATTTTAACTGGGCCCAAATTTATCACAAAATAGGGCTGCGAAAATTGAAATACCAAAATCTTCACGAACCCTAACGAGACAAAGTCTTCATAGGTTCATAGATCGTATCCAAAACCTCAAAACTATCTATGATACCAATTGAAGGATATGGGGACATCCTCAAACACATCACGGAAGCATGATGATCGTATCGTATGCGATCGGGAGAGACTAGTCATACTAGTTGCTTGATGCAGCGAAATTTAAAAAAATTCAATGTGATGAAACCACATGATCCAAGAAGCTTTCTTGAATTGTTTCATCTAACCACAATTAGGTATAGGGTTTACCTATTGAAGCTTAGTTGCGATTGAGTCTCTAAACTAAGAGACCTCCTTTCTCAAGTCCGATCTGACGGAGGAGACGCTTGTGAGCGCATTGATGAGAAACATCCTTCTCGCAATCCATGTTGATGATCCAAGCGATGGATCTCCTAATCTCTACACATGAGATCAAACATCTTCGTCACAAGTGAGGTGCATTGAAGGAGATGGAGGTCCACGAGTATACGATCCGGCAGCATAACGACGATGCTGTAGCCATAGCGAATGTTTCAAGGGCTCCATGGTGGACAACCACAAGAGAGAGAGAGAGCATGTGGCATGTAGAAAGAGAGAGGGAGAGAGCGTACATTGTTGTCATAAATATGTTTTTTGAAGAGCAAGGGATGCCTCTTCTTATATAGGTTTTGCGTTCCATGGATCTCAATCCATGGACAACACAAAATCAATGGTTGAGATTGATTTGTGTTTGTTTCAATGGCTAAGATGTTTGTTGTAGAAACACAACATCAAATGATTTAATTTAAATTAATTTATATTGATAAATAAAAATTAATAATTTGAATTCAAATCACTTTTGACTAGAGAGGAGATAATGGTGAGACTAAACCAATCCCCTAAAAAAGGGAGGACGACTACTCTTCACCACATGGAGAGTTGTAGATGTTCACTCGTCTTGAATGGATTTGGTCAATCTCCTCTGATTACCATGAGATCTCATTATCTCATGAGATCTCTTTAATCTCTTGTCGAAAATATTTTCAAAAAAATAATTTTAAATTATCTTGTGAAAAGTATCAACCACGCCATTAAAATTATGTGAATCTCATTCACAACCCAAAACAAAATCTATGTATATTTTCAATTAATCATTTAATGTGAAACCAATTCAAGTCAATAATTAAATAACAAATATAAATCACAAAATGCTCTCTTTAATATATTAAATCACATTTATAATATACCTGAATAATATGGATAGTGCTATCCACATTATTCATATCCATGATAATTAATTCACATTTAATCATCTTGGATCTCTATTCTTATGTGCCCAAATAATATGAATCACATTCACACTATTCACATCTTTGATAATTAAATCACATTTAATTATCTTAGGTAACTCTCCTTATAATATGAATCAAATTCATAATATTCATGATAATTAAATCGCATTTAATTATCCATTTTCTCAATTCTCGAATACATATATCAACAATAAAATTATCCATGAAACTCTTCCAAGGATAATGCGCTTTCTCAGCTGATACTTGGAGATAAGGACATGTCGATTGTATTGTTCCACGTATAGTGACTTTGATATTGAGATCACATCTCAAATCTAGATCTTGCGGACCTCCCATAGATGCTTGATTAAATCAAGACCATAAATCTAATCTTCTCATTACATCTGAATCACATTCAGATCAATGTCCAACATTTGGACTAAGATTAGACTACTTCTCTATGAAAGGAGTCACTAAAATCCAGAACTATTTCATCACTCCCTCAGGATGGAAGCGTCATGGTTATACAATCGTTTATGATAACATCACCCTCAGGTATTCCTAATATCTATACATCCTGCATACTGGAAGACCCAAAACAAATCCAAGTTTTAGATCTCTTTTAGACTATCTCCTTCAGGATTTTATCATTAAGGTTCTCATTCGATCATTGGGAGTCGGTATCGATCATAGACTTTCCAAAAGCATATATCATACCTAGGCGTTGATCTTATACTTTCCAAAAGCATATATCAACCCTTACAAATTCAGTCAAGCTTCCAAAGCGAGACGACCACACGTGGAATTTGATTCTTCCCAATATCTCATGAGTGAGCTCATGTCTTCCGGTTCAACAATGAACCTGTATGATCCCTTTGAGAGATTGTATTACTCATATGCCCTTGCATGCACACCAACGCGCCGATGTATAGACCTTGGTTAGGTCATCAACCTATTGTTCTGCCAAATGTACATAATCGAACATATAGTAACACATCTATCTTCGGTCAAAGGATCTATGCCTATATCGTGACAGCATACGACATAGGTCTTTGGTTATCTCGATCTCATTACGTCAACTCTTTGGCCTAATTGACACCTCACAAAGAATGGCACGAAGTCTTCGGAGGAAATATTCAGACATTTGGAATCTATATTCCCATGCAGATGACCTGCATCAAGAGATCAGTCAGATATCAGCCAAATGAGAAAGGATTGCTATCTCTTACTCATGCTAGAGATAATCTCTTAATAATTATTTGACGATACTTGATGAGATCTCAATATAACTCTTTAGATATTTATCCAAGCACCAGTCTCTATGATTCAATAATTGAGTCAATAGTTGTCTGATCATTAAGATGGCCATGGTACATAACCCTAATTGTACTGAGGGATCTATTATGTAAATTAGTTACTCTTCATTTCAGATCAGAAATGATATTTGCAATATCATTTATTGCTTAATGGCTCTCCTTGGGCTCGCATGTCCAACAAAAGGTACACTGTTATTACGAAGTATCCCTTTTTGTATCAGATCTTTGGTATAGTGGCAGTCAATTTCCACATGTTTTGTGCATTCGTGGAACATAGGGTTGTGGTTATGTGCATTTTTGCTTGATGGTCGCACTTGAGCTACATGATATTATTGGGAGTGATATGAAGATTTGTAAGTACGGATTGAATCCAAACTAATTTTGCTGCAGCCTAAGACATGACTTGATATTCACTCTCAATGCGTGTGCGAAAAACCATCGCTTGTTTCTTGCTTCTCGATGTGACTAAATTTCCTGCTAAGTGTAGAACCTTGTCGTGGAATTTCTATTTGTCATGAATCCTCCATAGTCTACATCTGAATATGCCATGTGGTCGAAGTTGTTGCCTTTGGTGAATAGTACACCTCTCCCTAGAGATGATTTGATGTACCTTATAACCATCTTGCCTGCATCATATTGAGCTGAAGTAGGGGAATCCATGAACTGCTTAATTTTCCGATAATGAGAGAAATATATGGTTGGTTAATGATAAGATATAATAACTTACTCACTAGATGTCTGTACCGGCCGCTATCTTCAACATCAGATGTCTCATATATGCATCCCTTAGGATCCATAGATATTTGAGCCGTCTTGGATCATGTCATCCCAGTTTCCTGGAGCAAGTTAGTAGCATATTTTCGTTGAGACATGACTATTCATTACTTGCATCTTGCTATTTCAATCCCTGAGAAGTATCTTAGTGGCCCCAAGTCGTTGATCACAAATTGCTCTACTAATTGTTTCTTCACTTCTACAATACCATCATGATCATCTCTTGTAAGGATGATGTCATCGACATACACTAGAATAACCATTGTTCCTTTTTCATTCTTCCATATGAATAAAGAATGATATATTAAAGATCAGATGAGGCCCAGATTCTCTAGTACCTCAAATAATTTTTGAAACCAGATGTGAGGTATATGTTTGAGGCCATATATGGCCTTGCGTAGTAGGCAAACCTTCTAACACTTCCCTTAAACCTCGAATCCAAGAGGTTGCTATATATACACAATCTATTGGGGGTCACCATAAAGGAATGCATTATTCACATCTAGTTTATGCAAGGGCCAATCAAGATCTACTGCTACTATCACGAAGATCCGTATAGTGGATAAACGAGAAACTAGCGAGAATATGTCAAAGATGTCAACAACATAATTTGCATAAACTCTTTTGCCACTAGTTGGGCTTTGTAGCGAGAAAGGAACTCATCTAGTTTGTACTTAACTGTGAAAACCCATTTGGATCCTACAATTCTATTGTCTCCTGGTGGACCACCAAGTGTCCAAGTGTCCTAAGAGATCAAGGCAGACATCTCCTCTTCCATTTCTAAGTGCCATCTGGAGTCATGAGTTGACTCTGTATGAGTACGAGGGATAAATGTACTAGAGATTGCCTGGGAAAACTTTATGTATGTAGAGCCAAGTCCAGAGAAGGTCATAACAACAGAGACGGTATGTTTTGTAGTGTATCAAGATGGACATTGTATGGTCCCCTTTCGTAGGGCTATAGGCATGTTACTTGAGGCTTCCCTTGAGTCATTGAAGGTACCTATATATGTATCCATTGACGTATTGGTGTCTTCAGTTTGTAAAAACTCATTCGAGGGACATACCCGAGGAGACAGTGCATGCATAGAAGTGGTGTGATCAACTTGAAGAAGAGGAATATGAAGAGGAGCAGTGGTAATTAGTGGAGGTAATACATGTGTGCCAGACCTTGAGTTGTAGGGAAGAGACTCAAAGAAAGTAACACCCTCACTTCTGTGTCTCTTGGAACGCAGGTTGTACCACACATAAGCTTTCTGATTTCGACCATAACCCTGGAAAACACATTTAACTACTCTAGTAGAAAGTTTATCCCTGATAGGACCAAGAAAATGAACAAAAATGATGCAATCAAAGACTTGTGCGTGTGATATCAAGGATATGTATATGTTTACTCTCTGCCACTTTGTTCTGTTGGGATGTATGAGAACAAGTGGTTTGATGCAAAATACCTTAAGATGACAAAAAGGACCACATGTCATGTGAGGACAACTCCTTAATATTATCAAATCTGAGTATTTTTATGGTGGTACCAAATTTATTCTTTATTTCGTGTATGAATTGAGCAATGATTTGAAAGTCATCGGATTTATTTTTCATCAAGAAAGACCAAGACACACGAGAAAAATCATCTATAAGAATCAAATATGATCTTTTCTCCAGTCGAGCAGAGTAACGATTGGGTTCCCATATGTCAAGATGAATAAGTTCAAATAGACTACTAAAATGAATGGTACCAGACAAAGGAAAAGAGCTCTTGTGAAGCTTCCTCATTTGGCAGGCCTCACACTATAGGCTGATAGTGGGTGGAGTTGGGGAAGAACCCATCAAAGCTTTTGAATGGAAGTATGACCCGAATGTTGGTGCCAGATAGCAATAGACGACATAGAGAAAGGAGTACCGAAATAGGCAGCAATTTTAGAGGACTGGTCAAGGTGGTTGACACCCCTTTTTTCACAGCTCACACCAATCATCCTACCAATTAGTATGTCCTGGAAAACACAAGAAATGGTCTCAAATATTGCTGGGAATGTCTGGAACAATATGGCTAACTGAAATAAGATTGATGGGAATGTCTGGAACAAATTAAACATTGTTGAGTCTAATATTAGGAGTTTGATGGCCATCGCCTTTTCTTTTTATCGGAGAAAATTGTCCATTAGCGACATGTATAGACTGTCCAAGGGGGACATTGTGTATCTGTTGCAGGAGGGTTTGTTCCCTACATTTAAACATTCAGATTTCACAATTTTATTTGTAGACGTGATAAAGATACCTAAATGAGCTACTACTGCAGTGTCCATAGTATTGGCCTGGTATAAGGTAGAGGACTCACTCGGTTGTAACCTGTTGAGATATTGCATCAAATCATCGAAGTCTCGTGTAGGAGTTTTTACTAAAGGGCCATCTCCTTCACTGCAACAAGAGCAATAGGAGTATGGTATCCCTTCTTATTTTAGCATTCAACTTTTATGTGACCAAACATGTGACAGTAAGTTCACTAAATTGTGCCACGACCTCGTACTGGAGTAAAGCATCCTCGACCACAGTTCCTGAAAACTTCACGACCTCCTCGACCAGATAGGGCAATGAGGGTAGAAACTTGTACTTGATCATTGCTTTTAGTGATTGTATGAGTAACAACACAATGACTCAAGGTACAATAGGCTTCTTCAATAGTGAGGAGAGCCATTATCGTAATCATGTGATTGTGACTGCAGAATAGCTTGAATCGAGTCTGTCAAGAAATACCAGAACTTCCATTTATTGGTGATGTTGTTTTTGAGTAGGACATGTGCAGCCTAGAATGCAAGCGTTATATCTCTCAAAAAGGGCTTTTAAGAGAATGGAGTACTCTGATAGTGAACATCATGTTTGCTTCATATTGAGCATGTCAAAGTATGTCTAATACTTCCGGTTGAATGCTTATCTTAACCGTATGTGGATTAAAGGGAAGTCTACATATCTTAAGCAATGTTTTAAGTAAATAAGCTCATATGCAATCCTGTCAATGACACTGACCGTGATCCAAGAACTGACCATTCTATCATCTTTTACCCAAGTCGTATTCTTTCTTGTCTTTTCAACTGTCTCTGCCTACAAGAGAATATGTTCCTTGTCATATCTACGTACAATCATGAGGAACATGGGGGACCACTTGGTATAATTGGTGTTGTCTAATTTAGGTATCTATCCAAATGAAGGTAGTCTGATGCTAACATTGTCGATGAAAGGAATCATCCATGTTGTATTGACGGATCCAAATAGGGATGGAACTTCCCTATATCACGTTAGAGGAGAATCTAGATGGTGGTGGTGTGGTATTTGTTTGGAGGTGAACCGATGACTGAGGAACACACGGGGGTGGTGGCTGTTGGAAATATGCGATGAGGATGTGAGAGGTGGAGGGATTTAGATTTAGGGTATGAATCGTGGAGTTGGAAGGGGCAGATGGGAAAAAAGTGGCAGCATGACTAGAGGGGGAGCATTGCTGGAGTCGTGCAACTGGTTTATGGGTGTGGTGCTGGATATGCTAGCCCACGACAAGCCATTATGCAATATATATTATTAAATATATCATTCCCTAATATGAATGAAGAATAATTAATTTACGTAATAGCTCTCTTATTATAATTAGTGTTATATACCATGGATATCTTGATGATCATACATCTGTTAATTCAATTGTTGAATCATAGAGGCTAGTGCTTGGGTAATATCTACAGAGTTAGGTTGAGGACTCATCAAGCACCGTCAAGTGATTGTTAAGAGAGGATCTCCAGCCTGACTAGGAGATGACAATCCTTTCTCTAATGGGTCGACACATAACACAACCTCTTGATGTAGGTCCTCTGCATAGGAATAGAGATTTAGAGGTGTTCGATAAGTTAGGTCAAAGAGTTGACTTAACGAGATCGAGATAACCAAGTCCTATGTCATATGTTGTCAAGATATAGGCATGCATCCTCTGATCGGAGATGTTACTATATGTATGAGTATGTACATTTGGTAGACCTATAGATTAATGATCTAATCAAGGTCTATAGACCAACATGCTAGTGTGCATACAAGGGCATATGAGTAATACGATCTCTCAAAGGGATCATACAGGTTCATTATTGAAACAGAAGACATGATCTCACTCGTGAGATATTGGGAATCAAATTCCATGCAAGGTCGTCTCACTTAGAAGTTTGACTGAATTCATAGGTTTGATATATGATTTTGGAAAGCATATGATCAATACCAGGTATGATATATGCCTATGGAAAGTATGTGATCGATACCAACTCTCAAGAACCAAATGAGAAACTTAATGATGAAACCATGAAGAAGTCAGTCAAAATAGATCTTAAACATCGATCTTATTCTAGGTCTTCTAGTATGCAGAAGTACATGTATTAGGAATACCTGAGGATGATGTGATCATAAAAGATTGTGTAACCATGACGCTTCCATTCTAAGGGAGTGATGAAACGGGTTTGGATTTTAGTAACTCCTTTCATAGAGAACTAATCTATTCTTGGTCCAAATATTAGACATTGATCTGAATATGATTCAGATGCAATAAGAAGATTAGATTTACGGTTTTGATTTAATAAAACATCTATGGAAGGTCCCCAAGATCTAGATTTGAGATATAATATCAATATTCAAGTCACTATACGTGGATGTACAATCACCCTGGCCTTATCTCCAAAAATCCGTAGAGAAAGCACGTTATTCTTGAAAGAGTTCAAGAAGAATTCCATTGTTGAATTATGTATATGAGCATTGACATATTAATAATTAAATGTGATTTAATTATCATGAATAATATGAATTTGATTCGTATTACTTGGTCAAATAAGGATAGTTATCTAAGATGATTAAATGTGATTTAATTATCGAAGATGTGAATAATGTGAATGTAATTCATGTTATTTGGGTACATGAGAATAGAGATCCAAGACAATTAAATATGATTTAATTATCAAGGATTTGATAAATGTAGATATCACTATCCAAAATAATCATGGATTTTATAAATATGATTTATAATATATTAGAGATATTTAATTGTAAATAAAATTACAAATTATATGTTGTTGTGAATAGGATTCACATTAAACAATTAATTATAAATCCAATTTACATATCATGTTGGATATATGAATATGATTCATATTTGTCAATGGCATGATTGAGGTTTTCACAATATTAATTTGGAAGTATTTTTGTGAATATAAATGCAATAATGGTTATTGCATATTAATATGTATAATACATATATATTATGGAGGAGATTCCCACATAAAAGGTGGCTGCACCTTGACTTGTTCAAGGAGTGTGACAACCACCTTATATTTTGGGCGGGTTGTTTTCCTCCATATTATCTATGTATTTTTATTAAAATTGAATTGAGTTGGTTGTTATCTTGATAAAGGATATCACTAATTTATTTTAGTTAATTACTTATTGCATTTTGGAAAGCAACTAAACATGTCCATTGATTAATAACTTCTTAATCTACACTGTTAGATTAAGAGAGCACATGGATGAGATCCATGCGCATCCAACTAGTATAAAAGGAAGGGTAGCCAAAGACTTTTCTACTAAAGTATTTCCAAGAGAAATCAACATTCTCTCCATCTCTCTCTCTACATGCCAACTCTCTCTCTCTCTCTCATGGTGAATGTCCACCTTGATGCCACTGAGAGAGTCGTCATCGTACCTGTTATGTCAGTGTGCCAACTCTTCGACCGTTCGTGGATATCCATATCCTTCGATGCATCTTACTGTTGAACAAGATGTTGGATCTCATGAGATGAGATCAGAAGATTCACCGTTTGGATCATCAAAACGGATTGCAAGGAGCACGCATTTCATTAACATGCTCATAAGCATCTCCTCCACTAGATCGAACTTGAGACATGAGGTCTCTTTTAGAGACTCGATAGCAACCACGCTTCAAAAGGTAACCTTTATACCTGCATGTGGTTTACATGAAACGATATGATAATTTTTCTCGGATCATGTGGTTTGATTGCTTTTGAATCTTTTAAATTCCGCCGCCCTGAGCTACAAGTACGGCTAGTCGCTACCAATCACGTATGATGTGATTGTCATCCTTCTATGATGCGCGTAAGGTTCTTCCCATAAATATCAAGTGGTATTAGATCATATTCGAGTTTGTAGATATGATCCAAAATCCTTGGTAAACAAGGTTTAGTATTTGGATGCGCGAGACTTACTATTTTTTACATTGGATGCAAGATTCGAATCGATTTTTTGTAAAATAAAAACCTAATTTTGTGCACTATTTGGATGTATTTTTAGTTAGTAAAATATATTTATAATATCTAAATATGTCTAAAAAATAATAGCCTAATGTTGGTACGAATAGGGCATGAAAATGATTCGAAGAATTCTCGCTATAAAATTTTTTTGCATATATTCATGGATCTGTAAAGAAGGATTTTTCTTACTATTTTCCGCTCATGAAACATGAAATAAACAACTGGAGTAAGTTTATAATAAAATCAATAAATCGATTAAATTTATTTTGTGAGATTCCGACTCTGTTTGCCCTAGATATTCCATATTTAGTGGAGATGGGTCGGAAGATGATTAGATCATAAAATCTCTTTACTTAATATGTTTATAATTCAATATAAATAATGGAAATTATGAATTTACCTTTATTAAATATGATTCGTAATAATTATAAAAATAATGGATTAATCAACGTAGCCTATTGAATGAATGTTTCATGAAAAACCTACTTTATCCTACAATAGTTTTAGGACAATCTCTACATGTAAAACATTGTTACTTGAATAGGATTGGGGATTTGTTTAGAAAATCTCCTTATAATAATAATAAAATTTATTTTGATAAATATTACATGGTATAACTTTGATTGAGAGATCAAATATTATCTCAAATACAATATGATCAAATCACATTATCCTGACCTAAGGCGGATTGGTATTTAGTCAGGGATCGTTGGGGTAGCAGGTTGCTCCATGAGCGGTCTGTCCCACATCCTGTGCGTATCGATCATGACAACAGGTAAGGAAAGGATAATGCTTGAAATGATCATTTCTAATTATTACAATTTAAATAATATGTATTTTGAGATTATACCATCCTTCAAGTAACAATCAAGATTGTTTGTTGGTTGTTTGAATTAGATTGATAATTGATTTAATGTGATTAAATTAATCATATCCAATTAAATACTCTATTATGAATAGAGTAGTATTTCCCTCAGAAGAATTAATTATGTGAAAATGATTCATAATAATTAATTAGAATTTGAACATGATATGAAGCATCACATAAGTGACATACATGGTTTTCCATCAAAGCGAAGGATTCCGTCGTCGGGAATTGTATGTAGGAGATGCTTGTCCGAAGTGATAGCTACTGCATACAAGCGTATCTAGATAAGGCTCTTTTCTTCTCATAAGAGTAAGTCCATATGTGCAATGACCACAATATATGTTCCTCATATTATTGGGATGATATTCGATTATGCATAACGAGTTGTTCCTGTTGATGGTTGGTTCTATTAACAATAGGTCAACATCACCTTAGGGGTGACGGGCCTAGGTGTTAAAGACCAAATTGATTGATGCAAGTTGAAATTTCCTCATATTATTGGGACGATATTCGACTATGCATAACGATTGTTGTTCTTGTTAATGGTTGGTTCTATCAACAATAGGTCAACATCACCTTAGGGGTGAGGGGCTCAGGTGTTAAAGACCAAATTGATAGATGCAAGTTGAAACTGAAAGACGGTATGGGTTCTCGCTTCATTTTATTTGAGTTGTAGTTTCTCATATTATTGGGATGTAACAAAGGTAAGAAAGGAGATCCCAGATCTTGGCTAAGATATAATGGTAAGTATATCTCTTATGTTGACAGTGATTAAGGGAATGAACTTCCAGTGTTGACAAGCCAAGACAACTTTGATATAAAATTTCCTAAATCAAAGTAAAATGTGTATATATAATGCAAATTTCTTAATTCGTATAACCTTCATTGAACCCACTCAAAACTATACTCAATAATAACTAGTAAAATACTATGGATTGGATTCATGATCAAGATATTGTATTTGCAGCTGGACACATAATGTATGAGGTTGCAATGTGCAAGTTTCCTCATAATAATGAGGAATGAAAACTAAATAGATAATAAGAAAACAACCTAGGGTTTATATATCTCTATAGTTTTGATCTCTCATCGAATGTGCTTTGGAAGTATCATGTCGATGATGATCGTAATTATCAAAAATTCTTATCAAACCTGAGAAGATGTATTAGCATACATATGTATTCTAGACGTTTAATCATGAATGGCATGGTTCATCGCATTATGCAGAATGGTGGCTCGATAAGAGATGATACACTCAAAATGGTTGAGTACTTTTCTAAACCAAAATCTTTAAGAGTTAAGATGGATGTAGATACGATGAGTGTCATCATTCTATTGTCATACTCATTTCACTCATGAAGCTTTTTAATATTCATATTGTGTGAATTTAATGAAGCATGTATAAATGTTGAAATACTCTTATATTAAGATCTTTTGAGGTCAGCGTAAGAGATCTTTTGTATTAAGCAATGGTTGTTTTTAGATAAAGGAAGCACAATGGAAGCATCAGTCTAGCCTGAGTAAGAAGGAAAGTAAAAAGGTTGAATGTACTTTTATGATTTCCATATGACATCCAAAGAGTTGGATGAATGAAAATACTACAATAAGTCGATATACAGATAGTATGACTATCTAGGATACTTAGAGAAGGACTCGGATAGTGCATCGGAATAATATATTTGTATTTAATCATTGAAATTGATTTACTTTTTAGATAAGATCAAAGTCTTATAGTTGTATCTCGCTCTTCTGATAACACTTGCAATTGGTTGCATATGTTTTAGAAGATTAGAAAATTTAGTCTTAAGGTTTAATAGTCATATATAATGGAATTGATGCAATTGTTGGAACAATATCCATTGGTTAGATAGACTTCATATTTTTAGTGGGAGATCCCTTAGTCTTAGGAATGTCTCTATGACCTAGATATTAAAGTACAACCATTGTTTATTTCTAAATGTTCGAAATAAACATGAATTCTGGAATAGACCTATCATAAAGAGTTATGAAGGATATATTTTAGATAGTAATCTAACATCTAGTAGACTCTACTAAATTAGAAAATGAATGAATGGTTCATTAACATTTCTAATACTGAAAAAATAAACCTTAAAAGATCAATAGGATAATGAAGATCATTTGACAATGACCTGGCATCAAGCCTTGAAAATATGTCTGTTGAGATGAAACTTTACTGTCTGAAATTCCAGATCTCACATATACATGTGAATATTGTATTCGAAGTAAAAATGTTTAATGCACCGTTCTCTAGGAATGGTTCCAAAGTATTCAAGATCTCAAACATATTGATGTATATGGAGCATCTATATAAAAATAAATATTAATGTTATGTGATATCAATCAATGATTATATGTTATAGGAGATTTCTTCCCTTCACCTTAGAAACCTTTGAAATATTTAAAGATTTCTCAATTTTTTTTAGAACCAAAGTTTGAAGGAAGATGAAATGAATTTGATATAACCTAGGTGGCAAGTACCTGTTAGATTAATTCATGAAATACCTTATGTAGATAGGAATATCATTCTTATCTCACTCCTCCTAATACATCTAAACTCAATAGAGTTGTAGGGAGATGCAATTGGATCATGTGTGACATGATTTGATCAGTGATGAATATTAGCATAATTACCTCTTGGTTTCCAAGTATATATGTAATAGAGACTACAATATATATTCTTAATAAGGTTCCATGCAAATCTTCATAAGCTAACGTTTAGAATCTAGCCTAGTTTAGACACTTGAGGATTTAGGGTCGCTTGGTCCATAACTATATCATGGATGCAGGTAAGCTGGAATTTAGCACTAGAGAGTGCTACTTCATTAGGAATATAATGATGGTATTGGATACCAACTTTATGACTTTGAGACTCTTAAAAGAATTCATCTCTAAGAATATGATTCTAAGAGGATGACTTTCTTGAGAATCAAGGTAAGAATGAAGTACATGGACTCTTTAGCTCTTAAGAAGATAATAAGGTTCCTGAAATTGGAAACTAAAAGGATAGTTAAAAATGAAACACTCATACCTCTTCAAATTAGTTGAGGAGTGTGAGACCACCTAAAGGGTATGGATTCCATGTGTCAGATAAGTCTGACAATGATCTGACTTCATATGATGAAGCTTATGAGGATATTGGCATGAAAAGATAGATGTTAGCAATAAAGTCTAAAGTAGACTTCATATAGAAGTGTTGTATATGAACCCTTGAGAATCCACCTATAGGGTTCAAACTCATTAGGTGTAAATAGATCTTAAAGAGAAAGAGGGAAACTGATGAGAAGGTAGAGACCTTCAAAGCACTACTCATATCCACAAGATACACACAAAGAGAAGACATTGCTTGCGATGAGACTTTCTCTTCAGTAGCCATGCTTAAACCCATCAGAATATTGTTAACTGTAACTACACAACTTGACTATGGCATCTAAATGATGGAAGTTAAGATTACATTCCTCTATGAATGCCTCTCCAAGGAAACTCATATGAAGTAGCCCCATGGCTTCATAGTTGAGGAAAGCAAGGTGTGGAAGCTAACGAATTCCATATATGGACTAAAATAAGCTTCTTGTAGTTGGAACATCAGATTTGATGAAAATATAAAGGTCATATGAAATTATAAAGGTTATAATTTCATACAAAACCTCAAACCATAAGAAACTTAGTGGGAGTGCCATTGTGTTCATCGCGCTACAGTTAGATAAAGTCCTAATCATTTAGAATGATATAAGGATGAGAATAAGTGTTTTATGATCTGGCTATTCCATACCTTGAGATATGATCTAAAGGATACCTCTTATATCGTAGTTCTGAAGGTGTTCAGGAGTAAAGAGAAGAGGGTATTGAGACCGTCACATTAATTGGTACACCTTGGACATAATCCATTAATGGAAAGCCCCAGGAAGGCTTCCTTCCCTTACGATACGGTATTGAACTATGTGAAGGGATAACACCTCAAACGGTTGAGGACGTGAATGCTAGAACTACTTTCCCTTGTGCAATAGTTACAAGAAATCGGGTGTATGCTAAATATGTACAAAAATCCCATGTCTGTCATACAATGGGAATAATAAACTGTTACTAATCCTACTATGGAGATAAAACATTTGCTTGCAGTAATAAAAATAATATCTTCAAAGAGGATAAGACTTTTGAGATAGTATCTCAAAGTCATCTCTTCAAGAACTTAAGACTTTATAGATAGTGATCTAAAAGGTCTTAATTGTAGATGCCTTAAGGGTGTGTCTTAGTCTTAAGAGACAAAGATATCCGAGAATGAGGGCATTCTGATAAGATAATAGAAATTACACAATGGTAATAACGATTACGAGTTGTAGTGTCAAAGACACTATAATTTCTTTAATAAGATAGAGTATTGGTTGCATAAGATGCATCATTCGCATCGAATCCGACACTCTTACTAGGAGATATGAAAGTACCATAAAAGGACTTAGCATAGTGTCTCAGAAACAGAGTGACTAATCAACATACCAAGCTATTTATCTAAATGGCTTATGATTAATACATGAGTGTGGGATTAAATATTAGCCCATTAATGGCTCTTTGAGCTAGTGTGAGATTGGTGGACATGCGAGCCCCACGGCAAGCCATTATGCAATAAATGTTATTGCAAATATCATTCCTTGATCTAAAATGAAGAATAATTAATTTGCATAATAGGTCCTTTAGTATAATTACGGTTATGAATCTTGGCCATCTTGATGATCATACAGATGTTGATTCATTTGTTGAATTATATAGGCTGGTGCTTGGGTGATATCTAAAGAGTTAGATTGAGGACTTATCAAGCACCATAAAGTGATTGTTAAGAGAGGATATCCAGCCTGAGTAGGGGATGGCAATCCTTTCTTTAATGGGTAGATATCTAACTGACCTCTTGATGCATGTCCTCTGCATAGGAATAGATATTCGAAGGCTTTAGATAAGTTAGGTCAAAGAGCTAACTTGACGTGATGGAGATAACCAAGTCCTATGTCGTATGTTGTCATGATATAGGTACACTTCCTCTGACCAGAGATAGATATGTTACTATGTCTCTGAATATGTACATTTGGCAGACTGATAGGTTGATGATCTAATCAAGATCTACAAACCGGTGTAATGGTTTGCATATAAGGGCATAGGAGTAATACGATCACTCAAAGGGATCATACAGGTTCAATACTGAACCGGAAGACATGAGCTCACTCATGAGATATTGAGAATCAAATTCTATTCTCGGTCGTCTCGCTTTAGAAGCTTGACTAAATTTGTAGGTTTGATATATGCTTTTGGAAAGCATATGATCAATGCCTGGGTATGATATATGCTTTTGGAAAGTATATGATCGATACCAAATCCCAATAATCGAATGAGAAACTTAATAATAAAACGCTGAAGAAATTAATCTAAATAGATCTAAAACTTCGGATTTATTCTAGGTCTTCCAGTATGCATGAAGTATATGTATTAGAAATACTTGAGGGTGATGTGATCATAAATGATTGTATAACAATGACGCTTTCATTTCGAGGGGGTGAAAAGACAAGTTTGGATTTTATTGACTCCTCTCATAGAGAAGTAATCTAATCTTGATCCAAATGTTGACCATTGATCTGAATATGATTTAGATGCAATAAGAAGATTCGATTTGCGGTTTTTTATCAAACATCTACGAGAGGTCCCTGAGATCTGGATTTGAGATATAATCTCAATATTCAAGTCACTATACGTGAAACGTATAGTCTCCATGTCCTTATCTCCAAGTATCCACGGAAAAGTGCATTGTTCTTGAAAGAGTTCAAGAAGAAATCCAATGTTAAATTATATATACAAGCATTGATATATTGATAATTAAATATGATTTAATTATCATGAATAATATGAATTGGTTCATATTATTCGGCCATATAAGGAGAGTTATCTAAGATGATTAAATGTGATTTAATTATCAAAGATGTGAATAATGTAAATGTGATTCATGTTATTTAGGCACATGAAAATAAGAATCTAAGATAATTAAATATGATTTAATTATCAGAGATATAATTAATGCGGATATCACTATCCAAATAATCATGGATATTATTAATATGATTTATAATATGTTGGAGAGATTTAATTGCAAATATAATTATAAATTATATGTTGTTGTGAATTGGATTCATAATAAACAATTACTTATAAATCTAATTTACATTTTATGTTGGGTATGTGAATATGATTTATATTTGTTAATGGCATGATTGAAGTTTTGACAGATTTAATTTGGAATTCTTTTTGTGAAATGCAATAATGGTTGTTGCATATTAACATATAATACATATATATTATGGAGGAATAGTCCCACCTAAAAGGTGGTCGTCCACCTTGACTTGTTCAAGGAGGGTAACGACCACCCTATTTTATAGAGGGTTGTTGTCCCCTATATTATCTATGTATTTTATTAAAATTCAAATTAGTTGGTTGTTATCTTGATAAAGGATGTGACTAATTTAATTTAGTTAATTACATATTGCTTTTTTGGAAAGCATCTAATCATGGCCATTGATTAATAGCTTCTTAATATGCCATCAGATTAAGATAGCACATGGATTGAGATCGATGTGCATCCAATTAACGTAAAAGGAAGGGTTTTCTACTGTAATAATTCCAAGGGGAATCAAAATTCTCTCCATCTCTCTCTCTACATGACAACTCCCTCTCTCTTATGGTGGTCATCCTCCTTGATGCCATAGAGAGAGTCACCATCGTAGTCGCTATGACGTTGAGCCATCGCTTCGACCGTTCGTTTATCTTAGTCTCCTTCGATGCATCTTTCTCGTGAAGAAGACGTCTGATCTTGTAAGATAAGATCAGGAGATTCTCTTCTTCGATCATCAACATGGATTGCGATGAGCACACGATTCATCAACGTTATCGCAAGTGTCTCCTCAGTTGGATTAGACTTGAGACAAGAGGTCTGGTCATTTAGAGACTCGACCACAAACATGCTTCAAGATGTAATCTTTATACTTGCATGTGGTTTAGATGAAACGATCCGAGAGATGTTCTCGGATCATGTGGTTTCATCACTTTGATTTTTTTTAAATTCCGCTGCCCCGAGCAACTAGTGCGACTAGTCCCTCTCGATCGCATATGATGTGATCATCATGCTTCCGTGATGCGCTTAGGGTTCTTCCCATAATTATAATGGGGAGGAGGGCTTTGCCTCAGGTGACATAGGAGGGGGCATTCCTGGAGTCGGACAGCAATGGGTTGAGAGGGGGTCCAATGGGATTGCAGGGGGATTGCTAGGGAGTTAGGGTGGTTGCTGGAGTCAGGCGAGGGGGAGTATTGCTGGAGTCGGTCGAGCTTTTACCGAATTCATACGAACGGGGAAGTCGAGCGACAGTGGGTGGAGAAGGGGTCGGTGGGATTGTAGGGGTGCTTTTTACTAGATTCGGGTGTGGGGGGGAGGGGCAGCGATGGAGTGAAACCCACTCTAATACCAAGTTGAAAAATAGAATTGTATACATGTATTTGAAAAGATGTCCCTAGGGTTAGGGTTACACTAGAATTCATCTCGTACATTAGATGACTGATAAGGCCCTATGGTTTATGAATAGAGATTTTCTGAACATAACTAACTACCAAGAAATTTGATTATTCACATTAAATGGTGGATCATATAATTAAAATAACAAATATAGCTGCTAAATTGAAAATTATGGTAAAAGAGCTCATCATGCTGATTAGGAGGAATCAGGACTAAAAATAAATGATCTTCCAATGCATCTTATGATAGATGAAAAATAAACCCAAGATAATAAATCTAATAATGATAAAAGGAAAGAAGAAGGGAAAGGCATGTACTGAAATTACATAGAGCCAAGTAAATAAAGATCCATAATGTTTGCTTTGAAAAAAGCACGGATACCTTAAAGATACATTACCTCAAAAAATATATGATTGGACATAAATGTAATCATCACATTTCAATACGCTAAGAAGCAAATCTTATTCATGTTCCTTCTAATAGTCAATGATTAAATTCACATGTTACAATTCATGTACATCATTATTGTAGGAATCTGTTCAGTATTCAACCTATAAATGAAGTTTTATAGTAATTTATGGAAAACAAAATGGGGGGTGGGGGGGGGGCATATGTGTTGATCATGAACATTGATTAGCGAGTACATGTATGCTATGTATTGTGAAAAAAATTGTTTTTAGGTTTAAAAGATAGATTTGTTAGATTTTTGTTTTAAGATTTAACATGACACGTTCACTATATTATAAAATAAATATTATTATGGTTGTGCTATTTTGATTGATATTGATTCAATGTTAACTGTATATATTCTAAATTCCTATTATAGGTAATGTCAGTAGTGATTATATTGTGCTAAATGAAAATTCTACGAAACGTGTCATCAAACTTAGGTCACATATTCAAGGAAAGGATGATAATTTTAACAAATGTTAGATTATTCGTCATCTGGGTTTTTTTATCTAGATTTATGTGTTGATCTCTTAAAGATAAAGCAAAATAAATATACTAAAAAGGCCTCCACCAGAAGCAAGTGGTTCCTAAAACTAATAAACATAGAAGTATGTGGTCCTTTTCCTTGTATACGTTGGAGTAAAAAGTATTTTATCACATTTTGTAGTATTTTTTCCTGTTATTATTATCTTTCGCTATTACATGAACAGTTTCAAGTTGTCAATGTCTTTAAGATACTCATTAATGAGATAGTATGAAAGTTAAAGTTCAATATTTGATAAAGGTAGAGAATAATTTATTAATTTTAATCAGAACAATCACTTTATTTGTCCTTTTATGAAACTCTTTGAAAGTAGCAACATTTATTTGTAATATATTGTCTTAAATAAAAAATATAACTGTATTCTTAACAGGCATAATCATATTATTAGTTGTTACTACGAGTATGTTAATTAATAAATATTTAGCTTAATCATTGTGGATACATGAATTAAAGACCATTGTTAATTTGTTAATTGAGATTCCTACTAAGGAAATTATGAAATACCTCTAAACAGTGGATAGGATAACTATTCAGCTTAATTCATCTTCATATTTGGGTAGTGACATCTAGCTTGAGAGGTATCCTACAAAGGTGGAGTTGTAGTAGCCTCAATATTTGGATTTAACTATGCAACTATACCTTTGTCTAACACAAGGAGGCTATAAGATCCTCAGGTCTTAATTACTCAGCTCGGTCTCAAAAGCTCTATTGTGTATTAGTTTTCTTTTGGATAATTGATGTTTAATTTTTATTTTGATTCTTGTATTTAATTGTTTTGGACTTTTTATTTTATACTTATGTATGAAGAGTGATATATGTATATTTTATTATCAATAAATTTTTATTTTTAAAATTTTATCTTTAGTTTTAACATATAAAATAATTATAAAAAATTAGAAAAATAGAATAGAATATAAATAAAAGGAGAGTGGAAACGATTTTTTAAAAAACATGGAATATAAATGTAGAAAAAAGTATAAAATATTCTTTAATTTATATATATATTTTTAGAATTTATTCAAGAAAATACAAGTGAAAAATAGTTTTAAATAAAAATAAAAGTTAAAAAATAAAATATAAAGGGAAACTAGAGTAACTAGAAAAATGTAAATTTAGCTTCCAGAATAAGGATAAAA
Organism: Ottelia alismoides; assembly: GCA_037367405.1. NCBI lineage: Eukaryota > Viridiplantae > Streptophyta > Magnoliopsida > Alismatales > Hydrocharitaceae > Ottelia > Ottelia alismoides. The sequence goes on along the minus strand of JAZKJV010002798.1, from coordinate 537,966 downwards.
TTTCCAAACTATTTTCTCCTCAAAATATATGTAACAAAAAAATAAATCAAAATATAGAAAACAACTGCCCAAAACATCCCTTGCTTTTTGGCTTTGGTTATCTATCTTTTTTCTTCTTTTTTCAAAGTTTTAATGTTTATTATAATTTTGGAATATTTTTAAAATATCTCCCAAAACACTTGAGATATCTTATAGTCATAACTAAGAGTAATTTATCCCTGTGTTTTAGCAATTTTGTATGAGATACCATGACTATATTAAAGATAATTGAAGCCATGCCCTTGATTTACAATCGATTGTTTTTTGGCTAAGGAACAATAATTGAAAATTCCCAATTAAATAATACATATAAAGACATTTTCAAATACATGTGAATGCTCTCAAAACAAATCTAATAGTCAATTTATAAAAAAATCTATAGGTCACAAATGATAAAATTTATCAATAAAACTTGTGGGTTACATAGAAATATAGGAGAAGCAGACAATATCAAATGCAATCTAAATCATAACTGAAAGTGCAAAATTTACCAAACTACACGCATTATATTTGAGGTAAAGTATCTAGGGCACCTTTCTCTAAGAAAGGTGGAAGATGTGAATGTATACTTGTCCTAATACATACCATTGCATGTGTTCCACTGAGTATCGCGACACATAATGGACATCAATATTACGTGACATTCATTTATGATCATTTGTAGTACGATTTTTTCTTCATGTTACATCACAAATCTGAAACTTTTGAAAATCTCAAAGAATGCATGTCTTTATTTGATAACCAAATATGAAGGAAGATTAAATAAATTTAATACTGAGGTGGTAAATACCTCATAGATGAATTCAAATGAAGCCTTGAGGAGAAACAAAATTATTTCAATCTCACTCCTACACTTTTCAACTCAACTGAGTTGCACATAAACAAAACAGAACTATGTTAGGTATGATAAGATCAATGACGAGTGAAGCACACTTACCTTTTTAGTTTATGGGCACATGCAATAGACACTATGGCTTATGTCCTAAACAAGATTTCAGGTTTATCTGTACCCAAAATCCCTGATGAGATTTGGTATAGAACCAAGACAAGTGTATAGCACATGAGGATTTGGGTTGTTTGGTACATGCTAAAAATGTGGATGCAAACAAGTTGGAATCCCACACCATATAGTGCTACTTCATTGGATAGGTAAATTACAATACAAGATACCTACTTCATGATCATGAGACACAAAAAATAATTGCCTCTAGAGATATCAAATTTATAGAGGATAAATTCCTTATGAAAAAAGGTAAAAGTGAAGTAAAAGAACTCATTAAGTCTAGTGAGACTAATGAAGTTCTCATACCAAAAACTAAAGAGAATACAATACGAAACACATGTACCTTATTAAAAGAGTTAAAAAATAGTAATACCAACTGAGAGTTATAGTACCATGTATAAGAAGAGTCTGATGATGATTCGACTTCATATGATGAAGCAATGCAAAATCATGACATGGATAGATGCATGCTAACAATGAAGTTCGAAGTAGACTCCATGCACAAGATTAGTATATGGACCCTCGAGTAAATCCACTAGGTGTAAATAGATCTTCAAGAGAAAGGGGAATTTATGGGAATATAGAAACCTTTAAGGCATGGCTCGTCCAAGGGCTTCACACAAAGAGAGGGAGGAGACATTCTAACATGTGACCATGCTTAAATCTATTAGGATATTGTTAGACACAGATGCACATATTTACTATGGCATCGGTAGATGGACATAAAAATAGAATTCCTCAATAGATACCTTGATGAGTATATCTATATGGAGAATCCCCATGGCATCATAGTCGGGGAAGGTAAAGTGTACAAGCTGAAGAATCTATCTATGGGCTTCCTGATTCAATAAAAGCATAAAGAGTTATCATTTTATTCAAATTCCAATATAACAATGTACATACAAGAAGCTTATTGGGAATGTCATTGTGTTCATCGTGTTTTATGTAGATGACATTGTGATCAATAGGAATGATACTGTGATGACCAATACTAAGATTCGATCATCCCATACCTTTAAGATGGGTGATCTTGAGGAAGCTCCTTTTATCTTAGGTCTAAAGCTGTTCAGAAACAAAGAAAGGAGGATATTGTGATTATTACAACAAGGATACATCAAGAAGATCTTGGAATGATTCTATATGAATATATATATATATATATGAAAGGTTTCTTTCCCTTAAGACATGATATTAACCTATCTAAAGGGGAAATACCTCAAAGTGTTGAGGATAAGTAGACTATGACTAGATGTCCTTATGCATCGACTGTACAAAGCATGATGTAGGCCATGATGTGAACAAGACTGTATATTTGTCATATGACAGGAGTGCTGAGACATTACCATTCCTGCTATGGAGAAAAACATCGGAGTGTAGTACAAAGCATCTTTAAATATCTAATAAGAACACAAGACTATATCTTGGTTCATGGAGATAGTGACCTCCAAGTCTTATTGTACACTGATTTAGACTCCCAATCTAATGCGTATGATAGAAAGTAAACCTCTAGGTACATATTACAATTAAATTGTAGCGTTGTGAGCTAAGTATAGCAAGAAGCAATATACTATAGATATTTTGGAAAAGTTGGGCATTGACTACATCTGATGCATCCGTTATTTTCATGGGCTGTGGAAGTTTGTAATAGAACTGGTATAATCTTCTATGATAGAGCAACAAATCCGCTGACCTAGCTATTTCACTAAATATCATATGACTAGGACATGAGTGCGGGTTTGAGAGTTATACATGAAAAGATATGAGGGTTAGTGGGAGATTGCTGGATTGTACACCATCGATGGCTCATTAATGCTATAAAATTTGAAACATTTTATTTCACTATTTGAATGAAATTATGTTCTCACTTATAATGGTCCTTCGGTACAATTAGTGTAATGTACCATAGCTATCTTGATATCCTACACTTGTTGATCTAAAGAGTTAAATCATAAAGGCTGATGAAAGGTTGTCATCTAAAGATTTAGATCGAGGACAAAGCCATCAAAGTCAAGTGATATTCAAGAATGATCTCCAGTTTAAGAAAGATAGGGCAATCTTTCTTTACAGACTGACTTCTGGCTTTCCTCTTGATGCAGATCCTCTAAATAGGAATAGCAGTTCAGATTTATCGAAATAGTCATATCAAGATATTGTATAAAAGTCAACCTATTGACTGAAAAGTCAAAATATTGACCAAATATCAACATCAAAGAGGTCAAAATATCGACGAAAAGTCAAACTATTGAGTTTAAGTAAAAGTGTTGGCTTCACAAGATTGAGATAGTAAATACATGCATTGTATATTGTTACGAACATGCACACATCCTTTGGCTAGAGCCATATATACATATGTATTACCAACTATGCACATTTGGCATACCACTAGGTTGATGACCTGACAATGTCTATATATTGCCTTACTGGTGACCATATGAGGAAATGTGAGATGTATGATCTCTCTAAGATATCATACACGTTAATACTTTCTAAATCGAGAGTCAGATCTCACTCATGAGTATTGGGGTCACAAGGAATTCCTTGCATGACCATCTTGTTTATGAAACAAGATAAGAACTCAAGAATATTAATATATGATTTTGGAAAGCATATGATTAATATTGTCACCCCCTGATATATTAATAAATACTAAAACATATTGTCAAAAAATTTTATAACTTCATGTTTAATCAAAACCTTCCAGTATGTAGGGTACTTAAGTAGTGAAAATATTCTAGGTTGATGTGATCATAATAGATTGTACAATATTATACTTCTATTCTAAGGGAATGATAAAACCAGATGGATTTTAATGACTCCAATTTGTATCTAATTGAATAGGAATTAATTACATTAAATATCAATTCAAAGGACTCTTTTTAGATCTAAATTGTTAGAGAAAAATGAAAAAGGATACAAATGGAAATGGATCTGAAATGGTTAGGAGAAATGGTTCTAACTGAATCCAAATGGAAATGCCCAAAATGGTTTAGATCCTTTCTAAGCATCAAGTCACTATATATGGATTATATATAATCTCCTTGACATTATCTCCAAGTATCTTTGAACCATGCTCACGAGTCCATGTTAGATCATGAGTTGTATATTGAGATATCAAATTTTAAGATAATAATTGTTATTATCAGAGATAATATTTATATGACAATACGCAGAAATAATTCACATTATTGTCAATTAATTAATATGAAAAGATATATCTGATAATTAATGGTAATATGACTAAGATTCATATTTAATTATGGCATATGTGAATATGATTCACATAACCGAATAAATGAATTTTGAATTTACATTTTATTTTGGACTTTGAATTGGATTCATATTTATTTAAAAAATTATTGTAACTATCCCATAATGGTTGGTGAAAATTAATTATTCATTTAAATAAATAATTCCATAGCTTATAAATCATGAGAAATTGAAGAGATGAATTTCTCCTCAAAATCTCATCATAGCAAGAAAATTGAGAATATTATTTCCCTTTATCCTATTTCATTATATCAATAATTCAAATCTTAGTATTATTTCTAAATGAATTGAAGTTTGATTAAGAAGACATAAAGTGGAACATACACACTCTCTCCACATCTTAGACATCCATACATGGAGTAGGACTCCTCTATGGTTGTTAAATTCCCTATAAAAAAGGGCTTTCGCTTCTCTTCTTTAGTTATTAGCCTAGAGTGTTGAAAGAATTATCATCTTCAGGAACTAAAGGTGAAAGATGATAAAAATAAATGAGAATATTTTTCAATAGTTTTTCTCTTAACCATCCCCATCTACTTCATCAAAAAGCCTAGTTGTCTACCACCTTAGACTCTTCTCCCTCTTAGTTGACTTGGTCAATCACGAGAGGAATCACCTTCTTTTTCATTCCACATGTACGCATAGAAGGACTTGACTTTGTGGGAAAAATCATGAGCTAGAGATCATCCTGGATAATTCAAAATTGGGTGAAGTTTTTTCTACTAATGTATCTATATTCAAATCATTCCATTCGGAAATCTTTATTTTATTAAAGCATCATACTTCTAATTTTCATAGCCCCCCTAGGACAGAGATAAAAATGGGATGCCAAGAAGGTAGAGGAGGTAGGAAGAGCAGTTGGCCAGATCTAGTGGATCATACATATTTTATAATATTGGTGATGATTCGCTAAATACGATGATTAATTCAGGTATGTTGTAGTACGTGTACTTAGCGATTCAATCAGAACTGAGAGAAAATCTCCGTGAAGAGTGTCTCGACGTTAATTTATATCCCGGACAAGTCCGGGGTCGAACACAGGGAGGCAAAAGAACACATTTGGAGTTAATTCAAAAATTAAGATGTGGATTTCCAATGTGGATTTTTTATATTTTTTATGCAAATAAGAGACAAAAACAAGATGCAGATGAATTAAGACACCAAGCAAGCACACAATCAGACCGAATTAATTTTAATAGAAAAAAAGTTTAATTTAGCCAAATCGTATTTTTTCAAAAATACTAATCCAGTGAGGAACACAAAACAAATTTTTTTGAATTTTTCAGGGTTAAAATGCAACAATTAAAAACATCTACTTTTATGGATTTTTTTGTAATTTTTCACACAAACAGTAAGCAAAAACTACGAAAATTTTATTGGAATGAAAGCATAATGCAAGGATACTGCGTTAACTTTTTTAGAATTTTTTGATAAAATATGATTTTTTTAATGAATTTTTTAGTGAAAACAGAGTGATAGTGAGTAATTAATTCCTAATAAATTCAGTTATCAAATTAGACAGAGAGCGAATTATCTCCTATAGTTATTTTCATATGGAATCCAGAAGACTTAAAATTTTGTGAAAAGGATGCATGTGGATTTAGCTAAAAATCAAATCCGAAAATCACTCTATGATTTATTTCAGGCACAAGACAACTCCAATTGAGATGAAATTTGGACAGTAATTAGAACAAACATCAAGGCATCATGTCTAATTTCTCAAGAATTTTTGAAGCAACTATGAGATATATATGAATTTAATTGCTCAAATATCATAAAAATATGCAGAATTTTCATTAAACCATTGTAATTAATTACCCAAATATCATAAAAATATAAATAAATAACCAAGTGGTAGAGAACTAGTTGGTCAACATCAAGACATTTTTCATTGAAATAAAAGATGCAAATTTGATGTCCAAAGTAATAGTCAAACATAGTGATATCCATGCAAAATGGAAATTGAAAATAAACAACGCAAATATGTACAAGGATGTTTTTGTAATGACAGAAACTATTCCGGAGACATGCAATTTTTACAATAAAAAATTAAAAAATAATTTCACCTTCTTCTTTCTACAGCGGAACCCAAAAGGGGGGGGGGCACCGCCCGCCGCACGCGACGCGCGATGTCGACGAGGAGGCGGACGACGTTCGTGGAAGGCGGAGGCCAGCACGGAGGGGAAGTCGACGATGGTGGTGGTGCGGAAAGGCTGGAGGGGGCGGCGGTGCGGCACGGCGGGGCAACGCACAGCGGAGGGAGTTGGGTTGGCGGGCGGCGCTGCCTTCCGCGATTGGGAGCGACGCCGTTGAGCCGACTTGAGAGGGAGGGGACGGCAGGGGACGCATGCGGCCTCCTTCCTCCTTCCTTTTTTAAAAATTTTTTATCTTTTTTCGAAAAGTTTTTTACTGTTTTGATATTTTTTGTTTAAGATTTTTATTTTTAAAAAAAATTTCATTCAACAAGGAATGAAATAAATGTGGAAAAAATGATGTTGGTGGTAATACGATGAAGTAGAACAAATGGAGGATGATGGGTGGTGGTATGATGTGCTAAAAAAATGTAAAAAATGAAAACAATGTAAACAATGAAACAACAAATTACCTACAATGGAATCAGACCGCCTATGATGTGCTCACGAGAGCACGATCTTCACTCGATTCACCGACGAGCGATGAGCTCGAGCAGCGCACAGGTGCAGCTACGATGTTGGCCAAAAAACCAACGGATCTCGCCAGAGAGAGGGTTGTCGTCGCTCGACCGCGGTTGCATCGTTGTCACCGATTCAACTCTGAGAATTAGGCTCTCCTCACATAAAGATGGATCAAGTGCAAAACGAGGAGGATGTGATGTATGTAAAGAGAAGACATGAGAAGTAACTAAAGTGGTGGAGTTGAATGGGAGGTTGTATTATTAATGGAGTTGAATTGGAGATTATTAAAAAATGGTGGAATGATGGAGTTGAATGGTGGTTGGTGGTAGACGAGAAGTTATTGTAGAGAAAGGAAATTAAATTATAAAATAATTAATCGTATAAAGTAGGCTACTAAAATACAACAAAAATATAAAGAAGGAAAAATAGTGGAGAATTTACAAAGGAATACATACAACATGTACATTTTTCCTTTTCTAATATATATTTTTTTTGTTTTTAATAAGAGATATTTACAACAGAAAAATACAATAAAATACAACAATCAAAATACAACACAACGATGATTTTTTTTGGATTTTTTAAGTAATTGAGAAAGATAAAATAAAAATGAAAAAAGAATAAATATATATGTAATATACAATGTACATATTAGTCCCAAAACCCCACTTTTGCAAATAAGCTCCGATTTTAACGAAACCACTTCCGTTGGATAGATATTTTTCTAACTTGAACTTTAAAAGTGATTTTGGTGAATTTATAGTTCATATGGAGCAGGAATTTGGCATGGAAGTTGGACTTTACGGCTTTTTCTCTTTGGATTCTAGGAGCATTTATTTGAGGTAAATTTTGTTTTGTATTTTTTTATTTTTATTATATTGTTATGAACAAGTTAGAGAAAGAATTATCCAAAAAGGAGTTGAAATGAAATTATTAAAAATATGAAGTTTTGGGATATTTACAGGTGAAAAACTCCTTTATTTTGCGGCTTTTTTGGGTGATTTATTTTGTACAATCCAATACACAATAATTAGTGTGTTTTATTTACAAGAGTCATTTTGTTAATTTATTGATTTTATGGACATTTATTTCAGATTTTACTCGGGGATTTTGTTAAGATCAAGATATTAAGATGATGAATCACAGATTCATCAATCAAATTGTATAGTTTCATAAATAACTATTTTTCGCATTACCCATCCTCCAGGGGTGTTTATAAATAAATAAAGATCTCTAGTATCATTCTCTATTCTAAGATATATCATAACATCAACAAGTTCATTCGAGATCCTTCTATCAACCTTTTGTCCTAAGAAAATCAATCGTTCTCGATAAGTCAGTTGATTAAGACAAATTTGTATATTGTATGGGCTACTTAGCAGAGAAAGATTTCTCAAATTTGAGGTAAGCAACACAACTCAATATTGTGCCTACAAGATCCAGCATTCGTTGGATTTAATTTAGATCAGGAGCTCTCTTATTTTAGAGACTCATTCTTCAAAATATGTGTATACTCTTATGATCTTTCAAAACAATGTGGAAATTATTTATGTTACCATGTGATTTTACAATTGCAATCTTTTTTTGTTATATGATTGCATCGTTGATAGATGAACACCATGTTTATGAATTTGATCTGTATATGTGAGGGCTAACTTCCCTTCACTAAAACCTTTTGTAAGCAGTTGATTTATCCATATGAAATAAATCTATATAGTAAAATAGTTGATTGTCTAAGCCAATCGAAAATCTTATGTTAGCATATTTGGATCGTTTTTTTTTCATTCGGTGTGATTTCCACATTAAAATACTTATATCTTGTGGTTACATTTTCTATTTGTTGACTATTTATATTTATGACTGCTATTTATGATAATTATTTATTCACCATAATGATTTGTTTAACGATCTTAAAAGTACCTTACATCCACACTTGAGAGAACAATGTACTTACAATTTTGTATCAAAGCCTAGTTTTAATAAAAATGTAATTGAAGTCCGCACATAGGTCGACCATCACTAATAATGTTGAAAGACAATCCATGGTAAGACATCCTTTATTTGATGGTGCTGATTTTGGCTATAAAAAGAAATTGTATAGAGATTCATTTAGAGAACACAAGATATGAGATGTGAGGTTTTATATGATCCAAGTACCAAAAGCTATAAGTATGCACAACCGCAAGCAAAGAAAATAAAAACATGATAAATAATTCAAAGACGATGAACACTTGATTTCACGGGTTGACTAACCAGAGAGAATTCAACTGCCTCCATTTGTAAATTCACCTACAAAATTCTAAATAAACTTACCATGATATATGCAGGTATATCTAAGTTAAAAGAAACTAGAATTAGTTTATTATAACAATAATATGAGCTTTCCATAAAGAAAGAAGATGTAACAAATTAATGAAATGCACACGAGGTTTGTGAACATCATATATTCACTTCAATTTTGAATGTAAAAATAAAGGAGGTGGTACTCATCATGAAGCTTATTAGATGATTTAATGATAAGTGGAGGATCACAACCACGATAATCAAAGAAGAAAATAATACATATACACTTACTTTAGATGATTTTATTGGAAATCTTCTTGTTTACAAAGTTGAAAAAGAATAAAAAATAGAAGCCAAAGCATACGCTGGTATGCACATCAAGAATTCTATCCGGGGAGTCTCACACTCCAATTGATTGCTACCTTTGATGATCTTGATGATGAAAATGAAGAAATAACATCTATAATTCACCAATTCAAGACTTATCTAAAGAGGCAACACGAATTATAGAGGACAAAAAAAGAAAGCAAAATAACAATTTATTCCAACCGTAAGGAATATTTATATATAAAATGAGAATGTCCTCTTCTGAAAGTACAAAAAAAGTATGGATGTTCATGCAAAGTAAGAAGTTTAAATGGAGTCATCACTAGTGAAAGAAACAAAGAAAACGTCTCTCATAACATTATGGGAGGACTCTAATATATGTGATAAAGAAGAAACCTGTTAGCAATGTGAGCCTCGGGCGAACCATTTCTACAATAAATGTTCTTGTAATGAATAAATTATCAATGAAAGTTATTGATTATTTTTCACTCCCCTTCTGAGATTAAATGAATGAATGCACTATAGGGTCCCTCTGTACAATAAGGGTTATGTACCATGGCCAACTTGATGATCATACAACTGTTGATTCATGGAATTAATCATAGAGGTTGATGCTTGGATGAATATCTAAGGAGTTAGATAGAGGAATCATCAAGCATCGTCAAATGATTATTAAGTAATGATCTCCAGCCTGAGTAGGAGATGGCAATCCTCTCTCAGATGGCTGATATCTGACTAACCTCTTGATGCAAGTCCTCTAGATGGGAATAGCGATTCGGAGGTGTCAGGTTAGTTGAATCAATGGGTTGACTTAACGAGATCGAGATAACCAAAGACCTACGTTCAATACTGTCACAACGTAGGCATGCATCCTCTGACCGGAGACAGATGTGTTACTATATGTCTGAGTGTGTACATTTGGCAGACCAATAGGTTGATGACCTAACCAAGGTCTATACACTGGAGAGCTAGTGTGCATGTAAGGACATATGAGTAATACGATCTCTCAAAGGGACCATACAGGTTCACTTGTGAACCGGGAGACATGAGCTCACTCATGAGGTATTGGGACTGAATAAATTTCATGCATGGTCGTCATGGTTTGGAAGCATGACATGAATTTGAAGGTAAGATATATGCTTTGGGAAAGCATATGATCTATGCCAAATCCCAGTGACCAAGATTGAGAAACTTAATGATCAAACCCTGAAGATGACAGTGTAAAATTGATCTTTATCTTCAGAATGATCATAGGTCTTCCAGTATGCAGGATGTACAGGTATTGGGAATACCTGAGGGTGATGTGATCATAAACGATTGTATAACCATGATGCTTCCATTCCGAGGGAATGATGAAACAGCTTTGGATTTTAGTGACTCCTCTCATTAGAGAAGTGACCTAATCTTAGTCCATGAACTAGACATTGATCTGAATGAGATTCAGATGCAATGAGAAGATTGGGTCTACGGTCTTGATTTGATCAAGCATCAGTGGGAGGTCCATGGGATCTGGATTTGAGATATCATCTCAACATCCAAGTCACTATACGTAGAACAATGCAATCGCCTTGTCCTTATCTCCAGGTATCTGAGGAGAGATCGCATTATTCTTGAAGGGTTCGAGAATAATTCCATAAGATCTAAGCAATGAATAAACAATGATTAAATGTGATTTAATCATCTTGATGTGTGAAGCAATTATCCAATATAATTAAATGTGATTTAATTATTATGGATAAGAATAATGTGGATAGAAATATTTAATTATTCATGATATATTATAAATGTGATTTATAATGTATTAGAGAGAGCTAATTATAATTTATATGTGTTGATTAATTATTATGTGTATTGGATAGACATTGTGTAATTAATTGACAATGTAAATTATATGTTGTTTTTGGTTGTGAATATGATTCACAATTTTTTCATGGCAAGATTGCAATATTCTCAAATATAATTGTGAATTATTTTGAAGAATAAAACCAAACAAAATTTGTTGCAAATAAATAAAGAGAGATTTCCATGGAGATATGCAATCTCATGAATTGTCATGAGATTGCCCTCCATTAGGAAATAGGTGGGCGGCACCCATGTCCTATTTGGAATGGGTGGTCGTCCACCATGTTATACATGGAGATGTAATCTCCATGTATATATTTTCTCCTTATTTGTTGGTATGATTTAGTATTGATTTATATTTGATTTTGTCAAATATATTTTAATCTAAATTTGTTGGTTTTACCAACAACAATCTTGACCATTGGATTGATATAAATCAATCTCATTTATTGATTTTATATGACACATGGGTTGAGATCCATGGATCCCAAAACTCTATAAATAGAGAGGCATACCATGCTCTCTATTTACACGCAATTTTGGAGGTCTCTCTCTCTCTCCCTCTTTTTCTTCATACACGACAGCCCTCTCTCCCTCTATTTTTGGTGGTCGTCCACCATACCCAAGAGGAGAGATTCGTCGACGCTCTCGTCACCGCGCCGCCGCTTCGATGTTCTTCGGTTCTCCATCTTCTTGGTGTGCTACGCTTGTGAAGGAGACGTTCGATCTCGTACGACGAGATCAGGAGCAACCGCACTTGGATCATCTTCTTAGATTGCGAGGACAACACGGTTCATCCCCGCGCTCGCAAGCGGTCTCACCAACGATCGGACTTGAGACAAGAGGTCTCTTCTCTTAGAGACTTGATCAATCACGCTTCAATAGGTATTCCTTATACTTATTGTGGTTATAGATGAAACGATTCAAGTAGTGTTCTTGGATGATGTGGTTTCATCATATGAAAAAAATTTTAAATTCCGCTGCTCAGAACGACTAGTACGACTAGTCATTCTTCGTCGTATCCGATACGACGATCACGCTTCCGTGATGCGCTTGAGGATAATTCCATATCCTTCAAAACCATGTCATGTTAACAAGTATTATCAATTTTGATTCGAGTGAATATGAAGAGAAAGATGCACATGAAGAACAAATGAGGTAAACCTTTTTTTTAAAGAAGATTTATTTGAAACTTTTCAAGAATTGTGTGTCATCTTAAAAAAGCTAAGGTTTTTATCAATTGTGCCCTTTTGAGATATTACAATATCAGTTATACTCTTTCCTTTTTGGGAATATCAGTTCTACCCCAGACTTCTTCCACAATGATCAGTTGTGTCCCTTGGATTAGTTGTCACAAAAATTAAGAGAACCATTTATCAAGGAGGATATATATTTTTCAAAATTAAAATGTATGGAATATTTTTATATTTCTTACTTGAAGAGAAAAAATATTTCCAATGAAAAACCTTTTCAAATAAAATCTTTTGATATGTCGAAAGGTGGAGAAGAAGTGGAAATGTTAATCTCCAAGTTTGTTTATTTTTTATCATAAAAAGAAAAATACTGTATTATTATTTTTATGAATAAATTTTGTGATTACAGATAGTTTTACAAATTTCAATAGCTTTACTCCATGGACGAAGGAAAAAGGCAAAGTCACTTGGATACTGAAGTACGTGATTCAATAGGGACATCAAAGCAAATAATGAATGCTAAAGCTAAGGACAAGGAAAAGAAGAAGAAAGATGACTTTATACTAGATGTATGCACTAGGTGTATGCAAAAAGTTTCGATATATGTATGTATGTACTTATGTACTCATGTACGTATGTAGGTATATAGGTATGTATCTACGTACGTATATATGTATGTATGTAACATGCAATCATATTAGATTTGAGCCACTTTTGATCGATTAACCTTAGGTGATCAATTACTACCTAGTCGATATATGATCGATTACTATGTGATTAATGAACTTTCATTTTTGGTCGATCACTTCCTAGTCGACCATCAACTTTCAGATGATTCTTCCGATCTGTCAATTTCCAGACGTGGTCGATCATATTTCAAAATTTTTCAAACATCTAGATAGTGAATACTTTTGATCTATCAACTTAAATTGAATTAGTTGAGGAATTGATTCTAATCGATCAACTATGATATTCTGATTGATCAACTCATTAGAATCTCTTTTAGTCCTTTTGGTTCTTAGATAAACAATTACAATTTTAAACGATTGACCACCTACATTATAAATAGATGCTCATACCTTTGTTGAAAGGAACACATCCTAGTGCATTCTCTTTAGTTTCTTTTTGGTTTTAATTTAAGGTAGCATGTCTTTCTATCAAGAGTATTGGAATATGTATTTTATATTTTATGAACATTTAAAATTAGTGTTGTATGCATTAAGTTCACGTCATGTTTTTCTTGCCAATGTAACTTTTAACAATTAGGTTAGTGATTACTTTGATTGGTAGTCAATGCAAATTATATTTCATATATAGCATGCAAACCTATTTTATTTTTAAAATAGGTTAAATTTACATGAATTTCTACATTCCATATTACCGGTATTTTGTAAGCCTTTTACATGTATGTTGTAAGACTTTATATTGAATATTTATAGTGATTTTATGGTAGGTTGTACATGTTTTACTAGACTTCCAAACACCGACAAAATTATGTGATTTTCTTTCTGGTCTATAGAATTGCATAATAACATCCTCTCCTAGTCCTTAATTAGTCATCATTAGGAGAACACAATAGCGAGCTCATTAGCAGGCAGGCAAGGATTCAATGCTCTCTCATCATTGTTGGTGAGGAGTGGAAGAGAATATTTCCTCACTAGGCTTCTCTAACAATCGATCTTATAATAAGGATTTGTTGGTAACCACCTAGTGTATTGCTGGTAAGGTCCTAGAGAGGACCTATGTGCTCGCCCAATCGTATTTTCTTGTAATGTGGTTGTAATGATTAAAAGTCAAGTAAAACATGAATATGTGATTGCTATGATATAACAATAATGATAACCACTTGAACTTTCAGATTTTGTAAGTAGGTCAAGGAATATCTAAATGTAGGATCTCTAATGGTTCACTGGTAGTAATGAATTTCTTTCACTTAAATGTAGTTTTGTGTAATATTCCTAATTCACATGTTGAAGACATATCTTCCTTATTATAAGATAGCAGGGGAGTCGTTAACTAAGTCAAGTTTTATAAACTTGATGATTTGTTTCATGTGAATGTGACCTAATTTATTATGTTGAAGTAAAAGACCTTCTTGTAAGTCTATAAGGTAGTCTAATGATGAGGAATCATCAAATCTAAGTGTGTAGATACTTTTGTGCATGTTGCTTCTAAGAAAAACTTCTAGTAGTCATCTTTTAAAACTTCAAAACAGTTCTTAGAAAAAGCAACCTTAAAAGCTTTATTACAGATTTAAGATGTAGTAAGCAAATTGTGCTTTATAAATATAACAAGGTTAACCTATTCAAACAAATGACGGAGTTGCCAGTTGTACCTTTTACTATGATCTTACTAGTGTGGTCATTGCGAAAAGTAACTATCCCACCTTCCTTGGGATCTAAACTTGTCCTCTACTCATGTGCTTGGAGCATTTGTTGTCTGTGATCCATTTACAACATTTGTTTAGTTGGTCTCTCTTGATATCATGCGAAAGAGTGCTTGATCCTGTTACTTTGATGATGGTGTATCCAGTTGTAGTGTATTCCAGCCTTTTTCTTTGGTTCTATAAAATAATTGACGGAACCTATTGGTATCCATTATTTTAGGTCCTTAGTGGGGTAGCTTGGTTCGTGGAATTTCTCTGAGGATCTTTAATCTTACTAGTTTCATTTTGACTGAATATAACTTTAGCATGTGTTAAACTAAAGCAGTGTTTTAGGGTTCATAACCAATTCCAAACTTAGTTTTAAACTAGAAGAAGCATCTAGTAAATTTTCTAATTTCTTCCTTTAGTGAATATATCAAGATCATCTACAAGAATTTTAGCTTTATTTTTCCATTTGGAAACTACATCTTCTAGCCTGCCTATGTTATTTTTTAGACTACTAATTTATTTTCATTTTTCATGCTCTTATTTAGAAGATAAAAGATAATTACTTAGCTCTTGAATATTTTATCTAAGCAATTCTACTTTCGAATTTCGTTCTACTTGAGTGGTACATGTAGTGGCTTTTAACAACTTATTTTCTTTTTTTAAGTGAATAATTAAATCAAGCAAATCAGTTATAACAACTTCTATTTCATACATAGTAGATTCATTAGAGGTTATTTGATTGTTGATGGCCATAAGTTCTAGTAAACTTCTTGATCGTATGAGCTATCTGAGTCATTTAGAGGAGCCTGAGGAGACTAACGAATCTCATGTGGCTTGAAGGGATTTCTTCTTGGTGGACTTGCAGTGATGTTTGAAGTTTCGTCTCTTCTTCACATTATCACCTTCCTTCTTTTCATGTGACCCATGATGCTTGGACTCGTGATGTTTGATGTGACTTCTCCTTAGTAAGGGGGAATCCTTCGTGAAGTGACCTTTTTTCCAAAAGTTGTAGCATAACATCTATGCATCTTTCCTTTTGATAATCTCTTTTCATGAGTTTCCTAAAGTCCCCGGTACCATAACAATATCATATTTGGAGCTATCATTAGATTAGGTGATTTCTTCTTCTTTCAGGAAAGACTATTCTTCTCTTAATTTTTGCGTTGACTTCCTTTTCGTGCTACTTCTCAACTTTAGACGAAAGGAACTAACCGAGCATATTGTCTATTAGTAGAGTGTTGGAGTCATTAACTCTTGATGACTTTTGAGATAGTCCTCCAATCAGTTGTGAGTAATCTGAGGATCTTCTTGACTTGTATCTTTATACCAAGATTTAACAGGCTATTGATGATATCTTGGATGTACATGGCTACAATGGATTTTCATCTTTCATAATGAAAAATATTGTATCTCTATCATAAGAAGATGGTCCGGGTTTCCTTGATATTGTTTGTGTTTTTGTGTGTGACACTTACTTATTCCGAATATCGCATAAAGTCATGTATAATGATTCCAGTTTCGGACAAAAGATATCATTCTTGGCCTTCGATTTGAAGGTTGACTTTTTCTTATTGATGTTAATTAATATGATTGTCTTAGTCATGATTGGTGTCATACTAGGTCTTTATCGCATTCCACATTTTGAAATTGATTCTTAGAGGAAAGCTTACATTATGACTCTTCATCAAGTATAATTTGTATCATTGAAGGGAGGAGGCTAGATGGTTGATTTACTCTTATACAACTTCTCGTTGTTGTTTTTCTTTCTTTTGGCTATTGGTACCATCTGTGTTGAGGAACATTACTTTTTCCGCACTTGAACATAATCTCTAATACCAAATCAGAGTGTTTGGGGGTCGCAATACAACTAGATGGTAGTGAATCGTAGTATCCAACAATTATGGTAATTTAAAATAATATGCATAATTTAAATATTATGAAGCAAGCAATTCAGATTGTTCAATCACAATACATGGAGATGTTAGTGTGGAAACCTAACTTTGTAAAAACCACTACTCATGTTTTCCTGACTAAGGACAGACGGTCCAATCAACTACTTTCCTATTTTGAGTTATTTATGTGAATAACTCTATTATTTACAGAGCTTCAAGATTATGTACAAAATTCTTTACAATATTTGATGAAACAATAAAGTCAACACTAGTGGATTAGACATGATTAACAATATAGAGGATTGGTCAAACTCCAAGTATCCTTGACCTGACTACAATCATCCAAGAAACAATCCACATACTAGGATCTAACATCAAGCTTTCTTGTCGAAAAGAGTTATTTCAAAAAGCAATATGATAAAATTTTGTATTAGCAGTCTAGATAACTGCTAAGCAATAATTTCAAATATAAGCACAAGAAATATCAAAATTCTTTTGTAAAACAATAGAATGTTGTTGTACATAATCATTGTAAATTGAAATGATATGGAAGGATATGGAAGAATATGGAAGAATCCTTAAGCACATCACAGAAGCATGAAAACTGCATCATATACGATTAAGAGAGACTAGTCGCACTAGTTGCTCGATGCAACACAATTTAAAAAATTTCTAATTGATGAAACCACAGGATCCAATAACACTTATTAGATCATTTCGTATAACCACATAATGGATAAAGGAATACCTATTGTAGCATGGTTGTGATCGAGCCTCTAAGAGAAGAGACCTCTTGTTTCAATTCCGATCCGTCGAAGGAGATGCTTGTGAGCGTGAGATGAGTCGCGTGCTTCTCGCAATCCAAGTCGATGATCCAAGCAATGGATCTCCTGATCTCATCTCACGATATTGAATGCCTTCTTCACAAGCAAGACGTACCAAAGAAGATAGAGATCCAAGAGTCGTCGAAGCGGCAACACAACGAGGATGTGATGATGAAGATGACCTTCTCTTTATGAGAGGAGTGGACGACAACTCAAGGAGAAGGAGAAGGCTTGGCGTGAGAATGAGAGAGAGATTTGTTGTTGTTGTCAATGTAACTTGAAGAGCAAGGGTTGCCTCTTCTTATATAGGATTTTGGGAGTCCATGGGTCTCAATCCATGGAGAACACAAAATGAATAGACGAGATTGATTTGTGTTTATTTCAATGACTATGATTTTATTGTAAAAACATAACAATAATTAATTTAATTTAGATTAATATATATTTATAAATAAATATAAATCAATCAAAATTAAATCAATTTGACCTTAGAGATAAGGGAGAAGAAGATTGCCCTCATCCCTAAAAAAGGGGCATGGCCACCGTACTCCTAATGGAGGTTGGTGGTCATCCACCCTCGTGTGGTGGATGGATCAATCTCCTCATTATCTCATGAGATCTCAATATCTCATGATATCTCCAAGAATTTCAACAACACCTGTTGTAAATTACTTCAGAAAAATCATAATTATCTTGTCAATAGTGCAATCATGCCATTGAAAAAATGTGAATCACATTCACATCCCAAAATAAAATGTAAATTATGTTTTTAATTAACGATCCAATGTGAATCCAATTCACATCAATAATTAATTAACAAATATAAATCACAAAAATCGCTCTCTAATATACTACAAACCATATTTATAATATATATGAATAATTGAATAGTTCTATCCACATTATTCATATTTATAAAAATCACATTTATTTACATTGGATTATCATTATCATGCATTCAAATAATATGAATCAAATTCACATTATTCATGATAATTAAATCACATTTAATTATCCATTTCTCAATTCTTAGATATAATTCAACAATGGAATTATTCTTGAACTCTTTTCAAGAATAATGCGCTTTCTCCGCAGATACTTGGAGATAAGGACAGTGGGATTATATGTTCCACCTATAGTGACTTCGATTTTGAGATCACATCTCAAATCCAGATCTCATGGACCTCTCATAGATGCTTGATTTAAATCGTGGTCGTAAATCTAATCTTCTCATTGCATCTAAATATCATTCAGATCAACGTCCAACACTTGCACCAAGATCAGATTACTTCTACTGAGAGGAGTCACTAAAATCCAGACATGTTTCGTCACTCCCTTGGAATGGAAATGTCATAGTTAGACAATCGTTTATGATTACATCACCCTCAGGTATTCCTAATACTTGTACATCCTCCATATTGTATGATCTATGATAAACCCGAAGATATGGATCAATTTTACACTATTATCTTCAGGCTTTCATCATCAAGTTTCTCATTCTTGGTCATTAGGAGTTGGTATCGATCATATGCTTTCTAAAAGCATATATCATACCTTCAAATTCTTGTCATGCTTCCACAGCACGATGACCATGCATAGAATTTGATCGGTCCCAATGCGTCATGAGTGAGCTCAGGTCTTATGGTTCATAAGTGAACCTGTATGATTCCTTTGAGTGGTCGTATTACTCATATGCCCTCATATGCACACCATCACACTGGTGTATAGACCTTGGTTAGGTCATTAACCTATTGGTCTACCAAATGTACTTATTTAGACATATAGTAACACATATGTCTCCAGACAAAGTATTTGTGCCTATATCGTGACAATATACGAAATATGACTTTAGTTATTTTGATCTCATTAAGTTTAACCTAACTAATATGACACCTCTGAATCCATATTTCCAGGCAGAGGACCTGCATCAAGAGGTCGGTTAGATATCAGTTTAATGAGAAAGGATTGCCATCTTCTACTCAAGGTGGAGATCATCTCTTAACAATCGTTATACAATGCTTTATGAGTCCTCAATCTAACTCCTTAGATATTCATCCATCGATTATTGGATCAATGGCTATACGATCTTTAAGATGGCCATGTTATATAACCCTAATTATGCAAAGGGACCATATAGTGCATTCAGTCATTTAATATCTGAAAGGGAGTAAAAAAATCAATAACTTTTATTGATAAATCAAATATTAGAATAACATTTATTGTAGGAATCGTTCACCTCAGGCTCACAAGGCTAACAAACGATCTCTAATATTTCTTAATAGTTTGAAGAACACAAGAATTCATCTCCCCCAGGGAAGGACATAAGGGGAAGAGGTGATCTTTAGTGTCTGATGAATCTCCAACTCATCATTTTTATTCATTTATTTAATCTAAAAATCCGTTACTAACACATGTAAATATCAATAAATCTTCATTTTTATAAATCCTCATTCTTATGTATATATATTGTATATTTATCATTGTTTCTAATTTAAAATAAATAAACAAATAATTAAAGTAAAAATAAACAATATGAAAGACTTTATATATGCAATTAATACAGGTTGGGGTCATGACTTGACCTAATCGACAAAGAATAAATTATGGGGAGAGAAGGCATGATAACCAAAAATTAAGAAATTAATCTTCACTCATGTATATTCATGACTTGTACATCACTGTATATATATATATATATATATATATTCTATATTTTATTATTCTATTTTATTTATTACCAAATTCATATCAAAAAAATATTTTTTCTTGGAACTTGTACATAAAAATTAGTTGCAAAAATAAGTGCAAGAAGAATCTTTGTACAGTTTGAAAATAACAACACTTTCAAACAGCTATAAAGCTCAACTAATATTCTATTTATTATTCTATTGTATACTATACGTATGATGTACTTTATTCTATTTATTATTCTATTTATTTTCCTTGCATAGTTGTATATATTGTATTTTTAAATATTTATATATATTATATTTGACGTATATAAAATATAAATTAAATTTCAAAATCAAAATAAACAAAATAAAATCTTATATATATTGTAAGTGTATCACATATATTGTACATACTACTATTTATTTAACAAAATAAATTAATTTATAAAAATTAAAAATATCTCTAAAATACTCAAATAATGTCGTACATTTATAAATTATATATTTTTATGCAAAAATAAGTTATTAACAATTAACTTGTTGCATATATAGGTATATTTACCTATGAATAAACTATATATTTATTTTACCTTTGTTATTTTACTTACTAAAATTATTGAAATTCACCATAATTAATTCTATTATTTATAAACATTATTTATTTTAAATATTTTTATTTTAAAGTCTTTTTCTATTTATTTTCAAATTTCCTTTATTTATTTTTTTGGGTTTATCATTTTCTAATTGTCCTTTAGCGACTGAACCTTCCTATTGGTGGATCTGGGTCTATTGACCTGGGTCAACTCTCCAGTCCTTAGGTCTTCCTGAATAAAGCTGCCACCTGACATTCTTTGTCGTTTTTCCTCCTCATATCCAGCCATCCAATCAACCCGATTTCTTATTCAAAATTCTTACCCGAATAATCGCGATCTTCGCTTGAATAATATTCAAGTCTCTCGTACCTTGGTTCGCAAGCCATCTCAAGTTAAATTCATCGAGCTTCACTGCCAAAAAACCCCTCTCCAGATTCCGCTTAATCTGATTCATTTTCCAAAACATTTTCACCTAAGATTGATATTGGAGAAAAGGGGCTATGACAGAGCATCGTCCTCTACAATTGGGGGCACGATTTCTCCTTAGAAAGCGTAATCAACCTACATTGCTGGATTACCGTCGATGTCCAGTTTCTTCGAGTTGTTGCACTAATATCGAGATTGAGATTCATCGTGTTACACCATAGGATAATTCTAATTTCATTCGCATTTAATTTTCGCTTTTAATTATGTAATTTTGTTCAATTTTTAATTTAAATCAATCATCTTCGATCTGGCTCCAATATACTTGATCGAAGCCCATCCACACGTGTTTTCAACATTCCGACTGTCGTATACATCCACCATCATTTCTTCATTCTTCCCATCATCGTTGATCTCCCATATCTATCCCAAATCTGGTTGTCAGTTTCCTTCCTGTCCACCATCGCAGGAGACTTCCATCCATCGTCCATATGCAATCATTTCAGCTTAATAAAGCAGTCAGAGAACCCATATCTGAGCAATAAACATTTGCAAGGCAATAGGGATACTATTGTAGATTGATTGCACCTTTCAAGTTCTACATGTAGCCGTTGTCCACCTGAGCTTCTAGATCGATGATCGTCGACGATCGAGCTTCGTAACTTCATCAATTCGACGTAGAGAGGCACTAGTAGTCTTCATAGACCTTCAAGAGGAGCAGTGGATGGAGATCGATCGAGATCTGGCAGATCAAAGTTCATCAGGTTGCCTCCTCTTTAGTGTTCTTCCAAGTGCTCTTGCAACTGTCACATCAAGAACGGTGCTCCCTAGATTTGAACCCCACCATCCATTTTGCCCCTATTGTTAGTTGTCGATCCATATATGAAGGAGTGAACCACAACTATATATTTCACATGTGCTTCCCATGTGATTCAATGATAATATGCAACCTAGCCCTACATTTGTTTTAGTTTGTAAATAAGCCCTTCTGGAGACACATGTCATTTTGTGGTTGTTTGATTAATTTCATACAAGCCCTTGTTCTTTTATTAATTTCTTTTTAATCAAGTTTGAACTGCGTCACATGCTATATCAAGTGCATATTTGGTGCAATTGCAATAAAACCCCTATGTTTCTTTGTTATTATTTGCTCATGTGAAATAATATCATCACCTAGAGGTCCGTGCCATCATGACTCACATATGTTGGCACATGCCTCTTATGGGAAATTTGCACTTTCTACCTTTTATTTCTTATTTTCTTATTTGTTTATTGCATTTAATAAAGTTATTTGCAATTCAATCCTCCAATTACATATTAGTTATTTGGTAATTTGTCTTGATAAATACCAAATCGAATATAAAATTCCCATAAAAATTTCCTTTAATTCTAGCTAAGTAGATTAATCACCTATAATTTTGGTTTGCAAAATAAATTGGATTTATTATTTAAAAATTTAAAACCACCAGAAATTGTCCTATTTACAATATAAAATTAATAAAATTGAAAAATAGTTTGAAAAATTCCAAAAAAAATCCATATATGTGTTTTAAGTTGTTTTGATTTCTACATAAATTGTGTTTTAAATTCTTTGTAAAACCCAAAACTTTGCAAAATACAAAAAATACTAAAAATTAATATAAAATCGTTGAAAATCATAAAATACATAAAATAGCTTGAATTAAAGCTTTAAAAAATCATCTTCCTTTTATATATGTTTTTCAATATTTTTTCTTTTATTTTCTATTTTAAAAATCCAAAAATAGTGTCTTTATTTTCTATTTTGTTCATTTTACTATTTTTAATTCATTTAAAAATCTTAGAAATCTAAAAATCTCTAAATAATAAAAAAATAGTAAGACATATAAAAACACAAATATTTTTATTTGTGTTTTCTGCACATCTTTATTATGTTTGAAAAATGAAAAAGTGTTTGTTCCTTTATTTACATTATCTTTTACTTATTTTGTTTTGAAAATTAAAAATACAAAAACTATAAATTGAAAAACTTAAAAAATTCAAAATCAGATACATTTAAAATATAAAAATTAAAAATTCACAAAAATATAAAAAGATCAAAACCCCATAAAAACTCCAAAAGTTGAAAAAGAAAAAGACCTCTTTAATTCTTTGATTTCCAAAAATTAATAACCTTCATGAATTGTATCCTCCATGCATTGATCATGTATGCTTTACAGGTAAATAAATAGCACTTTATTTCTCTTGCTTACTTTCTTTGAATATTATGCGTGAGAATAAAAATTAATTTCCATTGGGGCATTTAGGATTACAATGACACTTGTTCACATTTAATTTCTATCAGTAAAGAAAAAACCTTGAATTTCATTACTAATCAAATGGTGTTGTTGCAAGGGAGGTACGACGAGGGTAATTAGGTTTTCTTCTTTGCCTCTTAGTGTTTGTATATATTTTATTTCATTTTCTTATTCACTCGTGTTTTACTTTCACAGTCATTTCGGTTTCGTATTATTTTCCTTATTTTCATAATTTATTTCTGACATATCTTTTTGAGCGAGGTCCCGATGAGCGAGGGCAGAGTTCTTAAGAGCACTGACGCACTGGAAGTAGAGCGTAAAGGAGGAGAAGCAAGAGGAGTGGAAGAAGCTTTTGGAGCACATTTTTTTGTTTTCTTTTTTTATCATTTTATTATTTTATTTATATCAATAATTTGTCATAATTTTATTTTTTATTTTCCTTTTTTTATTTTCTAGGCCATTATATACCCTTGTGTTTGTGGGGTTTGTTTCACCAAGTGCTGGTGCACTTGGGGGGACCTCACCAGATTTTTGTTTTTTTCCGACTTTTATTTTCTTTTGTTTCACGTGATTTCTTGTGATTGAGTCCATTAGTTATAGATTTTATTATCTTGGTTGAGCCGGGTAAATAATTGATCCAAAGCCCAAATAAAATTCATGTTCCTATAGAGTATTGCATACGTTGGACTTGGACAAATAACTGATTCTTTTCCGATAATAGAAGTTTCTTCAAGGATGGTTCTCATACACCATTCATGTTAGTTTTTATTTTTATTTTTATTTTATGTGCGGATCATTTTGCATGTAGATTGTTGGTGACAGGTACGCATTTCGGACTTTCCATGCATCATTGATTATTATCGCATATCGACTTTTCCGACTTCCTTCCTCATTTTCTCTCATTTAAAATAAAAAATGAAATTGAAAAATTCATTAGATCGATTTATTTGAAAATACTCAAAAGAATTAATAACCAAATAAAATCGGGACTCCTGAAATAACTCGACCCTAAAACATGGAAGGATTTAAATCATTGTTTTGGGGAGAGGAACCCACTCATTATTGCATGTTCTTACCTTTATACATAGTGGGTGAGGATGTAACCCTAAGGATAGAGCTCGAATCTCCGGACTTGTGCCCTAAGCACTAAGGAGTCAGAAGTCGTTGTGTTTAAAAGATATTTTTATATTGTTCGTGCCTAAAGAATAATGAGTCGTTCGTTGTAGGCGGCGATCGGAATCAGTCAAGAAAAAGAACCACGGAAATTTAATCAATTTTAATCAAGTGGTTTTATGTTTATTTTATCTGGGCAAGTCCCAAGGTCGAACACAAGGAGGCAAAGGAATAACCTAGAATTATGTCTATCAAAATTCATGCACGATTTTTTAGGCGGTCCTTTTTTGAAATTTTTAATGCAATAAAGGATGCAATATGCAATATTGGTCTATTTTATGGACTAAAACGTCAATTACATTCAAATGATGTCCGAAAAATATGAAACTTGACCACAATGCAAAATATGATTAAATGAATGCACTGTAATTTTTTTTGAAATTTTTGGATGAAATGTGAATTTTTTCTGAATTTTCAAATGCAAAAAGAATGAATTTCAATATTTAATTAAAATAAATATTAAACGTAATTATTTTCAAGGAACAAAATTATCTAAGATCTATCACTAGGTGATTGATCTAAGAAAAAACCTAAACCTCGAAAATGTCAGATCTAATACCTATTAAAAATCAAATACTGAAATATGCAAAATAATTTTTACAAGGCAAACTATGCATGCAAATCAATTCTTTTTGGGCACATTGTCAAGCACAATTAACTCTACAATATGTGATTTTTCGGGGATTTTTAGAGAAATGGTTAATCAAATATGAATTTTAGAGTAAGAAATGGGCAAAATATGCAAATTTCCATAAAACAATTAATTATTAATTAACCATCAATCAAAAAAACATCCACAATATTTCAAGATGTAGAAAGTTTAATGACAAACATCATGCTATTTTTGGATAAATAAAATGATGGAATACAGAGGTCAAAATGAAGGAGAAATGCAGGGGTACAGATGCAATAAATATATATGAAATATGCAGGGGGTGTATGCGTAATTACCTAAAAGATCGGGGGTACGATTGCAAATTTTCCAAGGGGCATGTGTGCCTTGGAATCGCTGGACTCGGTGGCAAATTACGGTAACCTCCAAGGGCTACTCACAAATTTACCCATGGTCACATGCGGAGCACGTGACCTGGGCGATGACGTAAGTCGGCTGACGTCGTTCCCCCATGCACGTGCGGAGCTTGTGCGGGGGGTCTCGGGTCCGTACCTGGCAGCGAGTGGCGGTGGCCTGCAGGGGAATGGCGGCCGACGTGGCTGGAGGGGATATCGTCTTGATTACTGGTGTGCTACAGGTGGCGGAGGGCCAGCGGAGGCCCATGGCAGTTGGAGGATGCTCGGTCAAGGCGGAGGAGCACTGGCGGTGCTGCTGAGTCGGAGCAGTTGTAGGTGATGGAGGTCAAAGTTGCAAGGCAGCAAAGATCGGGGCGTTTAAGTTGATGCTGGTATTGTCGATGGAGTTTTCATAGCGGTGGCCGATGATGATCGTTGGCGATGATGCAGTTGTCGGAGATAGTCGGTGGAGGGCAGGTCGAAGAAGACTGGCTTTGACGGTGGAGTTTCGATGTGGATCGCGGTTGTCGATGACGGCGGTAGAGTCATTGGAAGGTGAAGATGTTGATGTTGGCTCGAAGGTAGGGGAGACCGTAGCTAGGGCAGGTCGTCGGGGGCGAATCCTCGTCTGCAACGGCTACCAGAGGTGGTCCGATCTCGCTGATGATGGAGGGCGGGCTGTCTCCACCGCCCTCTCGAAGCTCAATCAGTGGATTGAGGTTTCGAACGGGGCGAAATGGGTTTTATAGGGCTTTAAGTGATGTTGGCGATGGAAGGTGATCGCGAGAAGGGCGGAGGAGGTTGCGGAGGTGGTTGGCGGCGAGAGACGCAGAGGTGGTTGCAGAGGGACGGAGATAACGGAGAGGGGCGGCGGCGAGTTTGGGAAGGGGGCGCCTGGAGAAGACGATGGGTCACAGGCCGTTCGATCGGCCGAGATCGAACGGCAGTGAACGCACCACGTGGCGGAACACTGGGGACAGGGAGCGGGCACGTGCGTTGCACGTGCCTAGCAGGCACGTGCTTCGCACGTACGGTCCCTTATATATATATATATATATATATATATATATATATAATAAAACGAATAATAAAAACCTCAAAAATAGATGACACGTGGCGGCTCCTGGTGATGCCACGTGTCAGCACTAGACAATTCGTGAAATTAATACTTTGTAAAATGTAAAATAAATAGCAAATGACCTTGGATCGAAAAAGTTCCTTCATAAAAATTGCTCGTCTCGATGAGATCTACAACTTTCTTGAAGACTTTAAAACCAAAATCGATCAATTGCACAAGTGAATTTTTGGGGTATCCCATGTACATAGAGTACCTTGATTTTTAGGTTTTATAATTTTGTCTTGTCATTTTTAAATAAGATAAAAATCCGGAAAAATATGGTAACAATCAGAAATAAATATTTACAAATTAATCTATTTTTTTATTTTTATTAATTAAGAAAATATGTACATAAAATGTAAGGTCAAAAACCGCTAAAATATACAATGTACAAAAGAGGCCCAAAATCCAACTTTCACATATGAGCTCCGATTCACTTGAGCTTGGTCTTGTTTTGAAGGTAAATGAATGTCCATTAGTTCAAATGAGAGTAGGATAAAATCAGACACTGTATGGGGAAGATATGTGGCTTTTAGTCCGAAAATCATGAAACTAGGGTTTGGGTTTTTGGTCCACTTATTTGGGTTAGTGATTTTTTTGTATTTTTTATTTATTCTAGTTAGTGATATGTACACAGTGGAGGGGGTTTTGGGTTATTCGGACTTAGCATGAATGAGTTAAAAATCATGGAATTCAGGTTATTTACATGTCATTTTTGGCTTGGATTTTTGGCTTCTTATTTTGTGCAGAAATTATGGATAAAATGCAATTATTATGAAAACATGCATGAGTGCTAATTATGCAGAATAGATGCAAATATGTTGTTGATTTTGAGGGATTTGAGCTTAATAAATGAGATTTAGAGGGATGAATCCGAGATTCATCATCTCCCTATACTTAAACCATGCTCATCCATGAGCATCAAAAAGAAATGCCATGAAGTGAAATGAGATTGGGTTCCATACCATGACCATGAGCTGAAGGTGACAGTGAAACTAGACTCGACCTTTGGATTATTAGTGTGTCAGAACTTCTGTGAGACTTAGAATTTTAAAATCAACAGTCTTCAAGTTTTACACATCATTGTCACAGTTTCGGCTCAGAAGTAATCTTAGATCAATCCTCTTCCCAAAGTATACCCTATGAACATTGAACAACCGACTCATGTGTGTGAAAGGTTTTAGCTCTTCCCATCTAGAATGTCGGACTACCATGCTCCTCTCCCCTCCAGTAACTCGTCCTCGGGGAGTCAGGTATTTCCTTCTAAGGTCTTTCGTGTTGTGTTCACAATCGAATTGGGGGGAGAAGATAGAAGAAGGGGAAAAGAACGAGAGGGTGGCCAGTGTAATCACCTCTCCTTGTGAAGATGGCTAGTGTAGCCGAGTCTCCACCATGATCTCCAGGTTTCTTAAAGCTTGGACCTTTTTGGTCATATTTTATTTGGTAGTTGCTTCTTTGTATTTGGATTTTTTGGTGTTCTGCTTGGATCTTGTTGTGCCCCTACGGATATAGAATCTTTTTTATTCTGTACATTTTTTGGGGTCTTAGAAAAAATGGTGCCCAGTCGTCCATCCCTTTTCCGAAGCTTTATTTCAACATGTACTCCGGTCTTTAGATTTCCATGCTACCAGAAAAGAAACTCACACAGTCTTCCAACATCCGTCTGAGTTGGGCTAAGTGCATAGTACGAGAGTACAAATTAATTCCCTATTGCAGAGTTGTACCCAGAATGAAGAGATCATGGTAGACACTAAGAATCAAACGCTGCACGTTGTCATGTGGAACTTAAAGAATTAAGTCAAAGACCTGAAGCTCTTAAATCCCATTTCTTGGTGAAGTTCCTCTGAAAATTAGGTGGATTAAGGTAAAGTCCAGACCACTCTCGGTTTCTGCTCATAACTCGGTTCAGAACGCAATGACTTTTCACACATGCAAATGAATGCGATGCTGGATGAAGTGGAGGTGTGTGAAATGCAGACACATTTTTTAATGCAAAAATGAATAAGAAACTATTTTCAAAAATCTTTGGGCAAAGTCAGTGTTAGTAGCAAAATCCTCTCTTTTTTTAATTAAGTACCCACCCCGTAAATACATATAAACTTACGTGAAAGTATGAGATATGGGTAAATTATATACAAAGTATATATACAGACCTCCCTATACTTATTGAGTGTCGTGTCCTCAGAGCACAACAAGCGAAAGGAAGACATAGTTCGGGCTAAGCGTAAGAGAGTAAAAAATTGATATACAATGGTTCGTCCCCCTGTACTTAGGTTGTGAACAGTCTAAGTATAAAAGAAGAGCGGAAAAATGAAGCGGTCGGGATATGTGTATGAAGAGAGTATATACAGGTGGGTGTCAGTTCCCCCTATACTTAGGCTCTCTTCAGCCTAAGTATAAGAGACGGGTGGAAAAGGAGTGATTGAGAAGGAGAAGTGTGATGAGAGAAATGGTATATACAAATGGCATCGGTCCCCCCCCCATACTTAGGCCTTGGCCTAAGTAGAGGAAGAAGCTGTACAAGGGGACCGACGTGGTCGGGAGGGAGGGTGGGTAGCCGATGATTAAGGCGGTTTTTGGCTGATCTTCTTGTGAGCCTGCGGTGGGAGATCGTAATGATGAGATTGAGATGAGGCATATGATTCCCAACTATTATCAGTGTTATCCTCAGAAAAATCATGATGGATTATGGATGAAGTATTTGAGTCAGATGAAAGGTATCCATCATCAGAATTATCCTTAGAGGAATAGTATTTAAAAGTGGACACCCTCCAGATATTTTGGTCTTTTTGTTCCTTAAATTATTTTCTTAGAATTCGTTCCTTCTTGGGATCAAGTGGTTTGTCCTCGGATGAATACTCGGAAGCATAGGTCTCATTCAGCTCATAAGAAATAATTTCAGTGTATTTGAAGAGGGTAGGAGCATCCGCTTTGGATGAATAGTAGTTAGGAAGGAGAGTTGTCCAATGAGAATTGAATTTTGGATCCTTGCGAAGATATGGCTTTAGAGATGCCGAACAGACTTCACTCATGTAGACTACCTTTTCCAAACCTGATGAGGGATCATCAGTTGATTCCTCTTCCCAAAGGTCAAAGGTGACTCTCTTTTTATTTCTTCGTGAAGGTGTCGGTTCACTTGAGTATCCAGATGAGTAGCCATTGGAATTCTTCTCCTTAGTTGGTGTGTGGCATGCATGTTTGTTCTTGGTCTTCTGAATGTTGGTGCACTCTCGATTTGGGATGATTTGGTCAAGGTATTCAGAGAAGGTTGCTCTAGGGTGCGACCATGCAAATGTCTCAGGATCGTAGTAGAAGGATTTGTCTATTTGGAGATCTGTGGGAATTGAAATACTGGGGAGAGTCTCTGCATGTTCGATGTCAAATTGATTTGACGTTAGAGCATTCCTATGTCGTATTGATGTGGTCAAGGTAGTCAGAATAGGACGACCCAGTGTGTGCCCATGCATAAGTCTCCGGATCATATGATTCATGTACTTGATTCTCCATGGTAAGAGCGGCTTGGAATAGAGCAGGGGGGGAGATTCTCTAAACCAATAGTCTCATCAACAACTGCTATCTCAGGTGTAGCAGCGGAGTAGGGCTCTTTTATCTCTTCATGGTTGCAGCTGTCTGGGACTTCGTGGGTTTCCTCATAAGATCGTGGTAGCTCAAAGACTTGGTCCGATCTAAGTGCTTCCAATGCTTTAAAATTGATTTCTCGAGTCTCACAATCAATAATTGTCTTAGCCAATGCTAAGAACAGTTTTCCGAGAATGATTGGAGACTGGGTGAATTCTCCTTGATGCTTAATATCAATGATCGTCAATTCTACTTTGAGTGGAGAACCTTGGAATTTCATGATGACAGAAATAATTCCTCTCAACTTCTTTATCGATCGGTCTACCAACTGAACAATCTCTTGTATCTTCCGAATCGGTCCGAGTTAAAGTTCGTTAAATACAGAAGTCGGGAGGATATTGATCGGTGAATCATCATCAATTCGAGCATGGGTGAAAATCGTGTCTTGGATTTCACAGTCAAATCTGAGCAACCGCTTCACTATGCGGCTCTTGATTTTTATCCTCAACACCAAGGAGGAGGTCATTGACAAGATATGTCTTTCAGTCTTTAATCTAATCCTTCCTGACTTTTTGACCATTAATTTGTCCATTAAAAATCCTTTAAGGTCAGGGAAGTGTTCAATGGCCAGAAGAAAGGGAAGTTTAAAAAACAGTTTCTTTTCCAGTGCTTCCCGCACAGTTGGATCCAAATTCCTCAGATAGTCTTCAGTCTCAATTTTTATGAAATTTTTTGGATTTTCAATTTTTTTTATTTCCAAATATTCTGATTTTTTTGGTATTTTATGTGTGATGTGGGGGTGTGGTGTGTTCCTCAGATGAGCAGGGGTTCTGATGTCTAGAGTATGAGTTAGAAGCATAATCATTTCTAGGGGAATAATATGCAGAAGTGCAATTGTCAAAATCGTCCCCAAATTTCTCAATTTCCTCAAATTTTTCACTCTTAGATCCAATCATTTCCTCATTCATTTTAATGTCCGAGCCACCGTAGAATGAGATTAATCGGTCGGTGAATTTTTGCAATCTATCCTCCATTGATTCAAATCATTTATTTATCCTCGAAATATCATCATCAAAAATTTGTTCAAGATCACTCATGGGAGCAGTCGATGTGTGTTTTTGCGATTCAATAATTTCATCTTCCATTTTCCTGTATGTGCTAGGAGAGGAGTCTCTTGGAATATCCAATATATGATCATTATTTTCAGAAAATTTCTCCTCAATAACTATGGAAGGCGGCTGCTCATATGATCCAGACATGTGGAGTTGGTCTGAGTAGAATTTATTCCTTTGATCTTGAGTGGTCGGATCTTGATATTGTGGAATCAACATACAGGGTTGATGTGTTTCTATGTGATCAGCCCAATCCTCTGCATGAGTATTATGTATGAAGAGGGGATTGTCATGGTCAATCCAAGATCATGATTGTTCATTAGTGTTCTAGGGCAGGGTCAAGGAAAGAGGTGAAGAAGTGTTCAACTTGATCATGTGGTTATCATCTCCCATTAATGAAAGATTGACATTCACCGAATAAGAAGGATGAATTGTATGATCGGCGTAGAGAGGATTGGTATATGAAGAAGTGGAGATCTTAGTTGGTTGTTGGTTTGTTTGGTCCGAAAACAAAGGGTTGTTATTCATGAAGCAGATCGGATTCGTGGAGAGTGTTGGTGTTTAAGAGTCTCTTGTTGAAGTTGGAGGAGGTGTTTTGGGTCTAACCGATACAAATTCGTTTTCATAGTATAGCATTGATGGATCTTTGAATAAATGTTCGGTCATTCTTGAAAGAGTTGAAAGAAATGATGGGTTCGATATGCAATTTGGAAAAAGTTCCATGATGAGATTTAAATCAAGAAAGAGAGAGAGATGATTGCATGGGATAGTCAAAAGAATTTTTATCAAATGTGCGGCTTTTGATCTTCGGTATCGGTTCACGCACACCAATGCAAACACAAATCAAACCTCGGGTTCACCAACTCACACAATGAAGACGTAAGAGTTCGGCTATTATATTTTCAATTTTAATTGGTGATAAATCAAAAATTTAGCGAGCTGTTAGGTGCCGAAATTTTCTTAAAGACTGTCCCAAGTTCGTACGACTAGTTGCATCTACCTTCAGCCAGTATAGGTGTAAGTACGGACCGTAAACGGCTACCTGTGTTACTTAAGGACGGAGTCGTACGCAGTGTCCTTTAAACCACCCACTCTGCTAAAGAAGTCTGAATAGGATACCGGCTACCCATATTCCTCACTAAGAAGTAGTAATCGTTTTTAAAATCGGTAGTCTGAATGAAAATTTCAGAGCTTGGTTCTAACCTTAAGTGTCATCTCTCGCTCACTCAGAAAAATAAAATCATCCAAGGTCGGGGTTGCTCTCCTGCAAAAATTCTTGATTTTATGGGTTCTTAAGATCGGCTATATTTAGCAGTCCCAATTTTAATTAGACGATCACTGAAGAATTTAAATGAGCATAAATACACGTCTATCCTCCAGTCCCAATTTCCTTTAAAATTATGTGATAAAACAAGAGGGAGGAGTTAGGGAAAAGCCAATGCACGCGAAAATAATGATGTATGCTCAGTTAGAAGACTTACAGTAATTACTCGCAATCTCCATGTAGGATGCAATACATAATTGAAAAGTTATTCTAAATGAATACAAGCCGATGAAAAACCGCACCTAAGAAGAAAGTTCTATTAGCAGGAAAGAATTGAGTTAAATTTTGGCTAAATTGAACGATCAATGTGCGTCCCAGTTAAAGTGCAGTGTGGCCTTAGATCCTATGAGCACAATCAAAATATAAATGCTCTGAGAGCCGTATGTGCAGGTCTATCCTAATTGCCACTCAAGTCATGCCCCACCCTCACCGGAGAGTGAAACAGGCCATGACACACCACAGAAAAGTTCAAGGTCTTTTTACATGCGCGAGAGTCCAAACGGACACCGCTGTAAATGAGCAACAAATAAAATTGCAGAAATTAAAAACCTAGACTTTACGCTCTTTCACGACTCGACTCGATCTTAAATTAATTTCGACTTTTTTGGATGTCGATAAAGATGCTTTGATTTCTTGTAAAACCGCTCCATGTACGCCAGGTACCTTGCAAGAAAAATAAGAGAGATTTGTGTAAGAGAGTGACTCAGAAAATAATAAAAAATGAAATAAATGCTGAAAAATAAATGAAGAAAATAAAATGGTATTTACAATGAAAAATTCGGGGGTCAGACTACTAGAATACGGAAAACCGAACGAAAATTTTCAAAGCACAAAACTAAGTTGTTTGCCTCCCCGGCAACGATGCCATCTGACGAGTCCCAAATTGTCGTGTTTAAAGGATGTTTTTTAAATTATTCGTGCTTAAAGAATAATGAGTCGTTCGTTGTAGGCGGCAATCGGAATCGGTCAAGAAAAATAACCACGGAAATTTAATCAATTTTAATCAAGTGGTTTTATATTTATTTTACTTGGGCATGTCCCAAGGTCGAACACAAGGAGGCAAAGGAACAACCTAGAATTATGTCTATCAAAATTCATGCACGGTTTTTGAGGCGGTCTTTTTTAGGAATTTTTAATGCAATAAAGGATGCAATATGCAATATTGGTCTATTTTAGGGACTAAAATGTTAATAACATTCAAATGATGTCCGAAAAATATGAAACTTGGCCAAAATGCAAAATATGATTAAGTGAATGCATTGTAATTTTTTTTAAATTTTTGGATGCAATATGGATTTTTTTATGAATTTTCAAATGCAAATAGAATGAATTTCAATATCTAATTAAAATAAATATTATACCTAATTATTTTCAAGGAACAAAATTATCTAAGATCTACCACTAAGTGATTGATCTAATAAAAATCCTAAACCTTGAAAATGTGAGATCTAATACCTATTAAAAATCAAATACTAAAATATGCAAAATGATTTTTACAGGCAAACTATGCATGCAAATGCAATTCTTTTTGGGCACAATGTCAAGCACAATTAACTCTACAATATATGATTTTTCGGGGATTTTTAAAGCAATGGTTAATCAAATAGGAATTTCAGAGCAAGAAATGGGCAAAATATGCAAATTTTCATAAAATAATTAATTGTTAATTAACAATCAATCACAAAAATATCCACAATATGTCAAGATGTAGAAAATTAAATGACATACATCATGCTATTTTTGGATAAAGAAAATGATGGAATACGGAGGTCTAAAATAAAGGAGAAATGCAGGGGTACAGATGCAATAAATATAAATGAAATATGCAGGGGGGGTGTACGCGTAATTAATTAAAAGATCGGGGGTACGATTGCAAATTTTCCAAGGGGCACGTGTGCAGCACGTACCCTTGGAATGGCTAGACTTGGTGGCGAATTACGGTAACCTCCAGGGGCTACTCACAACGTGACCTGGGCGGTGACGTAAGCCGACTGACGTCGTTCCCCCACGCATGTGAGGAGTGCGTGCGGGGGGTCTCGAGTCCGGTGCCCGGCAGCGAGTGGCGGTGGCCTGCGGAGGAATGGCGACCGGCGTAGCTGGAGGGGATATCGTCCTGATTACTGGCGTGCGAAAGGTGGCGGAGGGCCGGCGGAGGCCCCTGGCGGTTGGAGAATGCTCGGCCAAGGAGGAAGAGCACCGGCGGTGCTGCTGAGGTAGAGCTATTTTAGGTGATGGAGGTCGAAGTTGCAAGGCGGCGAAGATCGGGGCATTTAAGTCGATGCTGGCATTGTCGGTGGAGTTGTCGTAGCGGTGGCCGATGATGATCGTTGACGATGATGCAGTTGTCGGAGATAGTCGGTAGAGGGGAGGTCGAAGAAGACCGGTGTTTACAGTGGAGTTTCGATGTGGATCGTGGTTGTCGATGACGGCGGTGGAGTCGTTGGAAGGTGAAGATGTTGACGTTGGCTCGACGGTAGGGGAGACCGGAGCTAGGGCAGGTCGTCGGGGGCGAATCCTCGTCTACAACGGCCACCGGAGGCGACCGGATCTCACTGATAACGGAGGGCAGGTAGTCCCCACCGCCCTCTCGAAGCTTAATCGGCGGATCGGGGTTTCGATTGAGGCGAAGTGGGTTTTATAGGGCTTTAAGGGATGCCAGCGATGGAAGTTGATCGTGAGAAGAGCGGAGGAGGTTTCGGAGGTGGTTGGCAGCGAGAGACGCGGAGGTGGTTGCAGAGGGGCGGAGATAACGGAGAGGGGCGGTGGTCGATTTGGGAAGGGGGCACCTGGAGAATACGATGGGTCACGGGTCGTTCGATCGGCCGAGATCAAACGACCGTGAACGCACCACGTGGCAGAACACTGGGGACAAGGACCAGGCACGTGCGTTGCACATGCGACTATATAATATATATATATATATATATATATATATATTAATAAAACGAATAATTAAAACCTCAAAAATAGCTGACACGTAGCGGCTCCAGGTGCGGCCACGTGTCAACACCAGAAAATTCGAGAATTAATACTTTGTAAAATGTCAAATAAATAGCAAATGACCTCGGATACAAAAAGTTCCTTCACAAAAATTGCTCGTCTCAATGAGATCTACAACTTTCATAAAGACATCAAAACCAAAATCGATCAATTGCACAAAATGAATTTTTGGGGTATCACATGTACATAGAATACCTTGATTTTTGGGTTTTATAAATTTTTTTGTCATTTTTAAATCAGATAGAAATCTGGAAAAATATGTTAAAAATCAGAGATAAATATTTACACATTAATCTAATTTTTTTGGATTTTTATTAATTAAGAAAATATGTACATAAAATGTAAGATCAAAAACCGCAAAAATATACAATGTACAAAAGAGGCCCAAAATCCAACTTTCACATATGAGCTCTGATTCACTTGAACTTGGTCTTGTTTTGAAGGTAATTGAATGTAAATTAGTTCAAATGTGAGTAGGAACAAATCGGACACTGGATGGGGAAGATATGTGGCTTTTAGTCCGAAAATCATGAAACTAGGGTTTGGGTTTTTGGTCCACTTATTTGGGTTAGTGATTTTTTTTGTATTTTTCATTTATTCTGGTTTGTGATATGTACACAGTGGAGGTGGTTTTGGGTTATTCGGAGTTAGCATGAATGAGTCAAAAATCAGGGAAGTTAGGTTATTTACAGGTCATTTTTGGCTTGGATTTTTGGCTTCTTAATTTGTGCAGAAATTATGGATAAAATGCAGTTATTATGAAAACATGCATGAATGCTAATTATGAGGAATAGATGCAGATATGCTGTTGATTTTGAGGGATTTGAGCTTAATAAATGAGATTTAGAGTGATGAATCCGAGATTCATCAAGCACATGTGTATGAATCTTCCGTAAATGGTTGCATTAGCAAACACTTACCTCTGACCTTAGAAAATCATTTTGGCGTGCCCGCCTCTTATCTCCCCTTGGGCCTGATATAACCTAGCACCCTGGGCAGATGGTACCATTGTTTGGAGATGTTTGAGGTGTTTGAGGATGTACATTAGACGATAGGGCAACATCACCCTATGTGATTAGTGTTAAGTAACTTCTTGAGATTCACTAAACTAAAATTGAAAAGATAAAAGACCGAGCCCATGCGTTCCCCACATTGTGTTCAGTTGGTAAATCAAGATTTTGTTTTGTGTTTGTTTTCTTAATATAAAGATCCCTCTATGCAATTCGCACCTTTTTTACTTCTTCTTATTATTTGACTATGTGTTCTCGCATCTTTCTTCTTGATAATCGAAGTTGTCAGATGGGAGTACTTTTTGTTTGGACTTCCCAAGCTTATCTTTATACACTCCAGTTTGATCTTCTTCACTTATTCATGATCTCACTCTTCCCAAATATTCTTCCTTTTCTACATCTCCATTTCTTTAGCCAATAAATCCCTTGTTTGAGATTGACCCTAATCTCAAACTGAGACTCCATCTTTTCTGAAGATTGATCGAGTGCCTTGCACATTTTCAGAGGCATTGACTTTGAGGACTCGATGGCTCCCAAGGGGAAAGCGCCTATATCTAAGCAGCATGAGATCAACAACATTATGTTGGCTTTGATACAAGCTATTCAGGCATAGTTGACTGAGCAGGCCAACATCCAGGCAGGACTTAGAGATATGATCTTAGAGTTGAGGAACAACATAGGAGGGAGAAGAGAGAAGGATGAGCATATGAGAGGAGGTAGGAATGGGGGAGCTGAGCAGCATCCTAGAGCAGATCCAATTGAGACAGAGAGAGTGGTGTCTTAGCTCACACTTAGAGATGTCAATAATCCAAGTGCAGGGTGCTAAGTCACATGTATTCAGATACTTGCGGTTCATGGGCATTTCGAGCTGAAGCTCCAACTATTTCCATTACTTCCCATATTCCCCTAACATCCTGTCAGAGGCAGTGACAGCCTTCCCGTTCAGCCTTATGGATAAGGCGCTATATTGGATCAATCATTTAGTAAGTGTTGTCACATCCTGGGAGGAATTGAGATCAACATTCCTTAGCAAGTACTACCCTCTCGGATGACTGAATCATA
This sequence comes from Ottelia alismoides, assembly GCA_037367405.1. NCBI lineage: Eukaryota > Viridiplantae > Streptophyta > Magnoliopsida > Alismatales > Hydrocharitaceae > Ottelia > Ottelia alismoides. The sequence continues at coordinate 499,922 of JAZKJV010002798.1, read as the reverse complement.
TGTGGTCACTCATAGATAACTTCTCCCAAATGTCCCATGAGTCTATTCATGAGGTACGGGAATGTTTCAAGGATTTGACAAAGAAGTGCCCCTCTCACGATATACCCAAGACCATCCTTGTGCAGAATTTCTTTGGGGGTTTGAGTTTAGAAAATCAGAGATTAGTTGATGTTTCTTCTGGGGAGTCCCACTGTAACAAAGATTAGGATATCCTTAAGCATATTTTTGAGGAAATAGTGGAGAGCTCAACTGCTCTATATTCTTCCTGCCTATTTCAAAAACATCATCTACATTCTTCAATACCCCACAAGGTTGTCAGCATGTAATAATGTGGATAGGGTGGACAATTATGGTATGAACATCATAGGAAATCACCTATAAAAAGTTGATAAAATTGAAAAGAAATCACAACAATTAGAGAAAATACATGTGATCAAGCAGAGGACAAAGAAACTGCATAAGCTAGACGAGATTACAAAGCACCTAGAGCTTCTAGTCAGTACGATCAGTTCATGTTAGAGTGCGAGTGCCACAGCCAATACTCCTGTAGTTGAGCACACTTCTTCTACTTCTTCAACATAATAGAGTACCAGATCACCACCTGCAGCCCAGCACGTTTACTACGTGCAGACTCTGGATCATGTCCCACAACAGTCACTTCCATCATGTATTGTTTAGTACTACTCGAAGTATCCTTACATTTCTGAGCAGTAGTGCCCACTTCCACCTCGCATTCAGGAGGTGAATGGTATTTGGAGAAGTCCCAAGCACAGCTAGACCTGTCCACCCGGGCAGGGGTAGTTGGGTTCTCAAGACAGCCAAAGGCCAATTCACTAGTTTCAGGGTGGCAGGCCACACCAGTTCCAGCACCAGTAGACACAACCTCATTACTCGTCTCCACCACACTTCCAGTCCTGGAGACATGGACATAAGCATATATAGCATGTGTATTCTTATCAATCTTATTATCAACAACAACTTGCATAGTATGGATAATATTCACATCCTCCTCATTTTCAGTAGCAACCACGGTCTGCTTATTCTAGGCACTGGCCTCCGCACTACCAATCTCAATTACCACCCGTTATTGAGCATAAAGAGGCACCTTCGGTGAACCCAACACTTGATCTGCTAGCTCTTTTTATAAAGAATATGAATTATCTAACCTAGATGCTTGATGACTTGGCTGTCATGAAGACACTCATTCCAACCCAGGTTGAAGCCAATCCCAACAACTCCAGATGCAACAAGGAGTAGTCATCTCATAAACCATCCACCCTCGAGAAAAGTATGGCTTGTGATTTTACTTGTTTATCTAACACCATTACTCTCAAGAGCGGTAAGAGAGTGTAGTCACTAGAACATTTGGGATTGGGAGATCAAGCCATTGATCGAGCTTCACTTTCTTCTTTATATTCTACATCATATGAGCAGAGATCGAGTGTTGAAGTCCATGGAGGACATTCATCATCACCACCACCGCTGACATATAGAAAATACTAAAAAGAGAATAAAGGAATATGTAGTGCTGAGTCAGCTTCAAAGGAGAACATACCCGTCATAGAGTCTTCTTCAGCGCTAGTCGATAGAGCAACCTATTTTGTTTTTATGTCTTCTTATACACATGCTTTGGATGATATTTACAAACTAATTCTAATCATACATATGAACATGTTGATTCTGATTTGAATAAAAGAAATGATTATTTGATGTTTCTAATTCAGTTCCATTTCCTAAATCATTGAATAAAAGTAAAAAAATCAAAAATTAAAAAAATCCTTTTTGATCCTAGAGTCGTCGAGATATTACAAGACATCTTACTTGAAATTCCACTCCTAAAAGCCATGGAGTATATGCCTACCGTAAAAAAGGAATGAAAGAAACGCCTACATCAACATCCTTCCAAGAAGAGAGGACGTAGCAGGATAGAGGGTCACATTTTTATCATGGCTACAGTTAATGCCATAAACTATTGACTCAAACAAAAAGAGAGATAAGGAAGCACCTATTCTCAGATGACAGATTTCAGATCTTCAGTTTGATCGTACTCTTTTGGATAACGGTTCATCCATTAGTTTATTGCCTTATCACTACTTGAGCATCTTTAGCTTGGACCTCTTAAGAAGAGAAGAATGATACTTCAGTTTGCATACTAATTGGTCAAGAGGCCGAAGGGCATACTTGAGAACGTTGTCGTGATGGTATAGGGCATGAGCTTTTCTGTTGATTTTGTTATCATAGATATGAATTCTAAAGTACCATTACATCATACCTTGGTTATTCTCGGATGACCCTTTTTGTGTAAAACGAAAGCAATCATTGATTGTGGGGCATGTACAATCACTTTTCACTCTCATAGTGAAAGTATTATTATTGAGACAATCTGCGAGCATAAAGACAAAGCAACATCAGATGAAAGTGTTCTTTAGTTATCTGATATAGAGGATTGTGATTTTATAATTGAGACGAGACAAGAGTCTTCCTTGAATGATATTTTTACCTAAGAATTCCTTTCTCACAAGGAAAACTTGGAAAGCACAATTTCCCGTAGTCTACACTACATATGGTATTGTTGACGATGTTGTGCCAGTCATTATTGAGTGTATTGATGAGTTGAAGATAGTTAATGGATATGATTTTTATGAGGTCAAATGTGATTCACCTTATCTTTTATGTATATTCCAGATCATTACAAATCCGTTAAGTACTTTCACCACGTCGACTCTGATCGAGGGCTTGAGGATTCAGATATGGACACATCTGAGGATGACCCCGATGTCGACATACTTCTCAATGACTCCATAACTCAATGGACATGAAAGAAGGTCAAGCTTCTTCCATCTTGAGCTTTGTATATTCTACCTTCTCTTGTATATATTCATTTCGTTTTATTCTTTCTTCTTCTATTTGTATCATTCACCTCTTTTTCGTGTGTGTATGATATACTTAGGATGTACTCTATCCTAAGTATAGGGGAGGTGAATGACTTGAGTTGTTATTATTTTCGTTGTGTTTCATCACTCCTGGTATTGCCTATACTTAGGGATCCTTTACCCCAAGCATAGGGGGAGTGATGTTGTTCATTTCCTTCTTGTTTATTTTTCATTTTATTTCTTCTGTTCTCTTGCTTTTCCTTCAACTTATTGATATTCTTTTTCTATACTTAGATATATTTTACCCTAATTATAGGGGAGGAGTCAAATCGTTGAGTTTGTACATTCTTTTCCTAGGTTTTTCCGTTCGTGTAGTCTTTTATACTTAGGATTATTTGATCCAAAGTACAGGGGCATCACCAACTTGTATTCATTTCATTCTTTATTATTTGAGTCATCGTAGTATAGAATTCTTTTCGCTTTTCTATACTTAGAACAAGTTATGTCTTCCTTCATCGCTTCTTGATCATTATGAGGACATAGTTCGCTCTAAGTACAATGAGTGTCATATAAATTGTATATATACTTTGTCCAAAATTCATACTTTTGTCTGTCTAATAATATGATTAATAGAACTCGAATAAAAATGTTTTGTAAAAAGTTTGTAAAAATTCGTTGAAAAAAATCTTTCGTAAATTTTTTGTAAAATCTTTGTAAAAATATGTGTACAAATGCTTTGTAAAATATTTTTAAAAATTCTTCGAAAAACTTTGTAAAAATCTTTTTGAAATTATTTATGTACAATTTGTTGTAATTTTTTTGTTTGCAAAATCTTGTAAATTATTTGGTATTAAATATATTTATAATGTAAAAATGTTTGTAAATAAATTCTATGTAAACTTTATTTGTAAAAGTTTATAATTTTTTTATAATCTTTTGTAAAATTGTTTTGTAAAATTTTTGTAAAAAATATAAAAGATTCTGTAATTTTTTTGTAAAAACGTTTGTAAAATATTTGTAAAATAGTTTGTAAAATTACTTGGTCACATTATATATAAATAACTTGTGTGTATATATGTGTGTATACTTGTTGTAATAATTTTTGTAAATAAGATTTGTTATAATCTTGTAAAATATGTGAATAAAATTCTTGTTAAGCCTTTGTATAAAACTTGTAGATAATAAAATTCTTTAATAAAATATGTATATAAAATTCTTTTGTAGATAAAACCCTTGTAAAATTTACACATAAAACTTGTAAATAAAAATTCTTTTTTGTAAAATCTTGTATAAAATGTGTATAGTTATCTATATATTTTGTATACAATTATGTGTAACTTTGTATAAATTCTTTGTAAATTCTTGTAAATATGTATAATATTCTATTAACAATTCTATAAAATGGAAAAAAATATAAAATCGATAAAATTTTGCAACAATTCTCTGAAAATTACTTTTAAAAAAATTCTTTTCTTTAGAAAATATTATTTTTCTTACATTTACATTTGCATTTGCATTTTTAGAATGATATCGATACTTAACTATTCTAGAATTAAATCCGAAGAATGGGCCTTGGTTTAGTCCTTATGCTACTTAATTTCAGAGGAATCTTATGGGAACTGGAGTTGAGGCTTTTCAGGTCATAGCGACTTAATTCTTTAGGTCCACAAGATTATGTTCACATGTCATCTTAATTAGTCTAGGTAGAATATTTCATACACACGCATGATTCTTTTAGACAATGACCTGCCTTGGACAAGCACTTTACACGTAGCTCTTCATTCATGAGGTGGTGAAGGGTAAAATCCTCTGGCAAGAGACGTAAATGAATGGAAACATACACAGTCACCTTAAGCGACCAGTGCACCCCGACCTAGTCTAGTGGCATGGACTCCTAATGAAAGGAGTTATGGATTGAAATAAAGGTTCGAATGAGGGATGGTCTATTGGAAAAATTTTTTCTAAGACCCCAAAACATGGGCGGAAAGAAAGATTCTATATCTGTCAGGGCAAAATAAGATCAATGCAATGCAATAATTCTTTCCACCAAAAAGAAACCAAAAATATTCCAAAAAATAAGTATATTGACCACATTGGTCCAACTTTAGAGAAACTGCAGATCTTAGTGGAGACTTGACTACAATGGCTTGACTTCACAAGGCCATGCGGCTACAGTGGCCACATTCCAGTTCTCTTCTTATTCTTCTATCTTCTCTCCCCTTCGATTGTGGACACAACACATACCTGAACTTAAAAGGAAATACCATACTCCTCGATGAAAGAGTAGCTATACTGGGGAATTAGGGTCACTGATGAATCTGCATTTCATCATATGTATTCATTTATTTTAGCTTAAAATCCCTACAAAACACATGTATATATTAATAAATCTATATTCTTACTAACTTGCATCTATGTATAAATATTGTACATATATTATTATTATTTTAATCTAAAATAAATAAATAAAGAAATAAAGGGAAAATAAAGAAAAGAAGAAGAAAAGATTGTATATATGTAATAGATACAGACTGACCCGAACCTTAAGAGAAGGTCAAGACATGATCTGATCGACCACGAATAAAGTAGGGGGAGATAGGGTCTTTGATAAGAAAATAAAAAAATTTTGTTTTGTAAATACTTTTCAATCTTCATTTATTCTGTGTATATTTGTACAAAACTTACACTATTTTATTTGTCCATAAATTGACCTCAAATTAAATAATTTTCAAAACAAAAGCTGAAAACTAAAATGTTTTCTAAATAATAAAAATAATTTCAAAATAAAATCTTGCACATAACAAAAATAACCACATTCAAAAAAGTCATAAAGAGATAATTGAAAAATCAATTCCGTCTCCATATGAATTCGGATTGAATCAAACGCACTTCTATAGTTTCTAAATTAAATAATCTTTAAAATGGCAGTTGTTTCATCATTTTTGGAGTTATGGTTTGAAAGACGGTGTTCTGAGGTGGTTTTTGCAATTTTACCCTTTTTATTGTATATATTTATCCATATATACTATTTTTAAATAATTGTAAATTTTTTTATAATCATTTAAAATAAAAATAAAAAAATTAAAACAAAAGTCACATAATTTTCTTATTTAACTAGATGTATAATGTACCATATGTATATAGTATATGTATATAATTGATTTCCTTAAATAACCCTCACTAAAAATAAATAATTAACATTTATTATTTAATTTAATAAAGTGATGAAAATAATTTATTTATATATGTAAAAAAATACCATATGTATATAATATAAGTAATTTCTTTATTAATCCACCAAAAAGGTATCACATTAAGTTGTTGATAATAATTATTATTTTAAGTAATTTATTTCCGAAAATTATTCTATTTATTTACTTATTTTATTAATTCATCCATTAACCTCTTTCCTTCTTTTTCTCTCTATTCAAAATTTTAAAATTTTGATTCAAATATTTTTTTCTTTTCTATTTAATGGACTCCTCCTCCCTCATTCTCACTTGATCAATCTTTTGGTGAGAGGATCTTATTCGCCGGGATCCATCTTGTCGTTGAGAGTTGTCCAGCTTCTGAGATGTCCAGTGATAGTGAGTTGGTTCTCGTCGGGGCCATCATGAAATTATCTGTTCCCATTCAATGAGATACATTTTTCCTTATTTTTAATCTAGGTTAAGCGTAGTTTAATTTTTGCATTTTTAATTTCATTATTCTAGATCTTAGTTAATAATTTTTAATTCATCATCACAATTTGATTTTCTTCCGAATCCTCTCTTCCATTCACATTTTCTGTTAATAATCTTTTGGACCGATCCATTATGCTTGAGTCGAATTATCTTTATTTTGTTGCAGGTTCACAAGAATTGAAAATGTAATACAAAAAAATTACAGTTTCTATTTTACAATGAAAAAATTTCTGTAGTTTTTTTTGCAAAAAAAGTATAAGAAAATTTTTCTAGTTTCTGTATTTATACTTATAAAAAAATAAAAAATTTGGTGGCGGCAACACTCCAACAGTCACCGCCCATCTCCACTCGTTGGCCGCCCATCCTCCACTGACCATCATCGCTGACTGTCTGGAGCCACCATCGTAGACGTTGCCCACGAGCTCCATGACTAATCCACTAGATGTGTGAGGGAAAGTGTCTCCCTCTATCGAAGAAGCCACCGTATATCCACCACGCGGCCCCTTGACGCTGTGCAGCCATCCCAGAAGACCACCAGTCGGTGTCTCGACACTAACCACCTCCTGCACAGGTGGGACTTCTCCGACCTCACGCCTCACGACCACCACCATCATGTACCCACCATGCCATGGACCGATTCGTCATGCCCGAGTCGAATTATCTTTATTGTTTTACATGTCCACAGGAATTAAAAAATAATACAAAAAAATTGCAGTTCCTGATTTATAATAAAAAATACATAATTTCTATTTTTTCAAAAAAATATAAGAAATTTTTTCCATATTTTGTTTTTACAATTATAAAAAATATAGAAAAAGTTGGGGGCAGCAGCACTCCAGCCGCCGTCGCCCATCTCTGCTCATCGGTCGCCCATCCTCCGCTGACCACCATCGCCAACTATCTGGAGCCACCACTACAGTCGCCACCCACGAGCTCTGTGACTACTTCACCGGTTGTGCGAGGGCATTTGTCGCCCTCCGACGAAGAAGCCACTGTAGAGCCACTGTGTGGCCCCTTGACGCCCGCGCACACTATCGTCCTAGAAGACCACCCACCACCGTCTCGACATCGACCACCTCCTGCATGGGTGTGCCTTCTCTGACCACGCGCCTCGCGACTTCCACTTTCTTGAGCATGTCACACCGTTTGCCAAGTCCAATTGTCGTTAATCGCCCTCCACTGCTCGCCACTCCGCCAGCACCATCCCTTGAAGTCGTCGTCGCCCGTTGAGTGGGGTCGTGAAGAAAAGATAGGGGTGGTACCCCCTTTTGGCTTTGGATCAAGAATGAAGGAGAACAAAGTCCCCCAATATGCCCTAAATGTTCTTGCGGAAAATTACAATAAACCCCTCGATTTTTTGAAATTTGCAATAAGTCAATGCCATCATCCAGCACGTGCAATGCACGCGCCAATTGGGTAATTTGCTATTTCTATCCCGTTTTTATTTATTATTATATTTTAATGCGAAAACCATAAACATTTGTGTTTCAGTCCCTATATTTCTAAACTTTAATATTGCATGTTCTTTTTATTGAAATAAATATTTTTGTTGGTCAATAAATTTTGCAAAAATCGTGTTATGCTTTTGATTTGTGTCTCTTTCAAATGTAAATTTATTATTGCATTATATTGTCATTTGTTATTACTAAAGAATCAGAAACATTGCATTTTCCACTGCTTGAAATTATAAAATTCATAAAACTTCAAACATTAAATAAAATTCCAAAAAATTGATTTGTTTTATTTTTATGCATATAATTTTCTGTCCAATTTTTTACGCATTAATGATTTTTAAAACTCAAAAAAATGCAAATTACTAAAAACATAAAAAACACAGAAAATTGTAGAAAATACAAAAATAGTTGTTTAACTTCCTGATTGTAGATAATTTCTTCTAGTTTTAGAAAAAAATATTTGCAGCAATTTTTGAGTTTATTTTATATTTTTAAATTGCAAAATAGTCTTGTCTGTTCATTATTTGAATTTTATCGTGTTTTGTAATCATTTAAAAATACTTAAAAATTTGAAAAATAATCTCAAAATCACTAAAAATAGTAATAATATAGTAAAATACTAAAAGACTTTATTTGGACTTTTTTGAGAATTTTTCATGTATTTGAAAAATAAAAAAGTCATTCTCTATTGTTGTATACAGCTTGTTTTGAAAAAATAACTTTTTTGAAAAATTGAAAATTTACAAGATTAAAAACAACTAAAAATTTAATATAAGAAAAAACCATAAAAATTAAAAATATAAAAATCCTATAAAAACCGAGTATAGTGTACATTGGGATTTCCTTCTTTCTTTTAATTGATTTTTTCAATTATTTGAATAACCCTCAAGATTTGTTGCCTCCCTGAGTTCGATCTTGTCGCAATATATGTAAATTAAATAGCAAAATTCTCTTGCAATCCATTGTTTTGTAATTATTTTTGCTTGAGAGCTAAAAATAATAATTTTTTTATCGAGGGATTCTTGGGTTTCAACTACACTTGCACATAATTATTTCATCTAATAAAAAACCCTCGATGATCGCGTGCAACAAAATGGCATCATTGCTAGGGAGGCACTGTGAGGGAAGTTAAGTTCTATCTTTAGACCAGCTTTTCTTGGTTGTACATTTGTGTATTTACTTCATTATTCTTTGCCAATATTTATGTGAACATATTGTGTATTGCAAATTATTGGAGAGTGAGCACTCAATTTTGAATTCTGTGTGCTGTGAGGGAGCTGTTATAGCGCTTGCAGGATTTGATTTGTCAAACATCGAGAGCTCCCCAAGACTGGACTTAGCTATTTATTTGAGATATTTTCACTTGCTCTTCACTTGTTGCCTTATGCTCATTTGTTTGTTAACTTGTTCATAGACACCATATTTATTCCATTTTTTCTCATATTTTTATAACTTGTGATTCTTACACATTCTTTATCCTGTCTTTCTTGCGAGGGCCCGACGAGCGAGGGAGACTTTCTTAAGAGATCCGCACACAAGCGAAGTAGAGGCGTCATGATTCGTCATCGAGTTGTAGGAGAGTGTTAGAGGAGGAGGAGAAGATTCAAAGGAGACCAAGCATTTGAAAAAAATGCATGGATTTTCATTTATTTATTTATATAATTTGAACTCTTGTAAAGGACACTATATACCTTATTTGCAGGGTCTGTTTTGCAAGTGTCGGTGCACTTGTGGGACCTCACCGGTTTTGTTTTTCATTGCTTTTTTATTTGTTTAACGTGTATTTTGTTAGACACATATTTATTTCTTTATTAACTTGCTTGAGCAAGGTAATTAATTAGTCTAAAATCCTTAAAATAAACTTCTGCACCTATAGGGTAGAGCATATTGGATTTAGTCACATTAATTGCTTCTTGTTTATTAATAGAAATTATTTCTAGGACGGTTCACATGCATCATATAGGTTTTTTTATTTTTTTGTATTTAAATTCTCCGTGGATCACCCTACATGTAGAGTACTGATGACAAGGTATGCATCTCTAACCCATGCATGCATCATTGTGTTTAATCGCTCGTTGGCATTTCTGATCTCCTTCTTTATTTTCACTCACAAAATCTAAAAAGGAAATTGAACACTTTATAGACGATTCATTGAAAATATTCAAACCAAGTGACAACTGCCTAAAATTCATGACTGTTAAAGAAAACTTGATCCTAAAATAAATGTAAGGGAAAATCACTATTTTGGGCAGATTAACCCCCTTATTGTTTGATTTATTTGCAGAGTGAGAGAGGAATGACACTAGGATAGAGCCACGCTCGGCTTTTCAAATAGACTACTGGTTCTCCAAAAACGATTAGCCACTTTTCAGTGAGTAAATGCGTGTAGCTGATAAACGGTCTGAATTTCCTTAGCAGAGTGGAAGATTTGGAGGACACCATGAAAGGCTCCGTCCTCAAGTAACATCAGTATCTGTATTTTTATGTTCTGTACTTACTCCAATACTGGCTGAAAGTGGGTGCAACTAGTCATATGAATTAGCCATTTGTAGGAAAAGATAGGCATCTAACAACTCATAACTCTTTATAATATTGTATTCTCACCAAACTCTAAAAATTGACAAGATAATTGACCAAACATTCATGGTATTCACATTGAGTTGAGTTTGTGAATTGAGAGTTTGTATTATGTTTGATTGCTAGTGCTAGAGATCCTTCCGCATAATCTGTGCCTTCCACTCATTTTCTCTCTTACATTAACCTCTATGCTCTTGCATCCTGCCTATTGATTTCTAAGATGTTGGACTGGAGTATTTCTCATTCAGACTTTGCGAACTCATTGTACACTCAGATCCATTTATCTTCTATTCAGGGAGACTCGCTTCCCAAATATTCCTCTTTCTCCACTTCACCCTTCACATCATCCATTGACCCACTGTTTGAGATTGTCTCTATTCTCGAACTGGTTTCTGAGAGTCCATCATTTCTGAGGACTAATCGAGTATCATGCATATTTTCAAAGTCTGACACCGGACACTTGATGCCACCAAAGGGAAAGGGAACCATGTCAGAGCAGATTGTGATCAACAGCACCTTCTGAGCCTCCATTCAGTCAATTCAAGCCCAATTAACAAAGCGGGGTAATTTTCAGACCATTTGAGAGATATGATTCTCAAGCTGAGATAGGACAAACAAGATAGGAGAGAGGAGGATAATAGAAACCCTGGAGGTGGGAATTGGGGAGAAGACCCTAGGATGGACCCTGTGGTTAAGCTTCCATTAAAGGATGCTTATAATCCAAGGGCAGGATAGATAAATTCTTGGATTCAAATCCCTGTAATTCATGGGCAGTTTTAGCTTAAGCCCACTATTTGGCTCTTCTCCCAATATTCCACGGAAATATTAATGAAGAGCCTTATGTATACCTCCAGTAGCTCAATCGCATTTGTGGAACAATACAATACCCAAAAGTCCCATTAGAGGTAATGAAGATGACGACCTTCCCATTAAGTCTGATGGACAAAGCTCTGTATTGGTTAAATCACTTGGGAAAGTTTGTCACTACTTGGTAATAATTGAGGCTCATATTTCTGAATAAATATTACCCAGTCGGATGGCTAAATCAAAATGTGATCCCTTATTACTAACTTCTCCTAGATGTCCCATGAGCCTGTTCATGAGGCATGGGAAAGATTTAAAAATTTGACGAAGAAGTGCCCCCATCACAATATTCCAAAGACAAGCCCTGTGCAAAATTTCTTTGGGGGTTTAAGTATAAATAATCAAAAGCTAGTAGATGCCGCTTGTGGGGGGAGCCACTTCAACAAGGATGATGATGTCCTTTATCAGAGTTTTGAGGAGATGATGGAGAGTTCAACAACTCTTTCTTATTCATGTGCTTTTCAGAAGCACCATGTCACCTCCCCTTTAATATCCCACAAGGCTGTGAATATGACGGCATCACACGAAGTGGATAGGGTGGACATCTCTAACCATCATTGGAAACCACATATCCAAAGTAGACATAATTGGGAAACAACCCAAGGAGCTTGAGAAGCTTCAAGTGATCAAACAGAGGATGAAACATGGACAAGCTGGATGAGATAACAAAACCCTTGGAGCTTATTATGAATATAATAAGTGCAATCTACAGTACAAGTGCAACAACCGATACTTCTACTAGGGAGAAGACTTTTTCCACCTAGCAGAGTAGCGGAGGACCATCCACAGTTTAGCACGTCTACTACGTGCAGACCATTGATCAGGTCCAGCAGCATTTAGAATAGATAATCCTGTACCAACAGGAAGTATACTATGTTTTTGAGCAGCAATCTCTACCTCCACCTGCCATTCAGGAGGTGAACGACATCTGGTTCGACTGTGAGTGAAACCAGCCCCATCCGTCAGGGCAATACCAGTTGGGTTCACAGCAGGGTCAGAAACCTGTCCATCAGTTTCATGGAGGAAGACAACAGCAGTACCAGCACCAGCAGCTCCAGCCTTAAAATCACTATCACTCTCCACGACAGTTCCTAAACTGGTGACAAGGCCAGCCACAATAGTAGTCTACCTATTTTCCTTATCCTATCCAACAACAGACTACATTTTATGGACAACGTCTACATCCTCCTCATCATCATCAATATCAGAATCAGTATGGTTACCAACAGCCTCCCCACCATCAGTCTCAGTGACTGCTGGTCATAGAGAAGCCTGAGGCCCCTTCAATGAACCCAACACTGGATCAACTTGCACTACTCACGAAGAATATGAATGAACTGACTTAGCAGATCGACGACCTGACCACGACCAAGACACTGATCCCATCTCAGGTCGAAGCCAACCCCAAAAACTTCATATGCAAGGAGTAGGTTGCCAATAGCCCACCCACACCTGAGACAGGTATGGCCCTTGATTTTACATGTTTATTTGATACCATTCATCTAAGGAGTGGTTGGAGATTGTAGTTGCCTACGCACCAGGTGGGGTTGGGAGATCGAACCACTGAGAGAGCATCATCTTCCACATCATCTCCTCCACTAACAGTCGAGAGGCCCATTGTAGAAGCACCCACGTTTGGAGTTCTTACTTTCACCTCCACCTTCACATTCACCAGGCAAATGTAGATCACCACCAGAAAGGGAGAATTACAAGTTGCAGATTCTTCCTCTTCACAAGCAGCAGCATCTCGTTCTGTTTTAGATTTTGTTTTTCCTTAGCCTAATTTAGATAACACTGTAAAAATTCATTCTAGTTTTTCTATTGTACATGAGAATTCCAATTTGAATAATGGAAATGAATGTTTGAATATCTCTCCTGATTTTGTGACATTTCTTTCTGATCTTAAATCTAAAAAATCCAAAAAATAACAACAGCCTATATGATCCTGGAGTGGTTGAGATCTTACAAAACATCTTTTTTAGGCCATGGAATACAAGCATGTAGTGAAAAAGGGAATGAAAGAGGCATGTACACAGAAGCATCAACCAAGGCAGAATAGATGAAAGGAAACGAAAAACACATCTTGACGATGGCCACATTTCATGCCATCAGTAATCTTCCACCCAAAAAGAAAGACAAGGGAGCACCTCACATCCGTTGCCATATCTTTGATCAAGAATTTGATCGTACTCTTCTCTATTGTTGTTCCTCCATTAATCTCATGCCATCCTCTTTACTAACTGAATTTGGGTTAGGGCCTCTTAAAAAACTAGGATCATCAGTTTGCTGATAGATCAATTAAGAGGCAAAGAGGCATTTTAGAGGACGTTATTGTAATGGTTTAGGGAATAAAATTCTCTGTTAATATTGTTTTCATGGATATGGACATACATGCATCGTTACTCCATACCTCGATTATACTATGTCGATCGTTGAGGAACATTCGAAGTAGTAGTTGATTATGGTTTGGAGAGATCTGAAGTATATGGAATTATCCTCAAGCGCATCACGGAAGCGTGATCGTCGTATCGAATATGACGAAGAACGACTAGTCGCACTAGTTGTTCGGTGCAGCGGAATTTAAAATTTTTTATTCGATGAAACCACATGATCCGAGAACCATTCTCAGATCGTTTCATCTATAACCACAACAAGTATAATGCAATACCTCTTGAAGCGTGGTTGATCAAGTCTCTAAAGAAAGAGACATCCTGTCTCAAGTCCGATCGTCGGCGAGACCGCTTGCGAGCGCGGGGATGAACCGCGTTGTCCTCGCAATCCAAGAAGATGATCCAAGCGTGGTTGCTCCTGATCTCGTCGCACGAGATCAAACGTCTCCTTCGTGAGAGGAACTCTCCAAGAAGACGGAGAACCGAAGAACGTCGAAGCGGCAGCGCGGTGGCGATGGCGACGACGATTCCCTCCTCTAGGGTATGGTGGACGGCCACCAACAAGAGAGGGAGAGAGGGCTGGCGTGTAGAAGAAATGAGGGAGAGAGAGAGCTCCAATATTGCATGTCCTTAGAGAGCATAGTATGCCTCTCTATTTATAGGGTTTTGGGATCCATGGATCTCAATCCATGGGACACATAAAATCAATGGGTGAGATTGATCTGTGTCAATCCAATGGCCAAGATTGTTGTTGTCAAAAGCAACAAATTTAGGTTAAAGTATATTTGAAAAAATCAAATATAATTTAGTCCTAAATCAACCCAATAAATAAGGAGAGAATGTGCATGGAGATTTCATCTCCATGCACCTTCCATGTTGGACGGCCACCCATTCCATATAGGAGTGGTGTGCCGCCCACTATGGGAGTCCAAGGAGGCAATCTCATGGATTCCCATGAGATTGCATATCTTCTTGATTTTCTCTCCTATTTATTTGCAACAAATTTATTGGGTTTTATTCTGCAAAAATAATTCACAATTATCTTTGAGAATATTGCATTCTTGCCATGGAAAAAATTGTGAATCATATTCACAACCCAAAACAACATATAATTCATATTGTTAATTAATTACACAATGTGTATCCAATACACATAATAATTAATCAACACATATAAATTATAATTATCTCTCTCTAATACATTATAAATCACATTTATAATATATTATGAATAATTAGATATTTCTATCCACATTATTCTTATCCACATTAATTAAATCACATTTAATTAAATTGGATAATTTCTTCACACATCAAGATGATTAAATCACATTTAATCATTATTTCTTCATTGCTTAGATCTTATGGAATTATTCTTGAACCCTTCAAGAATAATGCAATCTCTCCGCAGATACTTGGAGATAAGGACAGGGCGATTGTATTGTTCCACGTATAGTGACATGGATATTGAGATCATATCTCAAATCCAGATCGCGGGCCTCTCATAGATGATTGATTAAATCAAGACCGTAAATCTAATCTTCTCATTGTATCTGAATCACATTCAGATCAATGTCCAACACTTGGACCAAGATCAGATCACTTCTCTACTGAGAGGAGTCACTAAAATCCAGACCCGTTTCATCACTCCCTAGGAATGGAAGCGTCATGGTTATACAATCGTTTATGATCAAATCACCCTCAGGTATTCCCAATACTTGTACATCCTGCATACTGGAAGACTCAGACTAAACCCGAAGTATCGGATCAACTTTATACTGTCTACTTCATGGTTTTATGAGTAAGTTTCTCATTCGATCATTGGGAGTTGGTATCGATCATACACTTTCCAAAAGTGTATATCATACCTAGGTCTTGATCATATACTAAAAGTATATATCAAACCTACAAATTCAGTCAAGCTTCCAAAGCGAGACGACCATGCGCATGGAATTTGATTCTTCTTAATATCTCATGAGTGAGCTCATGTCTTCCGGTTCAGTAACTGAACATGTATGATCCCTTTGAGAGATCGTATTACTCATATGCCCTTATATGCACACCAGCACGCCGGTGTATAGACCTTGATTAGGTCATCAACCTATTGGTCTGCCAAATGTACATACTTAGACATATAGCAACACATCTGTCTCCGGTCAGAGGATGCGTGCCTATATCATGACAGCATACGATATAGGAATTTGGTTATCTCGATCTCGTTAAGTCAACTCTTTGACCTAACTAATCTGACACCTCCGAATCCCTATTCCTATGCAGAGGACCTGCATCAAGAGGTCGGTCAGATATCAGCCTAAAGAGATAAGGATTGCCATCTCCTACTCAGGCTGGAGATCATCTCTTAATAATCATTTGACGGTGCTTGATGAGTCCTCAATCTAACTCTTTTAGATATTCATCCAAGCACCAGCCTCTATGATTCAATAGTTGAATCAACAGCTGTATGATTATTAAGATGGCCATGGTACATAACCCTAATTGTACTAAGGGACCTATTATACAAATTATTCATTCTTCATTTCAGATCAGGGAATGATATATGCAATAACATTTATTGCATAATGGCTCACCGTGGGCTCGCATTTCCAACAATCTCCCACTAGCCCAAAGAGCCATTAATGGGCTAATCATTTAAACTCACACTCATGTGACAATCATA
The DNA here is from genome assembly GCA_037367405.1 of Ottelia alismoides. Taxonomy (NCBI): domain Eukaryota; kingdom Viridiplantae; phylum Streptophyta; class Magnoliopsida; order Alismatales; family Hydrocharitaceae; genus Ottelia; species Ottelia alismoides. The sequence continues at coordinate 483,404 of JAZKJV010002798.1, read as the reverse complement.
GGCTATTTAGAAAATAGCTAGGTAAGCTGATCAGTCAGTCTGTTCCCACGAGACTACGCCAAGTCCTTTTACGGCACTTGCATATCCCCAGTAACAGTGCTCGCATCCAATGCGAATGTTGCATCTTATGCAACTAATACTCAATCTTGTTAGTTATAGTGTCCTTGACACTACAGCTTAACAATTATCATAACCGGTATTTCCATAATCCTTATAAGAATATCCTTATTTCTGGAGATCTCTATCTCCTAAGGTATCTTTAGTTAAGACCTTTTAGATCACTATCTATAAAGTCTTAAACTTTTGAAGATAAGACTTTGAGATCACTATCTCAAAAATCTTGTCATCTATGAAGATTTTGTTATTACTGCAACCAAGTGTTTTATTTCCATAGTAGGACTAGTAACAGTTTACTACTCCCACTGCATGGCAACCATCTGGCTTTTGTACACATCTAGCATACACCCGGCTTCTCGGAACTGATGCCCAAAGGCAAGTAGTTTTAGCATTCACTTCCTCAACTCTTTGAGGTGCTATCCCTTTAGATAGGTCAGTACCATATCTTAAGGGATGGAAGCCTTTCCTGGAATTTCAACGAATAGAATATTTCCAAGGTGTACTATAAATGTGACAGTCCCAATTATCCTCTTTTCTTGCTCCTGAACAACTTCAGAACTAAGATCTGAGAGGCATCTTTGAAATCTTACTTCAAGTTATGGAACAACCAGATTATAAAACACTAATTATTATCCTTATATCATTTTTAAATGATTAGGATATCATCTACATTTAGCACGATGAACACAAAAGCACTCCCACTAAGCTTCATATGGTTCATCAAGATTATATCTGAAATCATAACATTTATAATTTCATCAAATCTTATGATCCAACTTCAAGAAGCTTATTTGAGTCCATAGATGGATTCCTTAGCTTGCACACCTTGCTTTCCTCAACCATGAAGCCCTGGGGCTACTTCATATGAATATCCTCAAAGAGGCATTCGTAGAGGAATGCAATATTGACTTACATCTTGAAGATGCAATAGTCAAGATATGTAGCTAAGGTTACCAATATTCTGATGGTTTTAAGCATGGTCACCGAAGAGCAAGTCTCATTGCAAGCAATGTCTTCTCTTCCGGTGTGTGGCTCATGGCTACGAACCGTACTTTGAAAGGTCTCTACCTTCTCATCAGGTTCCCTTTCTTTTGAAGATCCATTTACACCTCTACGGGTATTACCCATATAGGTGGATCCTCGAGGGTCCATATACAACACTTGTATATGAGTACTACATTAGACTTTTATTGCTAACATCCATCTATCCATGCTATGATCTTTAGAAGCTTCATCACATGAAGTTCGATCATTGTCAGATTTCTCTGACACATGGAATCCCTCCTCAAACTTATTTGAAGAGGTATTAATGTTTCATCTTTTATTGTCCTTTTAGTTTCCAATTTCAGGAGCCTCATTATCTTTTCAAGATAGAATGAGTTCCTACACTTCATTTTCATCTTGATTCTTAAGAGTCTCAACCTCTAAGAATCACATTCTCAGAGATGAGATACTTTAAGAATCTCAAGGTCATAAAGTAGGTATCCAATACCATCCTTTATTTTCCTAATGAAGCAGCACTCTCAAGTGCTAGATTCCAACATACATGGAACCTTATTAAGGATATACATTGTAGTCTCTACTACACATATATACCTGGAAACTAAGGGATAATTATGCTAAAATTCAACATTGATAAGATCATGTCAGACATGATCCAATTGTATCTACCTATAACTCTTTTGAGTTAAGGTGTGTTAGGAGGATTGAGATAGAAATGATATTCATATCTCCATAAGGTATTCTTTGAATTTATCTAGTAGGTACTTGCTACCTAGATTAGATCAAATTCATTTTATCTTCCTTCAAACTTTGGTTCTAAACCAAAATTAATGAAATCTTTGAACATTTCAAAGGATTCTTAGATGAAGAGATGAAATCTCATATCATACATAATCATCAATAGATATCACATATCCACAATGTTTACTATGATATAGATGATCCGCATACATCAATATGTATGAGATCCTGAATACCTTGGCTTCTTACACCATTCCCGAAGAAGGGTGTATTGGACATTTTTTACTTTGAATACAATATTCATAAGTATGTAAGTTTTGAAATTTTAGACATTCTAAAGTTTCATTTCTTACTATTCTATTGATCAAATCAATAGACAAATGTCCAAGGCTTGATGCTAGATCATTGTCAAATGATCTTCATCCTCCTATTGATCTTGAGGTTTAATTTCAGTATTTAGAAATGTTAATGAACCATTCATTAATTTTTCTAATTTAGTGGAGTCCACCAGATTTTAGATTACTATCTAAAATATCTCCATCATAATTCTTTATGATATTTCTACCTCAGAATTCATGTTTATTTCCAACATTTAGAAATAAACAATGAGTGTATTCTAATATCTAGGTCACAGAGACATTCTCTAAGACTAAGGGCTCTCCCACTGAAATTAACAAGTCTATTAATCCAATAGAGATTGTTGCAACAATTGCATCAATATTCACGTGGACAACTATAAACCTTTAAGATCAAATTTTCCAGTCTTCTAAAACATATGCAACCCATTGCAAATGTCATCAGAAGATTGAGATACAATTATTTGACTTTATCTTATTCAATAAGTAAGTCAATATCAATGATTTATGTAGATTATTCTGATGTTCCATCCGAGTCCTTTTCTAAGGATTCTAGACAGACTTGATAGTCATACTATCAACACATCAACTTATTACAGTATTGGCATTCATCCAACTCTTTGGATGTCACATGGAAGTCACAGAAGTCCAGTCAACTCTTTGACTTTCCTTCTTTCTTGGGTCCAACCCATGCTTCCATTGAGCTCCCTTTATCTATAAGCAACCATTGCTTAAGACTAAGGATCTCTTACAATAAATTCAAAAGAATTCAAAATAAGAGTATTTCAACATTTATTTATGCTTCATTAGATTCACACAATATGAATACTATGAAGCTTCATGAATGACTAGAGTATAGACAGTAGAATAATGACACTCATCATCTACATCCATCTAAACTCATAAAACATAGGTTTAGGTAGGTACTCAAACAATTTGAATACATCATCTCTTTATAGAGCTACCATTCTACATAATGCAGAGAACCATGTCACTCATGATTAAATGTCAAGAGCACATATGTATGCCAGAAAATCTTCATTGATTTTATAAGGATTATATGACAATTATGATCATCATCAACATGTCACTTCCAAAGTAAATTTGATGATACCAAGACTATAGAGACATACAAACCCTAGGGTTGTAGTCCTATTATCTATTTAATTGTCATTTCTCAATATTATGAGGAAATTTGCACATTGCAACCACATACATTATGTGTTCAATTGCAAGTACAATATCTGGATCATGAGTCCAATCCAAGATATTTCACTGGTTACTATTGAGTATATCATTGAGTGGGTTTTAATGAAGGATTATCTGAAATAAGAAATTTGCATAAATGTATGTATTTATATATACATATTTTACTTTGATTTAGGAATTTTTATATCAAAGTTGTCTTGCCTTGTCAACACTGAAAGTTCATTCCCTTAATCACTTTCAATGTAAGAGATATACTTACCATTATATCTCAACAAGATCTGGGATCTCCTTCCTTATCTTTGTTACATCCCAATAATATGAGAATCTGCAACTCGGATAAAAAGAAGCGGGAACACATTCCGCTTTGCAAGTCCAACTTGCATTTCCCAATTCGGTCTTTAACACCCGGGCCCACCACCCCTAAGGCGATGTTGACCCGTCGTTAATTGAACTAACCGTCAACAGGAATAGTACTCGCTATACGCAATCCAATATCGCCCCAATAATATGAGGATCTGATATTGGGGTCACTACGTATACGGCCTTACTCTTTCGAGAAGCAAAGAGCCCGATCCAGATGCGCTTGCATACAGGAGCTGTCACTTCGGACAGGTGTCTCCCACATACAATCCCTGGCGACGGAACCCTTCGCCTTGACGGGAGACCATGGATGTCACTTATGTGATCCTCCACCTCATATTCAAATTTTAATTAATTATCGTGAATCACATTCACATAATTAATTCTTCCAAGGGAATTATTAACTCTAATCATATTAGAGTATTTCAATTGGACATAATCAACTTAATCATATTAAATTAATTATTAATCCAATTTAATCAATCAAACTTGATTATTTTACTTGAATACATATATGGCAATATCTCAAAATACGTATTAATTCGAATTTTAATAATTAGAAAAATACATCTTAATCCCTCGGACATTATCCTGGCCCTACCCGCTGTCATGGCCAGTACCGACGAGAGTGGGACGGACCACATACGTTGCAACCTGCAACCCCAATGCTCTCCCACTAGGCACCATATCCGCCTCGGGAAAAGATAATGCCAAATTGATTAACTTGTACTTGAGATGATCATCGGTTCTTCAACCGAAATTGTACCATATAGTAATAATCAAAACATTTTTGATTATAAGGAAATTTGCTAGACAAATTCCCAAATCCTATTCAAGCATCAAGTTTGAAAGATTGTGGTTTCCAATTATGATTTAGATCACATCTTAATCAATTATTGGTTAAGGCAATGCCATTTAAGGGAATAATTATCATCAAATATTTCACAAATATTTATGCACAATTATTCTAGGAAATTAAACAATTTAATTTCACTAAATGATTAAATGACAATCACCAATCAAACATTAAGTTTGATGAATGTGTTTCCAATTAAGATTTAGATCAAATCTAATCAATTAATTGGTTGAGGCCAAGTCAATTATGTAAATAATCATCTTCAAATATTTCACAAATATTTTTCATGATTATTTCACGAAATTAACAATTAATTTCACTAATTGACAATCACTTGGTTCTAGATTAGGATTGTAATTTCAGCAGTGACCCCTTCTTACTAAAATTAGCATATCTCAATCATATTAAATCCAAATTAGACAAAATAAATTTTCATAGATTGCTAATTTGATTTAGGACAGAACCCAAGTGATGTTACACGCATTTCGAGGCTAGTCTAAACAGTAATTAACATTTTAATCACGTTCAGATCTACAGTTCCCGCAACAGTGCATACATGTTCATTAAAACAACCATATCAAGAGCATACGAAATCCGTTTTACGTAAACTCAGATCCTATGGTTTCCTTATTTAATGGGGAACAAAATCCAAGTATTAAATTCGTGTTTAAACAATTTAAACAGTGCCGAATTTATTTACTAAGCAGATCTGCGAAATCAAATGCGATAAAAACTTTCGCGACCTTAACGAACCCAAGTCGTCCTCGGTTTTTCGAATCATATTCGAAACCGTCGACCTAAGGCTCTGATACCACTTAAAAACATGCGCATGGAATTTGATTCTTCTTAATATCTCATGAGTGAGCTCATGTCTTCCGGTTCAGTAACTGAACCTGTATGATCCCTTTGAGAGATCGTATTACTCATATGCCCTTATATGCACACCAGCACGCCGGTGTATAGACCTTGATTAGGTCATCAACCTATTGGTCTGCCAAATGTACATACTTAGACATATAGCAGCACATCTGTCTCCGGTCAGAGGATGTGTGCCTATATCATGACAGCATACGATATAGGACTTTGGTTATCTCGATCTCGTTAAGTCAACTCTTTGACCTAACTAATCTGACACCTCCGAATCCCTATTCCTATGCAGAGGACCTGCATCAAGAGGTCGGTCAGATATCAGCCTAAAGAGATAAGGATTGCCATCTCCTACTCAGGCTGGAGATCATCTCTTAATAATCATTTGACGGTGCTTGATGAGTCCTCAATCTAACTCTTTTAGATATTCATCCAAGCACCAGCCTCTATGATTCAATAGTTGAATCAACAGCTGTATGATTATTAAGATGGCCATGGTACATAACCCTAATTGTACTAAGGGACCTATTATACAAATTATTCATTCTTCATTTCAGATCAGGGAATGATATATGCAATAACATTTATTGCATAATGGCTCGCCGTGGGCTCGCATTTCCAACAAGATCATCTTTCACTCAAGACGATCTGTGATCCTAAATCATCACCGCCACCAGCAGTAGATGAGACAAAGAAAGTTATATCAGCACCGGCAGACTGTGATTTTCTTGATGAATTCTAAGAGATTGATCTTTTTACTGATTTCATAGACACCCAAGAGTTCCTTTCCTAAGAGGACTCTCTCAAAAGAACAGTCGACATGAGTTCCCTTGGTTATTCAATTGAACTAGTTGCTGATGGGAAGTTTGAGTTGATTTTTGAGGATCAATTTGAGTTTTTGGAGGCACCTCTTGATATTCCTTTGACACACTTTTCTTAGGTTATTGATGATATTCCTTTTTTTGAGATTTCTGTGGTATAGATATCTGAGCCATTCATTGAATTTACTGAGTTATGCACAGATGAGAGACATCTTTCTAAGATTATTGCTGAGATATATGAGCCGTTAGTGAAAATGTTGAACATCCTGATGACTCCCTCTTTCTTAGCAGAGAACATTCATTACAGATCTATCATAGATTTTACTTGTTGAGCCATTAGTATCCAAGGTGGATAGTCCATAGAGTACAAATCACATACCGTCTACCAATATAGTAGCGGAGGTTATTGTAGAGCCGATTCAGACACCACCTAATCTCAAGGTTTTACCTTCAATGTTGAAATATGCCTTCCTTGCGGGTCCCCCCCAAATGTTCTTGGTCATCCTTAGCTCGCAATTGACCATTGAACAAGAATCTCGCATGCTAGAGATTCTTGAGAGAGCCACAAGGCCATAGAATGGAATATCTCAGATCTCCGTGGGATTAATCTATCTTTCTGTCTGCATCATATCTACCTAGAGGATGAATGTAAACCCTCCCGTGAATGTCAGTGTTGTCTAAATTCAAATCTAAGTGAGGTTGTCATGAAGGAGATCAGAAAATGGTGTGATGTTGGTTTTATATATCCCATTTCGGATTCCAAGTGGGTCAGCCCTTTACATGTGATCCTGGAGAATTCTAAAATTACTATCGTAAAGAATGACTGTGGTGAGGACATTTTGACCTGGGTACCTACATCATGGCTTGTCTGTGTAGATTACCGGTGCCTAAACTTAGCTACCAAGAAGTATCACTTTCTGCTGCCCTTTATTGATCATATTATTGAGAGCATGGCAGGGAAAGAGTTCTTTTGTTTCTTGGATGGGTACTCTAGATATAACCAGGTTGGTATCGCTCCTGACGATCAAGAGAAAACTACTTTCACTTGTCCATTTGGCATATACACCTTTATACGGATGCCCTTTAGATTATGTTGTTGGTTGTATTTGTCGACATGGTGGATAGTTTCCTTGATGTCTTCATGGATGATTTCTCGGTCTACGGGGATACTTTTGACACATGTCTTGCTCATTTAGACCGAGTTCTCCAATGTTGTTGTGAGGTAATCCAAGTTCTCTCTTGGGAGAAGAGTCACTTTATGGTGACTAATGGGATTGTATTGGGCCATGTCATCTCCAAACATGGTATGCAGGTTAACCTGGCTATGATTGAGGTGATTTCCAAGTTAGAGCCACAACAGAATTTGAAGTAATGGAGATCTTTTCTAGGATATGTAGGATTTTATAGGCACATAAAGGACTTCGGCAAGATCACCAGATCTTTGACTGAGCTTATGTGCAAGGAGAGTGAGTTTGTTATCGATAAGAAAATCCTCCTCGCATTCAATCAGAAGAAAGATATGGTTACCAGTTCTCGTATAGCCACCTGATTGGTCTCTTCCTTTTGAGATCATGGCAAACGCCTCATATTTTGCAGTTGGAGTTGTTTTGAGACAGAGAAGGGATGGGATACCATTTTCTATAAACTATGCTAGCAAGACTCTGGATGAAGCACAACAAAATTATATAGTTATAGAGAAGGAGATGTTAGCAGTTGTGTTCGGACTAGATAAGTTCAGATCTTACCTCCTCGGTTCCCACGTTATTGTATACACGGATCATATTGCCATACTACACTTACATGCAAAGAAGGATGCCCAACCATGCCTTATCAGATGGATCCTTGAGATTCAAGATAAACCTGGAGTGAAAAATATTGTGGTAGATCACATTTCTCGTATCATGGATGTAGAGATCTCTAAGAAAAACATGATACCTATTTCTAAACCTTTCCAAATGATGTCATTTTGTATGTGGACTCACTCCCATGGTATGGTGATATTATGAACTACCTTAGACAAATTTCTGTTAGAGATTCATTATTACCAATGGGAGGATCTGTATCTATTTCGTGAGGGTGTGTATTGTATTTGGAGAAGGTGCATTCCTCAGGAGGAACATACCAGTGTACTTGAGCACTGTTACAAACTAAAATATAGTGGGCATCATTCGAGGAAGTACAAGACAACAATGGTTTTACAGAGTGGCCTATGGTGGCCCACATTATTTAAGAACGCTACAGAGTATGTTCGAGGTTCTATTAACTATCAAAAAATGGGAGGAGTTGATGGTTCTAAAGATACCACGCCTCTAAGATACATACATATTTCAGATGTTTTTGATGTCTGAGGCATAGTCTTCATGGATCCATTTCCTGTTAGTCATGAATTTCAGTACATCCTGCTTGTTATGGATTATGTTAGTTGATGGGTGGAGTCTATCCCCATCCGAGCCGCAGATAGTCGTACAGTGTGTTCCTTTCTCATGGACCACATTATTTCATGGTTTGGAACTCCCAAAATATTGATTTCGAATGGGGGAAGTCATTTCATTAATAGAGAAGTAATGAATCTTGTGAAGGAGTACGACATTGAGCATAGTCTCCTTACCACCCCTAGACTAATGGATTGGCAGAAATTTCAAATAGGGAGATCAAGATGATATTACAAAAACGTGTACGTCCAGATAGGAAGAAATGGTTCCATATGCTTGATTCAGTTCTATGGGCTTATCAGACAGCGTACAAATCTCCTTTGGGTATGTCTCCCTAAAGATTGGTTTATGGAAAGCCTTGCCACCTGCCAGTGGAATTAATTCACAAATCTTTATGGGTACTTCGTGTATGCAATCTTGATTATGAGAAGGTAGGATAGAATAGGAAGTTAGATTTGAATAGATTACTAGAATTCTTAGACTTTGCATATGATAACTCACTCATGTATAAGGAAAAGTCAAGTGTTTGCATGACAAACACGTTCGAAGAAAGCCTTTAACTCCTGATCACAAAGTTTGGTTATTTGATGCTAAGTTGGAGTTGTTTTTAGGAAAATTGAAAAGCAACTGGTCAGGACCGTTCATTGTGAGAGATGTACATAACATTAGGAATATTGTCATATCTAGGTTGTGATAAAACGCAAATTCGGCCCTGTAAGAGTGCGGAATTAGCACTTGGAATTGTCGTAGCAGTCGGGCCAATTCGGGCTCGTCAAAGAGATCATCTCATTTAAACATGTATATGATAGATCAAAATGAGATGATCATAATTTATTTTACTTGGCAAGAAACCAAGGTCGAACTCAGGGACACGAGCCTTTCTCGAATTATTCGGATTTTTATCTATTTAGCTAAGTGTTGAGTTAAAGTCATATAGGTCAAATTATGCAAAGACACAATAATGCATTAAAAATAAACATGCATTTTTTTATTTTTTTTATAATGCAAATGAATGCAAGGAAATGCAATGGAAATATGTCCTAGGTAAAAATGATGAGCAGAATTTAATTGGAGTCAATTTCAGATTTGCTTAAATGTCAAGCTTGATTGATAGTATTAACAAGGCATAAGTTAATAAGAAGGGACACATGGTGAATACAATTATACATAAAAATTCAAGTGTCTAAAATGCGAAACTTAATATGCCATTAAGAAGTACATCAAGAAAGCTTCAAAATGCCACTGAAATCAACTGAAACGGAATTACGGGGCTCAAGATACGCATAAAGGAAAGCAAGGGCATAACTGAAAGAAAACATGAAAAGATAACTACAAAAAGGTCCCTGGGAGGGACTAAAAAGTAATAAAAATAAAGCACGAGTCCTTCCCTGTAAATATACAGAACGCGCGGGGACCTTTTTGCAATATTGAAGAACTTCGTGGGCGTCTCTGCAAATTTCCCAGAGTAGCACGTGCGATGCACGTGCTATCCAGGCTTGGAGTCAGGCTCGGCAGAGGCTCGGTTTGCGTCGGCAAGGCTCGGGCGTCCCAAGCCTGGAGGTTAGGAGACGGAGGCTCGGGGAGGCTGTGGCGTTGACGCGTGGCTAGCTCGGCGGCCATTGGATCGTGTGGATCCAAGGGCTCCTGTATAGTCGTCCAAGAGCTACGTGGCTGCACGGAGGCCATTGGATCGAGATGATCCAACGATTGTTGGAAAGGCGGGTTCTGAGCGACGTGGCTGAATCCATGCCGTCAGATGATGCACATCCGACGGCAACTGCTCCTCCATCTTCATCCTCGACTGGCGGCGAGGGCAGCGCTCCGGCGAAGGAGCTCCAGCTCCGCCTCTCATTCTTGGCTGCGCGCGACCTCCCCGAAGCTTCTTAGAAGTAGGTCGATGTCGCTCGAAGCTCGGGGAGGACATCAGGCATGTTGGATCGTCCCATCGAAGCTAGGACGTCGAGAGCGAAGTTGGAGAAGAATGCTCCGGCGAGAGCTCCGTTATTGAAAGCTCCAAGACCTACATCGTTTCTACATAGCCGAAGCAATAATAGAAGTGTGTGCGTGAATGGGTGAGAGCTCGGGTAGCGGAGAAAATGGGAGCTCGGAGCTCCTCCACCGTGGGACGCGGAGGAGATGGGCCGAATGCGGTCTGGGGATCTGGAGGAATAGGAAGGTGGTCGGAGACGTGCGGATGGACGATGGGATAATGGTGAAGGTCGGCAGGGGAATAATGGAGGTAGATAGTATTTGAAGAGACCTAAAAAAGAGGCAAAACACGAGGAAAACTCAGAGAAGTTAGAAGAGCTTACCAGGCTGGAGATGGAGGTTGTGGCCTGGGCTGGGCATCGGAGAAGAGGCCCGGGTCATCGCACATGTGGGCCGGCCGTGCCAGCGAGCTCGGGCGGTCACGAGGCACCGTAGCTCCACCGTGATGGTCGGAGGGTCTACACCAGGGAGTCTCGTCGTCTTCGCTCAATCCGGCCACCTCCCCCTATCACTGGGAGGTGGCGAAGGGCTGGGCGAACCCTCATGTAAAGGTGGACACCGGACAGTGGACGGGGAGGTGAAGATTTTAAAGGGGCGAGTGGTTGGTTATGGTGGTGGTCGACGTGGGTTTCGAGGCTGAAGTGAGGCGACTGGGGAGACGACGGGGGTCATGGAGTGATGCGCGAGGTAGAGGGATGATGGGGGAAGACCAAGGGGTGGTTGGCGAGATGCGAGGTTGACTGGAATGGCGGGGGAAAAAGGAGAGGGGAGAGTGGTGCGCAAGTCAGATCGTTGGAGAGAGAGGGGGATCCGGAGGTAGACGATGGTTGTCGGTCGTTGGATCTGAGATCCAACGGTTGACGGTTGGGCGCGAATGAGAGGATGGGATTGAATCTTGCGGCGATGCGATCAAAGGCTGCGGAGCAGCCACGTGGCATAATGTGGGATCGGCGCTTAAAGACGGTGTCTATTCAGAGAAGGTGCGATCGAAGGGCTGAGGCTCACGCTTAGAAGATACGGCTGAGATAGAAGATCGGGGCGCGATCGGAAGGCTGTAGAGTAGCCACGTGTCGAGCTGGAGCGTGCGCGCTAATGGACGGCCTGGATTAGATGTTAGGGTTAATCGAGCGGCAGGGGAAAGAGGCGGAAGCAGCGGTTGAGATGGAAAGGAAGGGATGTGATCAAGCGGTCTATGAGTCGCCACGTGGCGCGCTCTGCGCGAGGCGCTAACGTGCGGCGATGATTAAGGGCGGGGATGATCAGACGGCCCAAGCAAAAGGGGCGTGCGTGGAAAGCCTGGAACCGTTGGATCTCAGGAGGAGATCCGACGGTTGGAAGAGGAGGCGGAAGAGACAAGAGAGGCAGGGCCACGTGGCGCCCCCAGAATGGGCCACGTGGCCCAATCAGATTATTCCTATGGTATTTTTGCTTTTTGAAGGTTAAGATGGCCGATTTTGAGAAAACTCAAAACATAAAAGTTGTAGATCTTGACGAGATCTACAAGTTTCATGTTGGCCAAAACTAGAGATGAAGTCAAACAAAGGCCCGAAATATTTTTGAGGGTATTTTTAAGTCTAAAAATACCACGGATTATTATTTTGCCATTTTTTTGTGGTTTTTAATTTATTAAGGACTCTGATAATTACAGGACTTTAACTGGGTTTTATTGTTAAAACTTTATACAAGGGGGTTAATAATAGAAAATAAAGATGATGAAATTGAGTTTCATCACCCCCCTATACTTAAACTATGTCCGTCCTCGAGCATCAAAAAGAATGACTAAGTTGGATTAACCCCCTTGTACATGTGAGTACAGGATCCAATCTGCTCAAATCTGCTCAATTTTAGAGGTCCAAAATTCTAGATTCAACCCAGCCTTATTCAAGAGGTACCCAATTCCTCTAATTGTCTAGACTCTCTCTGTTGTACGTATAATCTAAAGGATATGACGTTTAGTGTTGACTGCAATTCTGAGAGTAGAGTCAAATCTTCACCCAAAGTCTTGGTCCAAGAAATTCTCCTAAGGACCCAATCCTCAACACTAGGGAATAAATCCAATCTTGCATTCTATCCACCGTCTCTTTAGTTGTCAGACTTTAGAAAATGTCGATGGAAGGCCAGTAATGGAGGGCATGGGATTGTTTCATTTCTTCTCTCCCTCTCATTGGAACAAGGATTCTCTCTAGTGCCTTTTACGCAATACTTTTTTTTGGTGTTGATCAGTGCGTCCGTCAAGAGAAGTTGGAGCCGTCTGCACTTGTTTTCCTGGGAATGCACCGGGGTGTGTCTCTTTTGAGTACCTATCATACCTTCAACACCCAGACTTGTAGCATTTACGATGTAGAGCCCTTTTTTGGTGCAAGCCCAACTCCTGGTCCTAATAGCGGTGGTCCAAGTGGACACTTTGAAAAGTTTGGGAGTGCTCGCCTTTGGTGGAAGCTCTTTGATTTTTAACTTTGTGGAATGAGAGCTTTTCTTTGAAATTTATTGACTTGTATAATTTTTGGCTAGCTCCACTTCTTTTACTAAGAGTTGGCGCACACTGATCAACAATTTTTTTTATTTATTTCACACCCAGGCACATAGGTCAATATCAAGAGATTAGTATAAGAACCAAGTTCTCATACTGGCTAAATTTGCTGACACTCAGGTTTCCTGAAGCCTTCAAAGATTTTATCCCATCCTTGAGCATCATTAGATCAAATCCAAACTCGAATCCCTCATCCCAATCCCTCGGGTAAAAAGTCAACTCATCTCATCAAAAATCGTAGTCGTGCATGTGATGTGTTGATCATATTCTTTTTGTCTGAGATTAAGTATGGGATATAGCATGCAAATATAGAGACCTAGGGAAATATGGATGATTAAGTCTATGACCCTGATGGCTAAGGCTGGTTAACCTAAAAATATCAAAGACATCATAAATCAAGCTTCCTCGAACATTTCAGATCCTGGGTGTAAGTGTAAGTATAGAGGATTAATCCAACTCCTTCATTCAAAAACACATTTTTTTTAAATTTTGCTCATTTTTATGGATTTTAGTTTAAAGTTAAAACACAGGTTAGACTCAACTTTCCTTGATAAAAGATTTTCAAAACCATGTCACACCAATAAAAGATTTTCAAAACATTTTCAAAAAGATTTTTCAAAACAAGAAAATCTCATTTTTAAAATCATTTTCAAAAATATTTTTATAAAAAATAGTGTAACATAGTATAGAAAAGTCGTGAAATCATTTAAGTTCTCTTAGTCCAAAGAATTTTACTTTAGCCAAAAAAGTTTTAAATGTTTCAAATTTTTCAGATTATAGCTAAAGTAAGTAAATTGTATATACGGTATACCCCCCTATCCTTAAACTTTGCTATGTCCTCATAGCACTAGATGATACGAGTTCACAGGTCCATTTAAGTACAGAGAAATATACAGGAGCTAAGAGGGGCTCCCCCTATACTTAGGTTAGAAATAACCTAAGTATAAAGGTAAGGAAAGATGAGTAGAGAAATCACAGGGACTCGGGTCCCCCCTATACTTAGCCTGAGATTAGCCTAAGTATAAAGATGGAATTTGATGTTGGGAGGGTCCCAAGGGGAACGAAGAAGAGGAATGGATTTACAAGTGAGCGGTTTTGAATCTTCGGAGATGAAATGGAGGGACTAAGGTTTGGGGTGTGTATCGGAGCAAACAAGGCTCAATCAAGCAAGCAAGACCCTTAAATTCACCAACTCACACATGAAACCAACCGAAGTTGGTTGATTATCTTGTCGGTTTTATTGGTGATAAAACATTAAATATTTTACGCGGAGAAAAATGTGAAGTGAAAACCAATGCGTAATCGAGGGTATTGCTCTCCCAAAACCGAATTTTACTCCATTTTGATTGACTTGCAATTAACAGTCCCAATTTTATTTAAAGTTATCACTGAATTAAGGTTAGCACATAAATCAAGAAATCATCGTCTACCGTTCATTCCCATTTTCTATTAATCCTAGGTGTTCAAGCTAGAAAAAAGAAAGCCGAGAAAAACCGTGTATTCGATAAAGACCGTGATATAGGCTAAGCGAGAAAACATGCAGTGATTTAATGAAAAATCTGTGAAAAACTTGGGCTGTTTTGAAAACCGAAATCAATATGTATGCAAGTCGATAAAAGCCGCACCTAATCATGCATCTATTAGCGGTGAATAATTTTCATTAATTTTAGCTAAATGAAGCGAGATTATGTGCGTCTGAATTTAAAGTGTGCCCTACCTACGAGCAAGCACGTAAAAGATAAAAAAAATGAAAAACCGCTCAAAGATCCGCGTGCCTGGTCCTAAGTCGACACTCAAGTGGGGATGATCCCCACACAACCACGATCGTTCGATTACATCCGCGAGTCTTCGATCGAAGACCGTTGTAAAAGACGAGTTTATTACAAGACTTGCAAAAATAAAATGCAAGACATTTTTTCCTCCCTATTTGCTCCACGTATGTTTTGCGGATCCTCGCAGCGGGAAGCTTCTTACTCCTCGCCTCCTTGAACCGTCAAGGGCCCTGCCACAAAAGCAATGGTTAGAGATCAAATAAGAAGAAAAGATTTTATAATGCAAATTAGATGAACACTTTGACCTATAAAATGAACACTCAATAAAATAAACAAAATTCCAAAAAAAATATGAGAAATGAGCCGTGTCCCCGGCAACGGCGCCATTTGATAAAACGCAAATTCGGCCCTGTAAGAGTGCGGAATTAGCCCTTAGAATTGTCATAGCAGTCGGGCCAATTCGGGCTTATCAAAGAGATCATCTCATTTAAACATGTATATGATAGATCAAATTGAGATGATCATAATTTATTTTACTTGGCAAGAAACCAAGGTCGAACTCAGGGGCACGAGCCTTTCTCGAATTATTCGGATTTTTATCTATTTAGCTAAGTGTTGAGTTAAAGTCATATAGGTCAAATTATGCAAAGACACAATAATGCATTAAAAATAAACATGCATTTTTTTATAATGCAAATGAATGCAAGGAAATGCAATGGAAATATGCCCTCGGTAAAAATGATGAGCAGAATTTAATTTGAGTCAATTTCAGATTTGCTTAAATGTCAAGCTTGATTGATAATATTAACAAGGCATAAGTTAATAAGAAGGGACACATGGCGAATACAATTATACATAAAAATTCAAGGGTCCAAAATGCGAAACTTAATATGCCATTAAGAAGTACATCAAGCAAGCTTCAAAATGCCACTGAAATCAACTGAAACGGAATTACGGGGCTCAAGATACGCATAAAGGAAAGCAAGGGCATAACTGAAAGAAAACATGAAAAGATAACTACAAAAAGGTCCCTGTGAGGGACTAAAAAGTAATAAAAATAAAGCGCGAGTCCTTCCCTATAAATATACCAAACGTGCGGGGACCTTTTCGCTATATTGAAGAACTTCGTGGGTGTCTCTGCAAATTTCCCAGAGTAGAACGTGCGATGCACGTGCTATCTAGGCTTGGAGTCAGGCTCGGCAGAGGCTCGGTTTGCTTCGGCTAGGCTCAGGCGTCCCAAGCCTGGAGGTTAGGAGACGGAGGCTCGGGGAGGCTGTGGCTTTGACGCGTGGCTAGCTCGGCGGCCATTGGATCGTGTGGATCCAAGGGCTCCTGTATAGTCGGCCAAGAGCTACGTGGCTGCACGGAGGCCGTTGGATCGAGATGATCCAACGGTTGCTGGAAAGGCGGGTCCTGAGCGACGTGGCTGAATCCGTGTCGTCAGATGATGCACATCCGACGGCAACTGCTCCTCCATCTTCATCCTCGACTGGCGGCGAGAGCAACGCTCCGACGAAGGAGCTCCAGCTCCGCCTGTCATTCTTGGCTGTGCGCGACCTCCCCGAAGCTTCTTAGAAGTAGGTCGATGTCGCTCGAAGCTCGGGGAGGACATCAGGCATCTTGGATCGGCCCATCGAAGCTAGGACGTCGAGAGAGAAGTTGGAGAAGAATGCTCCGGTGAGAGCTCCGTTCATTGAAAGCTCCAAGACCTGCATCGTTTCTACATAGCCGAAGCAACAATAGAAGTGCGTGCGTGAATGGGTGAGAGCTCGGGGAGCGGAGAAAATGGGAGCTCGGAGCTCCTCCGCCGTGGGAGGCGGAGGAGATGGGTCGAATGCGGTCTGGGGATCTGGAGGAATAGGAAGGTGGTCGGAGACGTGCGGATGGACGATGGGATAATGGTGAAGGTCAGCAGGGGAATAATGGAGGTAGATATTATTTGAAGAGACCTAAAAAATGAGGCAAAACACGAGGAAAACTCAGAGAAGTTAGAAGAGCTTACCTGGCCGGAGATGGAGGTCGTGGCCTGGGCTGGGCATCGGAGAAGAGGCCCAGGTCGTCGCACATGCTGGTCAGCCGTGCCAGCGAGCTCGGGCGGTCACGAGGCGCCGCAGCTCCGCCGTGATGGTCGGAGGGTCTACACCAGGGAGTCCCGTCGTCGTCGCTCAATCCGGTCACCTCCCCCTGTCACTGGGAGGTGGCGGAGGGCTGGGCGAACCCCCATGTAAAGGTGGACACCGGACAGTGGACGGGGAGGCGAAGATTTTAAAGGGGCGAGTGGCTGGTTATGGTGGTGGTCGACGTGGGTTTCGAGGCTGAAGTGAGGCGACTGGGGAGACGACGGGGGTCGTGGAGTGATGCGCGAGGTAGAGGGATGATGGGGGAAGACCAAGAGGTGGTTGGCGAGATGCGAGGTTGACTGGAATGGCGGGGGAAAAAGGAGAGGGGAGAGTGGTGCGCAAGTCAGATCGTGGGAGAGAGAGGGGGGTCCGGAGGTAGACGATGGTTATCGGCCGTTGGATCTGAGATCCAACGGCTGACGGTTGGGCGCGAATGAGAGGATGGGATTGAATCTTGCGGCGATGCGATCAAAGGCTGCAGAGGAGCCACGTGGCGTAATGTGGGATCGGCGCTTAAAGACGGTGGCGATTCAGAGAAGGCGCGATCGAAGGGCTGAGGCTCGCGCTTAGAAGATACGGCTGAGATAGAATATCAGGGCGCGATTTGAAGGCTGTAGAGTAGCCATGTGTGGTGCTGGAGTGTGCGCGCTAATAGACGGCCTGGATTAGACGTTAGGGTTGATCGAGCGACAGAGGAAAGAGGCGGAAGCAGCGGTTGAGATGGAAAGGCAGGGATGTGATCAAGCGGTCTATGAGTCGCCATGTGGCGCGCTCTGCGCGAGGCACTAACGTGCGGCGATGATTAAGGGCGGCGATGATCAGACGGCCTAGGCAAAAGGGGCGTGCGTGGAAAGCCTGGAACCGTTGGATCTCAGGAGGAGATCCGACGATTGGAAGAGGAGGCGGAAGAGACAAGAGAGGCAGGGCCACGTGGCGCCCCTAGAATGGGCCACATGGCCCAATCAGATTATTCCTATGGTATTTTTGCTTTTTGAAGGTCAAGATGGCCGATTTTGAGAAAACTCAAAACACGAAAGTTGTAGATCTTGATGAGATCTACATGTTTCATGTTGGCCAAAACTGGAGATGAAGTCAAACAAAGGCTCAAAATATTTTTGAGGATATTTTTAAGTCTAAAAATACCACGGATTATTATTTTGCCATTTTTTGTGGTTTTTAATTTATTAAGGACTCTGATAATTACAGGACTTTAACTGGGTTTTATTGTTAAAACTTTAATCAAGGGGGTTAATAATAGAAAATAAAGATGATGAAATCGAGTTTCATCAGGTTGTCATCCGACGCATAGCCATTTGTTGTGCACAGACAGTTGTTGAAGCCATATATAGATCATGATACATTCATGTCCGTCATTGATTGTGTATCTGTGGTATCAGACTATGATTCGTAGATTCCATCTTATGCATTTGATACATGAGCTGACTACCTCTTGTGTATCCTTTCATTTCATTCTTTCTTCTTCCTTTTTATCATTCACCCCTTTCCATGTGTATATATGTTATACTTAGTATGTTCTTTATCCTAAATACAAGGGGGTGAATGATTTGCATTGTTCATATTCATCATGTTCACCACTCTTGTTGTTTCTTATACTTGGGATACTCTACCTAAAGTGTAGGGGGAGTGATGTTGTTCATATCGTCTTTTTTGTGTTTTTTCTTCTCATCTTTCGTCTGTCCCCCAACTTGTTGATATTCTATACTTAGGGCTTATAGGGGGCAAGACGAACAGTTGAGTCTGTCAATTCGCATCATCAGTTTTTCCCTTTTGTACAATCTTCTATATTTAGGATTACTTGTTCCTAAGTATAGGGGGATCACTGTCTTCTATTCATTCTTTGAGTCGTTGTTTAGTGTTCTTTTAACTTTTCTATACTTAGCACGAGTTATAACCTCCATTAAGGCTCTTTGATCATTATGAGACATAGTTCGAGCTAAGTATAGGGGGTTTCATATATTTAATTATATATACTTTAGCTGTAACTCGTACTTTCGTATTTTAGTATGGTTAAAATACAATATAAATACTTGTAAAATTTAGTAACATCAACTAATACAAAGATGAAGATATTTCCTCAAATTTCTTTTTGTATATACCGATTAAAAAGACAGGTTAAAATATTTTGAAAATATTTTGAATGTAGTTTGAAAATCTATTTGAAGAATCTATTGAAAACTATTTGAAAAATGTTTTGAGAAATATTTTCTACCTTTGTAAAAATATTTTGGTTGGTAAAAATTTCTTTTCTTTGTGTGAAATAAAATTATTTTGAAAAAACTATTTGTAAATGTTTTGAAAATGGTTGAAAATTTATTTTGAAAAACAATCTATATATACTATTTGAAAAATGTTTGCAAAATAGCTTTCAAATGTTAGTAAAACTATTTGAAAAAAAATATTTTGGACTATAGTTTTCAAAAGTATTTGAAAAATTATTTTCAAATAAGTTTGAGGAATATAAGCATCACCCATAATATCTTTACCAACTGTATATATACTTCTATAAATTACTAACACTCAAGTTGTAAATCCTTTCACCTAATTCTTTTAAATAATTGACTCACTCTTGTGTAAATATGTGTATCTTATCTATCATCCCTTATTAGAAAAAATCCCTAAAAATTACAAAACCAAAAGTCTATAAAATTTTACATAATTAAAATTCCAAAAAAACATCTTTTTACATGTGCACCGTTCTTTTCAAAAATCCATAAAAATTTAAAAGGTAGAAAATAGTTTAACAAAAAGAATTTTATTTCTTTTATTTTCATTGTACATATTCCTTTCATTTGCATGTATTATTTAGGATAATATCGACATTTTAACTAAGTCTGGAGTAAAATTGAAGAATGGAATTCAGTTGGACCTTTGCCCACTTAATTTTAGAGCAACCTTTTAAGAACTAGAGTTAAGACTTTTTAGGTCATATTGACTTAATTCTTTGAGTCCATAAGACTATATTCATAAGTCGTCTTTAAGTAGTCTAAGTAGAATATTTAACAACACATGCATGATTCTAGACCATGTCTTATTTTGGACAAGCACTCTACACATAGTTCTTCGTGGAGGAGGTAGTGAGGAAGCAAAATCTTTTGGCTTGAGGTAGCACATGGGTATGTAACAACTAATGGGAATATATTTCTTCCTCTAGGGAGGGTAGTGCATCTCAACCCTGATCTAGTAGCATTGAGGTCTAAAGAGAGGATGTTGTGGGGTTGCAATAATGCTTCAAAAGAGAGATAGTATACTAGCTCAAGAGGAAAAACTTTGTATGCACATGTTGCACCTTGTATATATTTGAAAAAAAGAGAGAGGAAAATAAATAAATGCAGAATCTCCAAAAGTGGACAGGCCATAATGAAAAGTAAAATGCTTGCCAGACTGTATATACAAGTGAAAAAAAGAAGAGCTTAAAAATAAATTTTTGTAAGCTTGCAGTGGATGACTTGATTACATTGGTCATGCATCAAAGGATAGGTAGCTATACTAGTTACCGTCCATTCTTTTCTCCATCTCCTCTACTTGAGCTGCTTGTACTTTATCTTAGAAGGGAATGTCCCCGCTCCTCAAGGAAAAAGTTGCTAGACTGGGTGACTAGAGTTACATTGTTGAGAGAGGTTGTTTCTTTGCTACTTTTGAGATGGGGGGCTATATTTCACTTACATTGTACAAGCAAAGATTCATAGCCGTAAGAATTTGTATATGTAGACTTGTTCTGACCTGACTGTTGAGGCAGTCTGAAAGGAGTCTTATGGAACTTGAATGTTGTTAGGTTTTACATCCATTTCCCATTAAGGTTCAACAACACTAATAATCCAAACGTCTGATAAAGCTCCATACTGCAAATTTATAAAGATAAGTTCAATACTCAAAATTATCCTAATTTCTTTATTTTTCCTTTCTCTTTCTTCTATTCACTTATTCTTTCAGATAAGTGTTTGCTAAGGGACTAGCAAAGGTAAAGCATAAGGGGATGATGAATCTGCATTTCATCATCTTTATTCATTTATTTAGCTTAAAATAACATATAAAATACGTATATATTAGTAAATCCATATTCTTACTAACTTCAATCTGTGTGCAAATATTGTACATATATTATTACTTTAAACTAAAATAAATAAATAAATAAAGGAAAATAAATAAAATAAAATAAGAAGAAGAAAAGTCTGTTGAAAATGAGGATTTTTCTGCGAGGGTCTAGATATGCCTCACACAAGGCAGAGGCACAGTCGAAATGTAATGACCGGACACAAAAATCCAATCTGATTTAACAATCAACCCATGTTTAAGGAATAAGCAGTACAGGCAATGTGGATCAAAATTTATTATAAACCCTACACAAAAATGTGTATAGTGACAAGTGAAGTAGGGAGTGGAACACAAGTAACACACGATATAGCACGATATATTATATATAAATAAAAAATATAAGTAAATGTGTATATATAACTAGGCCCAAATTTATCAAAAAATGTGTATTTTTAATAATAAAATTTTTTATGATTTTATAGTTTTTGATATTTTCATTTTTATACTATCTTTGTATTTTCTTTTTATATTTTTATATTTTTTATATTTTCTTTTGATTTTAATTTATATATAAAGCTATATATATGATATATATATATACACAATATAGACTAGGGTAAATATAAATATTATCAAAAATAATAAAAATAAAGAAAATTACATACTTTTGGAATTTAATAGTATTGTACTGCTTTGTGATTTTTTGTATTTTTTGCTAATTTTTATATATTTTTAAAGTCAAGAATACACTAAATCATGGCTTAATTAATTACTCGAAATTAAAATGGAGATAAAAATAGCCAACAGAGTTAAAAATCTCCAAATTAATTTTAATATATTAATAATAATAAAAAGAAAATTAAGAAATAGAAAATTAGATTTTTTGGGAGTTTTGGGGGATTTTATATATATTTATAAAGGTTTTGGGGGTTTTTCTATTTTTAGAGTTTTCTTTTATATGTTTTTTATGGATTTTTATCCTGGAGGTTAAAAATACTTAAATAAGTATAATATAATTTGTAGGGGATGTTTTGAAGTGATTTTATAACTTTTTTAGCCTTTTAAAGGCAAACAGGGGTTGATTGTGCACTAATTGAACTTTAGATTATAGGAAAGGGGCATAAAATGCAAAAACAAATACATAGTGTGATCAAGCATGCATCTAGGTACCTAACCCTATTTTTTGGTGACTTTTAGAGAACGAAAACTATTTTTAATAAATAGAAAATAACATGCAAAAGTACTTGGCCTACTAGGGGTATAATTGTAATTAAAAATAAATGCAAGGGTTATAGTGCAATTTTACCCAAAATTTAACACTAATTTTCAACTTTTATATATTAAAAGACAAATACATAAACATGTGAGGGTTTCAGTGCAAAATCTTTCAATATAAACGTGCGCTTGCACGTGACTGTGGCGGGGACTAAAAAGTAATACATAAAAAGTTCAGGGTGTCACGTGAAATTTGTCCAGCTATTTTTAAACTAGATAAAATATTTATAGAACTTGATAGAAAATACCAAAAGGAGGAGGGCGTCTGTGAAATATTACCACTTAAACCCCAAGATCCAAACGTCCAGAGTCTACCACGTGCCCCCACATGCGACCCTCCCTTCATACCCCTTCGTGGGAAATCAATGGTCCAGATTAGATATGGATCGTTGTTCTTGATTGAATGACATTGAAGGGACCTAGAAGAGCATGCAATAACTCTCCTCCGGTGAACTTCGATTCGACATTCATGGTGCTCTGACGGTCTATTTCTACTCCGATGGTCCCAGCAGATAGTTGGGCCTCCCCCGCATGCGGCAGCAGGGTCCGATGAAGGCGATCGAGCACGGGATGCTCCAACGAGGGTGAACCACTTGGAGCAGATCTAGGCGGGCATTACAACTCCAGATGCGCCTCCAGATCTGGAAAAGTTACACAAAGACTCCCGAGCACGAGGGATATCTCCTCAACCTGAGGTTTACACAAAATGATAGGGGGATCAGAATGGAGGGGGAGCTCCGGTGAGGTAGCGGTGGAGGGAGCTTGATTCCCAGATCCATAATGGATCTAGGATTGATGAAGGGGGGGGGGTATCAATGGATAATGCGGAGGGGATTGATATGGCATGGAAATCAAGGTGGATTAATGGTTGGATGATGGTGAATCAAAACTGGAGCTCGAGCTCCATGTATTTGGGCATTTTTTATTTAAGCGCTAATCGATCGAATAAACTACAAACTAAATATGATAAATTGAAATTATACTCGAGAATTACCTAAATATGCAGGAGGATAGGGCTTAACTATCCAGAGGATGCCAGGATTAGGACCTGCCAGCGGTGCTCCGGCAATGGATGGATGCACCTCCTCAGATGGCTCTCCTCGTTGCAAATCACAATCTTCTCATAGCTATTACCAAGGGGAAGACAACATGGGTGATCTGAAGGGCTGAAGTCGAAATAAAAGGGATCAAAAAGCCAAAAAGAGTGAGGGGGTTATATTTATAGGCGGATTTTTTAGTGAGCTTTGAGGGGATGTTGCGTGAGATCTAGTGAGGGTTGGTAGAGAAGCGAGGATGGACGTGTATGAGGGACAAAGGGGGTGCACAATGGTGGAGATCTCAAGGGTCATGAGTGATGGAGTAGGTGTAGAAAAAAGGTAGAACAAGGCGGCCTCGTGACTTTTGACAGGCGTCAGAAGTGAGACCGGGAAGTTGACCTCTGGTCAACAAAAGAAAGCGTATGTTTGGTCCACGTGGACCAACCGGGAAATTCTTAGGCAAAAATTCCTTGGAAATTTAATATTAAATAGAATTAAATTTTAATATTTTTAGGTTATAAAATAAAAAATGTTTCTAATTTTCTGTAGTATTTTATGGATATTTTTATTTATTTTGTAGTGGTGCGTATTTACATGTTAATTTTTTGGGGTTACATATATATATATATGCATATTTACCTATATTTTAGGTCTTTTATTTTTATTTTTGATTTTATTATTTTGTTTATATTTCATATATTTACAAATTATTTTTACATACTTAAATATATTTTTATCATATTTTTGATATAATATGTACTCTTAAATAAATAGGGCTTTTAAACATATAGGTATAAGTATTTGTATTTCATATGTATATTTTATATAAATTTTTAATTTTATTGTTTTATTCTTATTTTAAGATGTACAAATATTGTAAATGATATTTAAAAAATTGTAAAATATCAAGTTATAAAAATAATGAATAATGAATAAAATGAAAATTTTAATCGGGTATACTATACGATAGGGGTCCAAAACCTAACTTTCACACCGTAATTCCAAAAAATATGAAACCACCTTAATAAATTGTTTATTAAAAGTTATATACAATTAAAGGTGATTTTGATATATTTGAATTTTTATTTAAGAGATATGGGTTTGGGAAGTTGAGATTTTGGAATCTTGTTTAGACTGTATTTTTTATTATGTATATTATTTTGATGTAAAATCATATTTACATTTTTTATGTTTATTATCTACAATTTTCATATACACAGTTTTATTATTTGAGGTGTAAATCATAAAGAATAAAATATGTCCCAAAAAGCAATTAGTGGCCAATTTTTGTAGAGTGATTCATTCTTTATTTTCTGTACAATTAGCCACCTTATCTCTCCCTACTTTATTTCTTATCGACTAAGACATCATGATGACTAAGTCTCGAGGGATAGGGTCACTTCAATGTCCTTGACACTTTGCTCTTTTTCTTTTCTTTCCTTTATTCTTTTAATTTGACGATAAATACAATAGACATACAGTATTTTATAGAGTATTTGTACAAATTAGTGAATGTTTATTTTGACAAATCAATGATACATGCATGCATTTAGCTATGGTTTACCAGCCAAAATGAAAGAATAAAGGTGATGAAATGGAGATTCATCACCCACCCCCATATACTTGCCTTTGCTAGTCCCTAGCAAACACTTATGCCAATAAGTGTGGAGAAGAAAATGAAGGAAAGAAAAAGAAAAAACTTGGAGTAATTTTCGACTCTTAAACTTGTCTTAATAATGCCAAAGTTTGGATCTCGAAGAAAATCTTTGGATTAATGATGTGTGTGGAACCACTTAGAGGTTAGGATTTGTGACATAACAACCTTTAGGTTCCATACTCCTATCATCGAGTCCAATTCACAACAAGGTCAAAACCATCCTCTCAGTCACATACTCTTGCTACCTTGAAATGATAGAACCATGTGTGTGAAATTGTTTAGCTCTTCCCAGACAAAGCCATTGAACTACCAAGTTATCTGCTCTTCTCATAACTCTTCCTCCTGTCATATATTTCCTTCTAAGGTGAGGTCCTTCCGGTCTTTTCAACTGAATGGGATAAGAAAATAGAAGAATTGGGAAAAGAAGTGGGAATGGACCAGTGTAGTCTTCATTTCCTTGTGAAGTCAGTTAGTGTAACCGGATCTTCACTAAGAAGCATGCTTTTTCTGAAGATCATATTTGTGGAATTTTTGGTTGAAGGCTTCTTTGAATATTTTCTTTGATTATACATAGCTTCTACATTCTTGTTTGTGCCCCGGTGGATATAGCATCTTTTGTTCCACCCACTATTTTGGGGTCTTAGGAAAAGTTGTGTCGGTAAACCATTCCTCATCTGAAGCATTGTTTCAATACATATCCAGTCTTTATATATCATTATTATTAGAAGAAGTGGGTAAGAGTACCGGTATCAACCATCCTCAAGAATGGTTCCCGAGCCACCATTGACGAAGCGACATTGCATCACCCCGACATAGACCCCAAGATATTTCAACAGACCATATGGGTTGAGCTAAGTGTTTACTGCGAGGTTTCCTGTCAGATCACTTTCTCAAGAGTCTTACGGATGATATGAAGGGTTCTATTTAGGTACAGTGAATGGTCTCTTTAACATAGTCTTATGGAATCTAAAGAATTAAGTCAAGGTGATCCGGTCCTCAATGGGATCCTCTGAAATAATGTATATTAAGGTCTTCATAAAGCTCCAATCTTCAGACTTTGTTTAGAGTTGTTCAATTGCGTGGATTACTCCGAAAAATACTCATGCTATGTACAATGCAGGAAATTTTTTGTGATGCAATTTTCATACTTTTGAACTTTTTATGGATTTTTCAAAAAGATGATGCATGCAAGATATTTTTTTAAGGGTATTGCAAATGTTTTTGTATTTTTAATTTTGCAAATGTTTTTATTATTTTTGAAAATAAAGGATTTTGGATAAAAAAAACTAGGTACAAATATTTACACGGTGTTGCATCTTATAGTTGCAAGAGTTAAAGTTTTAAGAATTAACAAGGGGTAAGTTATATGTATATGTGATTTAATGTAGAATTCTAGAGTGATGTATATATTCCTAAAACTTATTTGAAAATGAGTTTAAAATTTTTTGGAAAACTATAGTCCAAAATAATTTTTTAGAGACAATTTTTACAAAAATTTTCAAATATTTGAAAATCGGTTTGCAAAGGTTTTTTCAAACAATATCTATAGATTTTTCAAGATAATTTTGCAATCATTTTCCAAACATTAGCAAATCATTTTTAAACCTTTTATTTTACATAAATAAAAGAATTTTTACAAACACATTGTTTTTACAAAGGTTGAAAATATTTTACAAAATATTTTTCAAACAGTTTCCAAGAGAATTTTCACAAGGATTTTCAAATCATTTTTAAAATATTTTGCAAAAGTATTTTCACCAAATTTATTAATCAGTATGTAAAAAAATTAAGGAATAATAAACATTATTTTTATTAAATAATTTGATGAATCTGTAAATATATAAAGTGTTTTAATCTATTTATTGGAAATACAAAAGTATGAGTTATGGTTAAAATATATACGAAGTATATATTGGCCCCCTATACTTAGTTTGAGCTATGTCCTCATAGATCGAAGGGAAAGGAAGACATGACTCATACTAAATATAGAGAAGTATAAACTACAACGACGAAAAAATGAGAACTCGATCGTCCCCCTATACTTAGGATTAAATAACCCCATGTATAACAGTCTGTATACCAATGCATGGAGGGTCGAGGGTGGGATACGAATAAATGATTTATTCTACAGCTCGACATATCTCCCCCTATACTTAGGGTAAATTATCCCTAAGTATAGAAAGAATATCAAAAGTTAAGGAGACAGGTGAGGGATCAAAGAAAGAGCACCGGAATGCATTCATCCCCCTATACTTAGGATGAAGCGTATCCTAAGTATAGCAATGATGTATGAGATGAATAAGACTTTTTGGAAGAATTAACTAATAGAAAAGGAAAAGAAGAAAAGAAGAAATGATTAACTATTCAAAAATGTTTTTGTTGGCCTCGTCTGCATGAATGGATACTGTGGATGTGATTTCTTTATTATGGACCATCTGAATTGAATCGACCACGGACAAAAATGTGACATGTTCGAGAAAAGGCTTCGGCACTTGTCCATTAATCACAAATGGTTGTGTGTCAGTTGATAGTCCGGATATAATGATACTTACATTGTCACACACATGTTTGACTACGAATGGCCCTGTCCACTTGCTCTTCAATTTCCATGGGAAGAGTTTGAGATTTTCATCGAACAACCAAACTTTCTGTCCTGACTCGAAAGTCTTGCGGCGGATGTGCTTGTCCTGCCAATTTTTTGACCTTTTCTTTGTACATCAGGTCATTGTCATATGCATACTTGAGGAATTCAAGGAGATGATTTCGATCCAACTTTGTTTTTTTCCCTCCCTTCTTGGAATCCAAATTGCATATATGGATTACCCATAATGATTTATGAATAAGTTCCACGGGCAGATGACATGGCTTGTCATATACTAGGCAGTAGGGGAACATTCCTAACGATGACTTGTATAATCTGATAGTCCCAGAGTACTGAATCTAGCAAATGTGACCAATTCTTCCTGTTGGAGCGTACAAGTTTTTGCAATATTGTCTTTATCTCCCTGTTGGAAAATTCGGCCAGGCCATTGGACTACCGGTAGTACGGACAGGTGACAGAGTGCTCTATAAAACATTCTTGTGTTAGCTTCTTCACCTCTCTGTTGACGAAGTGGATGTCCTCATCAGATATCAGGATTTTGGGGATCCCAAACCTTGCAATAATGTGATCCTTAAGGAACCGGCAGACGATACGATTATCGATAGCTCTGGCTGGGATAGACTCCACCCAACGGTGTACATAATCGATAGTGAACAGAATATACTCAAATCCCAGATTGTTAGGGAATGGGCCCATGAAGTCAATGCCCCATTCGTTAAACACATCTGAAATCTGAATGTACTTTAGAGGCATTGTGTATGTCATTCCAATGGTAGCACCCAGTCTCTGACAGTCAGTGCAACTCTTGACAAAGTCTTCTGCATCCTTGAATAGAGTCAGCCACTAGAGGCTACATTGTAGAACCTTCGCTTCCATTTTTCTGCCAGAATGATGTCCTAATACTCAGGAGTGGCAATGCTCGAGGACACTGTGGACTTCCTCCTGGGGAATCCATCTTCTCTAAATGAGTTCATCCCCCTCTAAAAGAGATATGGATCCTCCCACTTGTAGAAATGGATGTATGTCAAAAACTTGTCTCTTTTAATCTTAGGCCAATCTTGTGGATTTTTCTTAGATACAAGATAGTTCACAATATGGGTGAACCAGGGGAGCGTAATGACTGACATGATGGCTTCACCTGGAAAAGTCTCAGTGATTGGTAATAGGCTCTGCTTAGGAGTGTCTGGCTCTGGCAATCTTGACAAGTGATCGACTACCACATTTTTTAACTCCAGGCTTATCACAAATTTCTAGATCAAATTCCTGGAGTAGAAGGATCCATCTAATTAATCTTGGTTTGGCATCCTTCTTGCTTGAAGGTACTTGATGGCCAAGTGGTCTACAAACACAATGAATTTGTATCCAAGCAAATGGGATCTGAATTTTTCCAAGGTAAATACTATTGCTAGCAGCTCTTTTTCAGTGATAGTGTAGGTTCTTTGTGATTCATCTAGAGTTCTGTTGTCATAGTTAATTGCAAATGGAATATGATCTCTCATCTATCTAAAACTGCCCCATTGGCATAATCAGAAGCATCTGTCATGATCTCAAATGGAAGAGACAAATCTACAATTGAAGGACATGGGCATGAGTGATTATTGTTGGACATGTGAGCCCACGGCGAGCCATTATGCAATAAATGTGATTGCGAATATCATTCCCTGATCTGAAATGAAGAATAAATAATTTGCATAATAGGTCCCTCTGTACAATTAGGGTTATGTACCACGGCCATCTTGATGATCATACAGCTATTGGTTCAATAATTGAATCATAGAGGCTGGTGCTTGGATTAATATCTAAAGGGTTAGATTAAGGACTCATCAAGCACCGTCAAATGATTGTTAAGAGATGATCTCCAGCCTGAGTAGGAGATGGCAATCCTTTCTCACATAGGCTGATATCTGACCGACCTCTTGATGCAGGTCCTCTGCATGGGAATAGTGATTCGGAGGTGTCAGATTAGTTAGGTCAATGGTTTGACTTAACAAGATCGAGATAACCTAAGTCCTATGTTGAATGCTGTCACAGCATAGGCACGCATCCTCTGACCGGAGACAGATGTGTTACTATATGTCTGAGTGTGTACATTTGGCAGACCAATAGGTTGATGACCTAACCAAGGTCTATGCACCGGCGAGCTGGTGTGCATATAAGGGCATATGAGTAATATGATCTCTCAAAGGGATCATACAGGTTCACTACTGAACCGGAAGACATGAGCTCACTCATGAGATATTGGGAAGAATCAAATTCCGTGCACGGTCGTCTCACTTTGGAAGCTTGACTGAATTTGTAGGTTTGATATATACTTTTGGAAAGTATATGATTAAGACCTCGGTATGATGTATGCTTTTGGAAAGTATATGATCGATACCAAATCCCAATGATCAAATGAGAAACTTATTGATAAACCCTGATGAAGACAGTATAAAATTGATCTTGATCTTCGAGTTGATCATAGGTCTTCCAGTATGAAGGATGTACAGGTATTGGGAATAGCTGAGGGATATGTGATCATAAACGATTGTATATCCATGACGCTTCCATTCCGAGGGAGTGATGAAACAGGTCTAGATTTTAGTGACTCCTTTCAGTAGAGAAGCAATTTGATCTTAGTCCAAGTGTTGGACATTGGTCTGAATGAGATTCCATTTGATGACATGGCACATGTACTTGATGACATGGCATCTGTGAGAGGTTCGTAAGATCTGGATTTGAGATGATATCTCAACATCCAAGTCACTATACGTGGAATAATACAATCGCCCTGTCCTTATCTCCAAGTATCTGCGAAGAAAGCACATTATTCTTGAAAGGGTTCAAGAATAATTCATTTGATGAAATACATATCCAAGCAAGAAGAACTTGATAATTAAATGAGATTTAATTATCAAGCTTAATATGAATATGGTTCATATTGTGAGAATGATTATCCAAGATAATTAAATGGGATTTAATTATCAAGGATTAGAGAATGTGGATATTATTATCCATAATATTTGTGTATTATAAATATGATTTATAATATACATATATTCAAGAGAGAGAAATTTAGTAAATAACATTTGTTAATTATTAAATGTGGATTGGATTCACATTTGTTAATTAACTGGAAATGTCATATACAAAATAGTTTGGGATGTGAACATGATTCATCTAATTTTTCAATGGCATGATTGAAATATTCACAAATTAATTTGGAATTAATTTGGTGGATATTTTTGTGATAATTGAGAGATAATGAAATATAATAAAAAGGAGATAATAAGCCCCATTTTTAGGAGGCTACATTATCTCGATTTTATTATCTTGATTAATCACTTAATTAATTTATTTATGTTAAATTAAAAATGTGTTGATAATGTTGCAACACATATTTAATTTAATTATAAATAAATGTTGTTGGTTTTAACCAACAACAATTATAGCCATTGATTTTACATGGACCAAGCCTGGTCGTTGGATCCATGTGTCCCATGGATTGAGATCCATTGGATCCTAAACTAATATAAAAGGAGGGCTAGGGTAGCCTTCCAAGGTACATCATTAAGAGTTGTACAAGGTTACAACTCTCTCTCTCTCTCATATTCTCGCCCTCTCTCTTTCTCTCTTCCAAAAGATGGTCGTCCATCTTGTGTTGAGAAAGGAGAGACTCTCGGCTTCTTCTTTGACGACTCGAGGATCTCCTTCTTCTTTGGAGTTTCTTAGTACTCTAAAGGAAGACGATGGATTTCGTTTGACGAAATCAGGGGATCCATTGCTTAGATCTTCATTGAGGATTGCGAGACGGACGTGACTCATCATCGTACCCGCGAGTGCGTTCTCCGTGGATCGGACTTGAGACAGGAGGATCTCTACTTTGGGATCTCACAATCGCAACCACGCTCCAAGAGGTATTCCTCATACTTTGTGGTTTGATGAAACGATCCGAGAAGTGTTCTCGTGATCATGTGGTTTCATCTTCAGATTTAAAAAAATGTAATTTTCTGCTGCATCTAGCATCTAGTGCGACTAGTTGCTCCGATTGCATACGATGCGATCAACACGCTTCCGTGATGCGCTTAAGGATTCTCAATATCCTTCAATTATTTCTTTCAACTATGAAAAGTCCTGGAGGACTCTGTCATCGACAATAAAATCAGCTTCCTTTCCTAAAAGCTTGGTCAGAGGTCTGGAAATTTTGTTGAAATCTTTGATAAATCGTCGGTAGAAACTGACGTACCCTAAGAATGATCTAACCTGCTTCAGATTTGTAGGTGGCTCAAGTTTTAAATCACTTCCACCTTCGTAGGGTCGACCCTCCATGCCACGTTTTGAGATGACATGGCCAAGCACAATCCTTCGATCACCATGAAGTGGCTCTTTTCCCACGAGAGCATAAGGTTCACTCCACAACATCTTTTCAGAACTTGGTCTATATAGGATAAATAGTGATCAAAGCTATCTCCGTAAATCATCCATGAAGACCTCAAGAAAACTTCCAACCATATCTGCTAATACTACCAATATACATCGCTGAAAGGATGCTGGAGCGTTGCATAATCCGAATGGCATTTTACGGAAGGCATACGTCCCAAAATGGATAGGTGAAGGTTGTCCTCTCTTGACCTTCAGGAGCAATGACAACTTTATTATAAGTAGAGTAACCATCCAAGAAATAGAAATATTCCGTTGCGGCCAGTCTTCCGACTATTTGGTCGATGAAGGGGAGTGGAAAATGATATTTCTTGGTTTCTAAATTCAGACATCTGTAATCTACACAGATGCGCTATGACATCAGGACTCTGGTTGCGATCTCCTCTCCTTTGTCATTCTTGATCATGGTGTTCCCTGACTTCTTTGGCACAACGATGCAGGGGACTCACCTACTTTGAGTCGGAGATGGGATAGATGAATCCTGCATCGCACCATTTCATTATCTCATTCATCACTACCTCCCGTAGGTTCGGATTTAATTTACGCTGAAATTCGTGAGGGGGTTTGATGTATTCTTCCAGGTAGTTGTGGTGAGAACACAAGGAAGGGTTTATCCCATGGAGATCAGAAATTTTACAACCTATGGCCTTGTGGTTTCTTTCTAGAACTTCAAGCAGACGGGACTCTTGTTCCTCAAGCAGACGGGACTCTTGTTCCTCGGTTAGTTGTGAGTTGATGATTATGGGGAACATGTTTGGTGCACCCGCAAGGAAGGCGTAATTCATGTTTGCTGGAAGTGGTTTGAGATCAAGTGGGGATTGATTTAGCTCCATGGTGACTTCTTCTACTATGTAGTGTGATGGTGTTGGATCTTTCATCTGTAATGTGTCCACCATGGGCATTTTAGGCTCTGAGTGCAGTGCTGTACAGAATTCTTTAATGATTAAATCTTTTTCATAAAAAACTGCAATGATGTCCTATTCCTCCACCAAGGACAGGTGGCCATGAATGTATTCATCCGGAAAGTCAACAATAATATCATCTTATAGGAAAATTGGGAACTCAACTGTGTTATCCAGAATTGTCTCTGTAGAGAGGAATGCCTTAGTCTCGATATCATCCATGAATAGATTTGTATCACGGATTTCAGCCAAAAAGTCACAGTCTTCTGTTAACTGATTTGCTGGCTCACTCTCCTCTAATGTAGATGTTGCAGGTTTGGGCACTTGGATCATCTCAATCAGCACCTTATCACTATTTGAACGGAATGTTATCTGTCTAATGCCATAATTGACTACTGCCTTGGTTGTTCGAAGGAACGGTCATCCAATGATGATTGGGGTGTGTTGAAGAGGAGTTGAATTATCCATATCTCGAAAAATGAAGTCCGCATGGAACTTCATTCCTTGAATGGTAATAATGACATCTTCAAAAGTTCCTCGAGGTCGCTTAATGGATGTGTCTACGAACTGTAGAATCATTCTTGTGGCATTGAGTGGTACTAACTCAAATTCATTGAGCAATGATATTGGCATTAGGTTGATTGAGGATCTACAGTCAAGTAGAGTTCGATCGAAATCTTGGTTAAACATCTGACATTTGACTAGAGGAGCTCCCATGTCCTTCTTCTTTGTTGGAAGGTTGCTGATTGCATTTATTGTAGCCGCAATGAGAACATGTTTTATATTTCTTTCACGAGTTGTTCACTGATTGTCTCTTTTATGTACATACCTCTTTTAAACCTTTCTTGATGTTAGGCATATATTTGATGGCTTTGAGAAGAGGCATTTCAAGAATAAGATTCTAAATTATTTCCACAACATCAGGATCAGACGAGATATTTTTCAAATTTTTAATTTTTTTTGGATTTTACCATTTCATCAGGAAACAAAATATCCACAGAATCAAAAGCAGCAATGGAAATTGTATTCTTAGTTACAACAAAATCTACACCCACATCAGGTTATGCATGTGGATGACTAAAATGAGCAGGGTCATCTGAGAAAGGCGAGCATCCAAAAATCTTCATGAGAAGCTCCAGCAACGGGTATTGTATCAAGTGTAGGTGCGGTTTCCTCCAAGGTAGGTTGGTTGGTGCTTCGGCTACTACTAGTACTTTCTTTTTGGTATTTTCGTTTGCTGATTTTTTTGGATTTTTAGTGGTGCTTCTCCTTCTTCTTCTTCTTCCTCGACCAGTCTGGCTATTGGTCCATTGATGCAGAAGAAGATGATGACTCCCTCGTGATTGCTTTATTCTTCCTCTTGTAAGTGGCTGAAGACTGCAAGGTCCTACCGCTCCTAAGAGTGACAACATTATACTAAAAACAAATCATTCATATCTGACTTTATAAGACCGAAGGGAACCTCACAGATTACATGCTCTTCTTAAAATTGTTAGGGTTTGCCTCCACCTGTACGGGATTGGAGGTCTTGGTGGCAGTGAAATCATCTAACTTCCGACTGAGATCTATAAGGCCCTTGACAAGTTGGGCCATGCAGTCCAAGACCAGGTTTACAAAAGATGTAGCCTCAGATACCTCGGTGTGCTGGGTACGCTGGTATTGTTGATGGTAGTGGTACTGCTAGTTGGGATACTGACAATGTTACCGTTGAGAAAGGTGTTGTTGATATGTTGAGGAGGGTGCCATTGATATGGAACAACCGTGTATTACTAATTTTGCTGATACTGCAGGTATGGTAGTTGTTGGTACTGGTTCTTTCTCGATTGTTGTGGAATTGTGAGATTGCTGGTGTTGATGCTGGTTTTGAACAAACCTCCCTCCTTGTTGTAGAGTGAATGCCTGGGAGTTAGCAACCTTACCTTGATGAGGTCCGCCTGGATGGGTCCGTTGCGCATCATTTGACCATACATCGTTCACCTCCTGAATAAGAGGTGGTGGAGGGGACAATTGTTCTGGAATATATGGAGCTCCTGCTGGTAGACAACCAGTTGTTGCTGTGACTGTTGCGGAGTAAGTGGATTTGGGGCATGTACGTAGTAAACGTGCTAAACTGCTGGTTAGGGCTAACTCGGTCGAGGAGGTTGTGGTTGAGCATGTTCCTTTGTCTCAGATGGAGTAGAGGCCGATGCAGACAAAAAGTTGCAACAGCTGATTGTACTCACCAACAGATCTAGTTGCTTGGTGATTTGATCTAGTTTGTCCAGGTTCTTCATTTTTTTCGATCGCAGCAAGTTTTTCCAGGTCCTGTGATCGCTTCTCAATGATGTCTACTTTGGACAGGTGGCTCCCAATTATGCTCAGATTTGATCTTTCATCCTTTCCCGGCTCATGGGATGTTGCCACGTACACATGCTTTTGAACTGTTTGTTGATGGCACTGATATGCACAGAACAATAATAAAGCGGACTCTCCTTCAGCCATTTCATCAAATATCTTCCAGATGACGTCCTCATTTTTGTTGAAATGGGAGCCGCCACAAGATGCATCCACAAGTTTCTAACTTTCTATAGTCAGTTCCCCAAAGAAATGCAAGACCAACTGGTCCTAGGAATCTCATGATGGGGACACTTTTCTTGTAGCTCAATAAACTATTCCCAAGCCTCATGAATGGATTCGTCCGTGGCTTGGGTGAAGTTTGCTATGCGAGCACGCATCTGATTGAGTCGCCCAAGAGGATCGTACTTGTGCAGAAAGGTAGACTTCGATTCTCCGCAGGTGGTGACGACCTTCCCCAAGTAATTAATCCAATGAAGGGCCTTGTCCTGAAGGCTGAAGGGGAAATGACATCATCTTCACTACTCCAAGATGTATATCTGGGTAGTGAGTTGTGTCACGTATATGCACGAACTATTATAGATGAATGCAGGGTTCTTCATTTGTTTTTCCACAGAAGGTGGGTAGGAGTGTTATTAGATGCGTCTCCAATTCAAAATGGGCATGATCACATGATATGGACACATTCAATAACTTGTCCTGCCCCAGGGTTGTCTGTTTCTTTTAGAGTCAGCTTGGGTCGCTCTACTCTAGGCGCGTCTGTGACTCCACCGCCTCCACACTCAGGATTTTCTTCGAATCCTCCTTGGTTTTCTCCCCTTCTCCTCAAGTCACTGAGCATTTCTTGGAAAGCAACCTGTGCTAAGGCCTCATCTGTGAATTGTTGCTAGATTGCATGAATAGAGCAAGGATCTGAGCATTCACTATATTCTGGTCTGGCTTTGAACACCTGATCTGGTTGAGGTATGGGTTGTGGTCCGTTCCCTTTTCCTCCAGGAACCATCTCTTTTCTGATCCTGAGTCCGACTCTATTTCAATTTCTGCCTCCAGGTTGCGCTCTTGATCTTCAAATGGAGTAATAACCTGATCAGTCTGTGTGGAGGCACCACAAGTAACAAATCGATCTGTGTTAAGGTCAATGCAGAATTTCATTAAGGATGGTTGTGTGTATGGAGTGAAATCAATTGCCATAAAAAATGGGAAGGTTTCGGGACGAGAGTGATCCCAGCTTATTGGAGAAGACAGGGAGTCTGGAGATCGGATCACAGAGTCTGAATCGGGTTCTCAGGAATCGCCCCGAATTATTGGAGGTGGCAAGCATGCAGAATTGATGTTGGTGTCGACGGGGTCCCGACTAAGCCATCCACGTGTCGCCATC
The DNA here is from genome assembly GCA_037367405.1 of Ottelia alismoides. Taxonomy (NCBI): domain Eukaryota; kingdom Viridiplantae; phylum Streptophyta; class Magnoliopsida; order Alismatales; family Hydrocharitaceae; genus Ottelia; species Ottelia alismoides. The sequence goes on along the minus strand of JAZKJV010002798.1, from coordinate 446,575 downwards.
TCAAAGGTTAAGAGGAGATCAAGAGTGGAAGAATGATGCGGAGGTCAAACAAGAAATAAAGGGAGCGTAAAACAACAGAAGGATCTAAATGAGCGGGAGGTCAAATAAGGAATCAAAGAAATTGAGAAAAAGGTGCATATTGTACACGACTGATCTTTAGACCTTATCTACTTCAAATAAATACAAGACAAGGATCGGTTCATCCACTCAACACATGTGAAGCCATAAGAGTTCAACTATTTGTTAACTTTGCAATTTTATTATTATTTTCAGGCAATCTTATTGCAAATCCTTAAGTACGCTAACCCTATAGGAGTGTGTGTACTACCAGGCGGCTGCCCCGTACTTGTTCCACCTCCTTTGTAACAAGTTATATGCGTGCTTAAAGGTCCTTTATCTCATTCATGGGAAGCTACTCAGCCAAAGAAATAGAAAGGAAGACAATAGGTGAAACCAATACTTTGGACCTCGCTCGCAATGGAATCACCCGTGAGCATGCAAGGATCTACTCGGACACAAACCGATGAGACAGACACACCCATGAGTGCATTGGCTGAGTGATGAATCTGTGACTCATCACTCTAAAAGTTGAAAATAGAGCTTTGTTCCCGAGTAAATAGCAGCATATTTCCCCTTATCTTGCATAATAGCATTCATGCATGCAAGCATAATATCTGCATTTTAGCACTCATATTTGCATTAAATAAGAAGCCAATTTCACTTGTAAATATTCACTTGTATATTAGCTAAAATACCCTATTTGTATATATTTTATACTAACTCCAAATCCAATAAAACCAACTCTATAGTGTATGTATTACTAACATGAATTAAAGAAAAATATCAAAAAAATACTAGCTTGTAAAATTACCGAATAAAACCCCAAACCCAGTTGAAGACCTTAGACCTTAAAATGCACATATCTCTCTCATACAACCTCCGAGTTAGGTCTACTACTTTTAAAGTAATATACATTCAAATACCTTCGAAACAAGACCAATTTCATTAAAATCGGAGCTCGTATGCAAAACTTGGGTTTTGGGCCCCTTTTGTATATTGTACATTATGGCCATTTTACCCCTGTATTTTATCCTTTTATTTTTTCATTATTAAAAATCCAAAAAAAACAGATTAAGTTGCAAATATTCCTTTCATATTTTTCCTAACTTTATGTTGATTTTTCTCTCTCTTAAAAACGACAAAAAAATTACAAAAGATAAAATGCGGTATTTTATATCTATAAGGTACCACCAAAAAATATATTTTTGTACAGATGATTTCCTTTGATTTTCGGCCCTTCACGAAAGTTGTAGATCTCGTCGAGACGAGAAATTTTGTGTTGACCACTTTTCGATTTAATCCCTTTTTTTATTTCTTTTTGAATTTTATTTACATTTAATTTTTTAATTCTCTAGGAGCGACATGTGGCAGCTCCTTGAGTCGCCACATGTCAACCCTTTTTTTTATTATTTTCGAATTTATTTATTTATTTTCAAATTTATTATTATACATTAATTAAATAAACGCCACGTGATCGCATCTGAGCGTGCCAAGTGGCGCTATCTCATCTCCCATCTACCCATTCCTCCCCACTTCTCCCTTGACTAAAGGGAGAAGTTAACTCTGACGCCACTTCACACCCCACCCCCTCCACCTTCTCCATCTCTTCTACAACCTCCACCTCTCCCTCTTTATATTCTCCTCCACTCCTCCATTCATCCCCATCCGCCATCACATTACAAGAAAGAGAGAGAGCTCGAGAGCTAATACCAGGTGACAGGTAGTGTCCTCCCTTGAGCGACGACCTCCCCCTTCCTAAGCGAGATCCGACGGAGCCTCATCTTCACCGACACAAGTTTCACCTCGACACTTGCCGAGCTCGGTTCCTGCGCTGCAACCTTGAGCGATAACCCTAGCTCATCCTCGAGCTTCTTCACATGCGCCCATTCCATCTACAGGTAACTTCTTCATTTTCTTCTTCCTCTCCCCTGTTTCCTTCTTCTCATCTTCTTTCTCTTCTACTCCCATTCTCTCTCCTCGATTCGTCGCCTTCCTCCCACTGAATCACCAAACCATTTGCACTTTCACGGATAAATCACACGTTGCGAACGCAACGGTGATTTTTCTGGAATTTTTTGGTGACCTTTCATCAACCGATTAATCACTTATTCGCACCCTCTAAAGAAATGCATGCAAAACAAGGTATTTTGTGAAATCCCTTGTTCGCCCTACCCCACATCTTCTTCTCCCTCTCTCTTCTTCTTCCTCCTCTCCTCTGCGTGAGCACTGCCTCCGGCCTTGAAGTCCAGTATCGCCGACCTCCACCAGCCGCGGCTATCCTCCTCGCCATCGCAAGCTCGCCACCCGCAGGTGTTGCTCCCAACCGCCTCTGCCACAGCCCTCCTTCTCCAGTAGGTCAGCAGCCCCCTCGCCTAGATACCACAAGCCACCCGACGCCACGCGCTGCGCCGCCGCGCCCAGCTCACCTCGCGCCGCTCCGCCTCCAGTCCACCAGCACGCCGCCCTCGTCCGCACGTCGCACCGGCGCCCCCCACGCGACCAGCGCCGCCCCTCCAGCCTGCAGCAACCAAGCAGCCCTCGCCTCGCGTCATTTCCTCCGCACGCCTCCTTTGTCAGCACGACAACAAGAGCACCCTCCTTCTGAAAAACAACCAGACCTGCTTCAACGAAGGTCAGCCAGCTTGGAACCCCTGCCCACACCATCGCGCGACATCCTCGACAGCAGCTCCACTATGGCGAAGATTGTCGCACCCGCAACACCATCGCGTTCTAGGCAGAAGTCTCCGCCCGCACGATCACCCTCCGCCCCGACGAGCCTCCGCGAGAGGCCGCCTGCACCTCCACCATCCATGCGGCACTACACCGAGTGACGTAGAAGCAACTCACCGCCTTCTGCCTGTGTCCACATTGACGATCGCCTGCCATCGCGACATCGCCCGACCGCCCCCGCCAGCAGCTCGCCACTCCACTGCCAGGACGAGCTATCATCAACCCGCAGCTCCGCCCAGCCATGAGGTCCCTGTCCCCCCCCCCCCCTCACATGAGGCGCACGTGAGCGGGGGAGAATTTGCAGAAGCACTCTCCTCAGTCTCCAAATTCGCACCCCCCCCCTTCAAGCTGGCATGTGCTTTGCACGTGCCCTTGTGGAAAATTTTCATCTGCCCCACTCACGCTTCTACAAATTAGCAAGCAGGACCTGCCAATTTGAAGTCACGTGTCGTGCACGTGCGTGAGCAAAAATTGCAATAGAGCCCCCTGAAGGCAAGGTAATTGCATATTCGTCCAATAAGGATATTTCATTTTAATCAATTTTATTACTGTACTGCATTTACATCCCTGTGTTTGCACAATCATTTAGACATTCATTTAGACTCATTTTTAAATTCTAAAAATTGCATTGTGTAGCTTAACTTGTCCTCTTTCATATATGACACTTGTTTAATATTTATGATATCAGGGAATTTATTATTATTATTAAATTGGTGAAATTTTGTCATATTTTGCACATTTATGCCTCTGAATTGATATTAATTTCTCTGTGACTCCAAAAATCCCCAAGAATTCACATTAGACTGAGATACTTAGATTTACATTGTGCCCAAAAATCATCTCATTTGCATGCATCTGAAGGCCTAAATAAATCATTTAGTGATTTCCTTAATTAATTTTTAATAGGTCCATTTCACTTAAAAATGTAGCTTTATTAATTTTCTTGGACTCTTCACACTTATATTTATGAAGGATAATTTTTATATCTGGAAATAGTGTGATTTGGTATTTATTAAAATTAATTTAGTGAAAATCACCTTGCATTCATTTTTAATTTACAGTAAATTAATTTAGTGTCAGAAAATTCTAAAAAAAATTAGAGGACCTTAATTTCATCCCATTTCATCATCTGGCCAAGTTTCATAATTTTTGGACTTAATTTGGACCCTTATCTGGATTAACTCATAAACTGACTGGATTGTACATGTGTCTTGCATAAAAACCCGAAAAAGACCTAAAAAAATTATCCCCTGAAAATCAAACCTTAGACTTTGCTAAAAATCTACCTAAGAAGACAGCTGCCTCCCTGAGTTCGACCTTGAGCTTGACCAAGTAAAAAAATTTTGCTGATCGAGATTAACTTGCTTTAATTAAAAGTGATTTTTGATCTACTCTTATTACCAGACTGCAACGAATGATATCAATTAATTTGAATATTAATTTGCTCGAATTAACAAGGGTAGTGGGAGGCATTTCAAAATGGCACCGTTGCCGAGGAGGCATGGCTTAGGTTAATTTGCAGTAAATATCTGAGTGTTTGATTTCCTATCCCCGGGTAGTCTGACCCCCGGTTTTCTCATGTATATTTTTCTGTCCTTTAATTCTTGTATTTTTGTGTTGTTCTCTATCTGACCTCAATTATTTCTGTGCGAGGAACGCGAGGAGTCGAAGACACTTCGAGGAACCTGCATTTTAATTTGTTTGAGTGATTTGAGAGAACTTGTATTTTTATTCATTTCTTTTTCACATCATTTCCAGCAGTTCCCATTTGGGGTTCTCGCGAGTGTAAACATAGTGAACTGTGTCCCCATCTGCTGTGTGGTTTGAATTTTTAGAATAGGCTTGCACTAGCGGCTCCTCAAGCCACTCTAGGGCTTGGTTGTACTAGTAATCTTTTAGGACCACATAGCCACTTAAAAGGCGCACTTAGACCGCAGATCTAGCCAAATCAACCTATGCTTCACTCGCTAATAGAACTGCTTGTCTAGGAGCGGATTTTGTCGCCTACATTTGCATATAGTGTAAAACGATTTCAATTCTGTTCTGCATCCAGCATAAAAAGCGAAGGGATCACTATAAGTCTTCTCAACTCTGCATACGCATCATCGTTTTTCATGCATCAGCTTTTCTCGATTTCCCCCACTGCTTTTCAAACTTAAATTAAATGGAAATTGGGATTGGACGATAGGCGTGTTGTGTGGTTGGACTAACAAGTGAGAACTTAACTTAAAATCGGGACTGCTAACATTATTGACCAAAATATAGTTCAATAAAATTGGAAAATCTGTTTGCAGGAGACTCATCCCCGACCTTGTTTTCCGGTTGAGTGAGGGTATTTGAGTGTGTGTGAACACCTTAAGGCAGAGCCCAAATCCCCGCCTTCCATATCGGGTGCCAACTGTTCCTAGCAAATATCATGAGTTGAATATTTTTAGATTCACTAACTAGTACCAAGTAGCCTCCGCCTATTCGTGGGTAGTCAGGGGTGAACCAGCGGTACTTCGCGACAAGTTGCTAGTAACCCTTCGGGGTGAAGTTCCAACCTTGTCAGCCTCCGCCTGCTTGCAGGTAGATAGGGGCATAGTCTTTGAGTCCATCAACTTGGGATAGGAGCGAAGAAAGGAAGGATCGGCGGTATCTTAGGCGACAGGTTAAACAGGGAAGACGCATCCGGCTCTGAGTCGACTTCCCTATAGGCCGCGCAAATCCTTGCTATCTTGCTTGAAAAATTACACTTAAAATTAACAAGATTAATTGGACTCGGTTTTGAGTCCTTCACTGTGTTGAGTGTGAACCCAGGGTCTTGGATTGTAGTTCTTGCTTCAGGTAGGAGTAAAATCCTATCTTTACTTAGAACTCCTGATTCTTCTCGCCAATTCAAGATGACTGACTCGGTGAATATCGACACATTATTCGCCAATCTCTCTTTGAGTCCCCCACAAAAATCATCTTCACCGGACCAAGCACAACTTGGACCACCCAGAGCTCATGACCCTCTTGAGTTCTGGATCCCTCACACCCAGGGTGGTTACTCTCAAACCAACCCTCTACTCTCCTCTGAGCTTACCGAGGAAGACCATCGCCTCGGTAAGAATCCCTTCCTTGATTTATCCTCTAATCCAGATCATTTCCATTTCTCAGGACTAGAGGACAAGATGCCGCCAAAGCGACCCCCAGATGAGGAACAACACCATGATAACCCACTCCAGCAAGTCTTGGCTTGCCTCGCCACAGCCGAACAACGGAATGCAGATCTTACAGCAAGAATGGGACAAATCATTGCAGCAGGAGGAATGGACCGACCAATGGTTGATTCCTATAACCCAGCAGAGAACAAGATGCAAAGTTGGTTGGCACCAGCGGTTCCCCCCCAAGCATTCGAGCTCAAGCCCCACTTCCATAGCCTGCTATCGAAGTTCAACGGAAATGCCAATGAAGAACCATATGCCTTCCTCAGAGACTTCGAGCTGGTTTGCAACAACCTTAATTATCCTAGGGTTGGGTAGGATTACATTAGACTGAAGGCCACCCCATTTGCCTTAGGAGATAAGGCAGCACATTGGTTGAAGAACCTAGGGGTGATATGTACAACCTGGATGCAGTTCAAGGACCTATTCCTGAAGAAATTCTGCCCCCTTAGTAGAACTAATCAAATGAGAATGAAGATCGCTAGTTTCTTCCAGGGACCCAGTGAACCATTCCATGAATCCTGGGATAGGTTCAATGACCTAATTCAGAAATGTCCCTGCCATGGCATTTCTAAGGCGATCTTAGTCCAGACCTTGTTCTGTGGCATGACCCCAGAGATGCAGGGGTTAGTCAGTGCTGCCTGCGGAGGAAGCTATCTGAATAAGAACGAGATTGTTGTATGGAAGATACTAGCGCAGATGGCAGAAATCGGCAGGTCGCAGGCCACCAGGGCCTATCAGTTGTCTCCTTCATTCCTATCCAACGAGATGACTAGGAGGATTGTAGTGGATCTGACAAAGGACCTCATTCCCAGCTTGGGGATGATAGCTGATAAGTTAACCATGGTTGAGCAGATCCACAAGAGGGTCACTGACCTTGAGTCTCTCTCACATTTGCCGAAGCAAGTGGAGGAACTTATTGAGAAGGTAGCCAAGATAAAACTACCTGCCCCTTCTGCACCACCTGTACCTGTACACCGAGTCCATCTTGTACAGGAACAGGCACCAGGGCCTCATAGTGGCTGGGATTAGACTTACGCCCAGCAGGACCAGCATGCACCCCCACAAGTGGAAACCGGATACGAGGAGCCTCCGCAGGTGTTCGAGATCAACAGGTTGTGGTACAGCCGTGACCCCGTCGGCAGACAGTCGGGGATGGGAAATGGTCAGCCTCACCGACCTTCCCCAGCTTACCAGGAAACCAGCTCTGTCCCCGCACCGCGCTTTGTTCAGTCCAGGCCCGAACAAGGGTACCAGCCTCAGCAGCACCAGCAACAGCAACAATGCACATTCCACTCGGGCCAACAGGGCCAGGCACCGTCCCATCAGCAGCAGTAGTATCGGCATGGCCAACAGGGCCAGTACAAAACCTCGTCCGTAAGTCAGCATCAGCAAGCCCAACCCAGTGAATTGGAGTCCCTCACCTTGGCGATCCAAACCCTATCTGATAGGGTCCAACAGATCCAGAATGACTATCTAGTTATGAGAACTGATCTGAATCGTGTTTCTCGTACCCAGGATCAACAGATGGTGCCATGGACCCCAATTTCCACCCAGGTTTAGGCTAATCCGAACAGCCTAAATCAAGGCCAGAACCGACCTCGTGATCAGGTATACTATTCAGATAAGTCTTTATCTGAACATGAGATCCTTTTGTACGATAATGTAAATCATATGTCCCTCAGGAGCGGAAGGACCGTGATCGTACCTGATCGGGCACGGGCACCGAAGGAAGGAGCCGCCAAGTTTCTATCTGAGGAGAACTTGGAGGGAGAAGAGGAGCAGCACCACCATCACCACCACCAGCAAAACAAGAGGACTTATGGGTCCTCGAAGAAGCAACGAACTTGCACCAGCAGAGAGTCCACTGAAATCGATGAAGATCTTGCACCTCCATCTGTGGAGGACCGTCCAGAAGTCACGGAAGATGCATCACCGGTTTCGCAGCAGCATTTTCCTTTTAGTCAGAGTCAGAGTCCGAGTCTATTTCAAAGTCTGATTCTTGTACAGAACTCAGTTCCCACTTTGAATGAAAACATTTCAGTTTCAGAATTTGAGTTGGAGTCAATAATCCCTTTCCCACGAGCTCTTACCGGTGGAAAGAAGAAAACTAAAAAATCCAAAAAGATGACCCTGAGATGGCAGAGTTCTGCAACAAGTATATCAAGGTCACAATCCCCTTTGACAAGTACTTGGAAATGACTCCTGCATTTCAGAAGTACCTGAAGGTGAGATGCACACCTACTAGGGTTAGCAGTAAGACCAAAAGCCATGTTAAGAAACACGTTCTGTCAGTAGCCACGACTTGTGCAATAAAGAACTCGTTTCCAAGGAAACGAAGAGACATGGGTGTGCATTATGTGGTGAGTCATGTCGATGACATTGCGTTTGCACACACTCTCCTAGACAACGGATCCTCAATTAACTTAATGCCCACAACCCTCTATGAGCGGCTTAATCTCAGACCTCTTAGGAAATCCAGAGCCCTCCTGCAGTTCGCTGATAAATCAACCAAGAGGTCCCAAGGAGAATTGAGGAATGTTGTAATCAAAGTTGAGGGTCAAGAATGCATGGTGGACTTCACTGTCCTAGATATGGAAACCCCTCGTAATTGGAGAGATTCCCATATCATTTTAGGCAGGCCCTTCCTCAGGACAACAGGGGCCATGTTTGATTATAAGATCGGGAAGATCCAGTTCCAAACTCCAGGTGGAGATGAGGAACTTAAAATGAAGCAAACCAGGTGGCAGAGACCGGATTCTGAATCCAACACCGAGTACTCTTCAACCGAAGCAGACTGTGATCATGTAGACACAATTGGGCCATGGAGGCAGAACCCAGTCAGTACCGATGAGTCCCTTCCCTCCGGAGATGATCACGTGCATGAGTTAGTTTGCAAGGTCCTCAGAGACGAGTACAGCTCAGAACTTGCATCTCCCTACATCTTCGATGACTTAGAGGCCCAGCTAGGCATGTCATTCCTTCCCTCTTTAGGAAAATCGGAAGATGAGGATGACGAGTCGAATGTGGATTTTTCCTATTGCATGGAGACCTTTGACGATCCGACTCCAGAGCCGAATAACTTGGTGGCAGCAATTATAGAGAAAGATCCAGCCACTTCCAACACTGAGCCAGATTTCCTACACGATCTCCTTACCTGAGCTCAAACCTTTACCCACAACATTGAAATACGCCTTCCTTGCGGGTCAAGAGAAGAAATATCCGGTCATCATCAGTTCGTGATTGACCGAAGAGCAGGAATCTCGCTTGCTAGAGATCCTGGAGAAAAACCGCAAAGCAATAGGCTAGAGCATTTCCGATCTCCACGGGATAAATCCCGCTCTGTGTTCGTACCATATCTACCTGGAGAATGAAGCCAAACCCTCTCGTGAATTCCAACGTCGTTTGAATCCAAATTTACGAGAGGTAGTGAAGAAGGAGATAGAGAAATGGTACAATGCGAGTTCCATTTATCCAATCTCCGACTCGAAATGGGTGGCCCCGATCCATGTGATCCCGAAAAAATCGGGAATTCAGACGACAACCAATGAGGATGGAGAGGAGATCGTGACGCGAGTGCCCACGTCGTGGCGCGTCTTTGTGGATTACAGACGCTTGAATGCCTCGACGAAGAAGGATCATTTCCCCCTACCATTCATTGATTAGATCTTAGAGAGACTAGCGGGGAAAGAATTCTTCTATTTCTTGGATGGGTTCTCGGGCTACAATCAAGTAGTCATAGCTCCGGAGGATCAGGAAAAGACCACGTTCACATGCCCCTTTGGTACCTATGCTTTCAGGCGCATGCCCTTTGGGTTATGCAATGCTCCGGGTACTTTTCAAAGGTGCATGATTGTTGTATTTGCCGAAATGGTCGGCGATTTCCTGGAAGTCTTCATGGACGACTTCTCGGTCCACGACGATTCCTTCGATTCCTATCTTAGGAATCTGGACCGAGTCCTCAAACGTTGTTGTGAGGTTAATCTGGTGCTCTCCTGGGAGGAAAGTCACTTCATGGTGACGGAGGGTATTGTGTTGGGGCATGTCATCTCCAAGAGAGGAATGGAGGTTGACCCTACCAAGGTGGATGTGATCAGACGACTCCATCTACCCACCAACATCAAACAGTTGTGGTCGTTCCTCGGGCATGTCGGATTTTATCGGAGATTCATTAAGGATTTTTCTAAGATTGCCCCACCGCTAACTGAGCTTTTAGGCAAAGACATGAAGTTTGTTATTGATCACAAATGTCTTGAGGCCTTTAAACTGTTGCAAGGAATGATCATGGACGTACCTATCCTACAAGCCTTAGATTGGTCTCTACCTTTCGAGAACATGACGGACGCGTCAGATTTTGCTGTTGGGGCTGTGTTAGGACAAAGGAGAGATGGCATCCCGTTTGCAATCCACTACGCAAGAAAAGTGCTTGATACCGCTCAGCGTAACTATACAGTTACGGAAAAGGAGATGCTTGCGGTAGTGTTTTCCTTGGACAAGTTCAGATCTCACTTAATTGGATCCAAGGTAATTGTGTTCACTGACCATACAGCGCTGCGATACTTGATGGAGAAGAAGGACGTGAAGGCCCGTCTTCTTAGGTGGATTTTTCTTATCCAGGAGTTTGATTTGGACATTCGTGATAAACCTGGAAAGAAGAATGTAGTAGCCGATCATCTCTCTCGTCTCGAAGATCTTAATATTTCCGAGAATTCACCTATTCGAGACTCCTTCCCTGGCGAGTCGATTTTTGTTGTCGACTCACTCCCATGGTATGCCAACATCGTGAACTATCTTGTTTCCAAGAAGGTTCCCGAAGGGTGGCCCAAGAGCCACATTGACTGACTAAAGTTGGATGCTAGACACTACCATTGGGAGGATCCGATCCTTTTTTTTTGAAGGACTGGATTGTATCTGAAGATGGTGTATTCCTTAGGAGGAATACCAGAGTGTCCTTTCTTTATGCCACGGCTTGGAGGCAGGAGGACACCACTCCGGAAAGAGGACCGCATGGAAGGTACTTCAGTGTGGCTTTTACTGGCCGACTCTGTTTCGCGATGCCATCACCTTTGCGAAGTCGTGTCCAGTATGCCAGAGAATGAGAGGAACCATTGGTTCAAAGGATGAGATGCCGATGCAGTCTGTCATCATTTGTGATGTCTTTGATGCCTGGGGCGTCGATTTCATGGGTCCATTTCCTGTTAGCCACAGGTTCGAGTATATCCTTCTTGCGGTAGATTACCTATCCAGGTGGGTGGAGGCTATCCCGACCAGAGCCGCAGACAGTAGGACTTTCTGTAAATTCATCAGAGAGCACATCATCTCTAGGTTCGGGATCCCCAAAATGATGATACCAGATGGGGATAGCCACTTTGTAAACCGGGAGGTGAAGAAACTCCTAAAGTACTACGGCATCGAACACTATGTCGCTACTCCTTACCACCCACAGACTAATGGTATGGTTGAGGTGTCGAATAGGGAGGTGAAAACTATATTGCAAAAGCTCGTCCGCCCGGACAGGAAGGACTGGTCTCAGATCTTGGATCAGGTCCTATGGGCATATAGGACAGCTTACAAGACACCGTTAGGAACCTCCCCATTTCGAATGGTATTCGGAAAGCTGTGCCATTTGCCCGCGGAGTTAGTGCATAAATCAGAATGGGCAATCAAGAAGGTCAACTGGAACACACACCTTGGGCAGAAGCAGAGAGAAATGGATCTGAATGAGCTTGTGGAAGTCAGAAACCGCACATATGACAACAGTTTGGTGTACAAGGACAAGGTGAAGCGTTGGCATGATAGATATATCATACGAATGACCTTTGTTCTTGAACAGAAGGTATGGTTGTTTAATGCAAGGTTGAAGATCTTCCAAGGCAAGTTGAAATCCAAGTGGATGGGCCCATTCATTGTTCGAACATTGCATGATAGCGATGTGTCGAGATCTCAGATCTCGCAGATGACGCACCAACATTCCTTGTGAATGGACAACTGTTGAAACACTTCATCAATCCAATGAGCAGTTAGTCCATATTGAGGAGATTGTATTTATGCGTGAGACAGATTCAGCAGATACACCTCAAACCGTGCATGAGACCTTGCAGTAGTGAGCTCTAGCCATCGGCAGCATCTTGAAAGATTCAGACCGACTCACTTGTATATACCATCATTCCTGTACATTCTGTCCTTTCTCCCCCGCAACTCTAGTAACTCATCCCAGCATCATTGATCACCATCTTGGACTATACTTAGGATGATCAGATCCTAAGTATAGGAGGGTGAGTCAACTGAGTCTGTTCACTGTACATCCTCCATATCTCGGTCCCCATACTCACTCATGTCCTATACTTAGGCTGACTTGAGCCTAAGTATAGGGGGGGACCGATGCCTACCTTGTATATATTCATCCCTTTCACCTCTTACCCTCGTCCACCCCATTTTCGATCTTCTTCTATACTTAGGTTGCCAAAGACTAAGTAAAAGGGGGCAGAGCGACTTCTATACTTTTGTAATTTTAGCTCTCCTACGCTTAGCCCGAGCTATGTCTTTTTAGTCACTTTTCGTGCTCTGAGGACATAGCACACGCTAAGTATAGGGGGTGTGTATATATTACATATATACTTTACCCATAGCTCGTACTTTCGCATATTTTCACGTATTTTTGTATATATAAGTACAGGGTGGGTAAAAAATGAAAAAAAATTGAAACAAATTGTATAATATGTATAAAACAAAAAAATGTAAAAATAATACTTTTGTAAAATATGTTGTAAAATAGGATGTATAAAAAAATTTGTATACTATATACAAATTGTATCAACTAAAAATTGTTATATACCAGAAAATAAAATAAAAATGTTGAAAATAAAGGCTTCTTATTTTCTATTGCATATCATCCTTGAAATAAAAAAAATTCTTGCATAACATGTCATCTACACATCATCTTCATATCATGCATATGCAAGGTGAAAAGCTAGTGGGTTCTGAACCAAGTTATGAATAGATGTTGAGGATTGACTTGATTTGACCTTAATCCACCTAATTTCAGAGGAACCTTATAGGAACTGAAGTTATGATTTCTCAGGTCAAGTGACTTAATTCTTTGAGTCCGCAAGTCTATGTTCACATGTCATCTTGATTAGTCTAAGTAGAATATCTCGTGCACACACATGATTCTTTTAGACAGTGACCTAACTTGGACAAGCATAATGCACGTAGCTCTTCATTGATGGGGTGGTGAGGAAGTAGAATTCTTTAGCTTGGAGTAGCACACGGATGGAAGCATCCGTCCTCCTCTAGGGAGGGTAGTGCATCTCAACCTAGTCTGGTGGTGTTGACGTCTGAGGATGGGATGCTGTGGGTTGCAATAATGCTTCAAAAGAGGGATAGTCTACTGGCTCAAGAGGAAAAACTCATGATGTACATGCTGCACCTTGTATATAGTTCCAAAAAAAAAGAATGAAAGAAAAAAATGCAAGAACTCTAAATAAAAAAATAGACAGGTCAAAAAAATTGACTGTCGGAGTATGTATATTAGCAAGAAGTCTGCAGCTGGATGACTTGGCTACACTGGTCAGGTATCCCGGAATAGGTAGCTACACTGGCTACCGTCCATTCTTTTCTCTACCCCCTCCTCTTGAGTTGGTCGCACTTGAACTTATAAGGGAATACCCCGCTCCTCGAGGAAAGAGTTACTGGATCGAGTAATTAGAGTTACCTTGTTAGAGGAGGTTGTTTCTGAGCCATTTCTGATGTGGAGAGTTACATTTCACTTACACAGTACAAGTAAAAATCATAGTCATCAGAAATTTGCGTTTGAGGATTTGTTCTGACCTGACTATTGAGGCGTCTTGAATAGAAGACTAGTGGAACTTGAAGTCTGTTAGGTCTTAAGTTCAGATCCCAATAACGTTCCGCCACACAATTAATCCAAAGGTCGAGTCAAGCTCCATTTTCACCGTTTGTTCATGACCTTGGTATGGAACCCAATCTCATTTCACTTTTTGCATTTCATTTTAGTTGCTCGGGGATGAGCAAGGTGTAAGTATAGGGGGTTAATGAATCTGTAATTCATCACTCTAAAAGTTGAAAATAGAGCTTTGTTTCCGAGTAAATAGCAGCATATTTCCCCTTATCTTGCATAATTAGCATTCATGCATGCAAGCATAATATATGCATTTTAGCACTCATATTTGCATTAAATAAGAAGCCAATTTCACTTGTAAATATTCACATGTATATTAGCTAAAATACCCTTTTTGTATATATTTTATACTAACTCTAAATCCAATAAAACCAACTCTATAGTGTATGTATTACTAACACGAATTAAAGAAAAATATCAAAAAAATACTAGCTTGTAAAATTACCCAATAAAACCCCAAACCCAGTTGAAGACCTTAGACCTTAAAATGCACATATCTCTCTCATACAACATCTGAATTAGGTCTACTCACTTTTAAAGTAATATACATTCAAATACCTTAGAAACAACACCAATTTCAATAAAATCGGAGCTCGTATGCAAAACTTGGGTTTTGGGCCCCTTTTGTATATTGTACATATTGACCATTTTACCCCTGTATTTTATCCTTTTTTCTTCATTATTAAAAATCCAAAAAAATAGATTAAGTTGCACATATTCCTTTCATATTTTTCCTAACTTTATTTTTATTTTTCTCTCTTAAAAATGACAAAAAAATTACAAAAGATAAAATGCGGTATTTTATATCTATAAGGTACTACCCAAAAATAAATTTTTGTACAGATGATTTCCTTTGATTTTTAGTCCTTCACAAAAGTTGTAGACCTCGTCGAGACGAGCAACTTTTGTGTTGAACACTTTTTGATTTAATCCCTTTTATTATTTCTTTTTGAATTTTCTTTACATTTAATTTTTGAATTCTTTAGGAGCGACATGTGGCAGCTCCTGGAGCCGCCACATATCAACCTTTTTTATTATTTTCAAATTTATTTTATTATTTTCGGATTTATTATTATTATACATTAATTAAATAAACGCCACGTGGCTGCATCCGAGCGCGCCAAGTGGCGCCTTCTCATCTCCCATCTACTCATTCCTCCCCACTTCTCCCTTGACTTAAGGAGAAGTTAATTCCGACGCCACTTCACACCCCACCCGCTCTACCTTCTCCATCTCTTCTACAACCTCCAACCTCTCCCTCTTTATATTCTCCTCCACTCCTCCATTCATCCCCATCCGCCATCACATTACAGGAAAGAGAGAGAGCTTGGGAGCTAATACCAGGTGACAGCTAGTGACCTCCCTTGAGCGATGATCTCCTCCTTCCTAGGCGAGAACTGACGGAGCCTCGTCTTCGCTGATGCAAGTTTCACCTCGATGCTTGCCGAGCTCGATTCCTGCGTCGCAACCTTGAGCGATAACCCTAGCTCATCCTCGAGCTTCTTCACAGGCGACCATTCCATCTACAGGTAACTTCTTCATTTTCTTCTTCCTCTCCCTTCTTTCCTTCTTCTTATCTTCTTTCTCTTCTACTCCCATTCTCTCTCTCCTCGATTCATCGCCTTCCTCACACTAAATCACCAAACCATTTGCACTTTCACAGATAAATCACACGTTGTGAACGCAACGGTGATTTTTCTGGAATTTTGTGGCGACCTTTCATCAACCGATTAATCACTTATTCACGCCCGCTAAACAAATGCATGCAAAACAGGGGATTTGTGAAATCCCCTGTTCTGCCCTCCCCCACGTCTTCTTCTCCCTCTCTCTTCTTCCTCCTCCTCTCCTATGCGTGAGCATCGCCTCCGGCCTTGAAGTCCGGTATCGTCGACCTCCACAAGCTGCGGCTATCCTCCTCACCATCGCAAGCTCGCCACCTGCAGGTGTTGCTCCCAACCGCCTTCGCCACAGCCCTCCTTTTCCAGCAGGTCGGCAGCCCCCTCACCTGGACACCGTAAGCCACCCGACGCCACGCGTTGCGCCGTCGTGCCCAACGCGCCTTGTGCCACTCCGCCTCCAGTCCGCCAACACCCCCTGCGCGGCCTGCGCCGCCCCTGCATCCTGCAGCTACCAAGCAGCTCTCGCCCTCGCATCATTTCCTCCGCACGCCTCCTTTGTCAGCACGACAACAAGAGCACCCTCCTTTTGGGAAACAACGAGACCTTCTTCGACGAAGGTCAGCCGGCTTGGAACCCCTGCCCACACCATCGCACGACGTCCTCGGCAACAGCTCCACTGTGGCGAAGATCGTCGCACCCGCAACGCCATCGCATGCTAGGCAGAAGTCTCCGCCCGCACGATCACCCTCCACCCCGACGAGCCTCCGCGAGAGGCTGCCTGCGCCTCCACCATCCAGGCGCCACTACTCCGAGTGACGTAGCAGCAACTCGTTGCCTTCAGCCTATGTTTACATTGACGATCGTCTGTCATCGCGTCATCGCCCGACCGCCCCCACCAGCAGCTCGCTCCTCCACTGCTAGGATGAGCTATCATCAACTCGCAGCTCCACCCATCCACGAGGTCCCTGTCTCCCCCCCCCCCCCCACGTGAGGTGCAAGTGAGCGGGGGAGAATTTGCAGAAGCCCCCTCCTCAGTCTCCATATCCGTGCCCCCCTTCAAGCTGGCACGTGCTTTGCACGTGCCCTGGTGGAAAATTTTCATCTGCCCAACTCACGCTTCCACAAATTAGCAAGGAGGACCTGCCAATTTGAAGTCACGTGTCGTGCACGTGCGTGAGAAAAAATTGCAATAGAGCCCCCCTGAAGGCTAGGTAATTGCATATTCGTCCAGCAAGCATATTTCGTTTTAATCAATTTTATTTCTGTATTGCATTTACATCCCTATGATTGCACAATCATTTAGATGTTCATTTAGCCTCATTTTTAAATTCTAAAAATTGCATTGTATAGCTTAACTTGTCCTCTTTCATATATGACACTTGTTTAATTTTTGTGATATAAGGGAATTTTATTATTATTAAATTGGTGAACTTTTGTCATATTTTTCCCATTTATGCCTCTGAAGTGATATTAATTTCTCTGTGATTCCAAAAATCCCCAAAAATTCGCATTAGACCGAGGATACTTAGATTTTACATTGTGCCCAAAAATCATCTCATTTGCACGCATCTCGAGGCCTAAATAAATCATTTAGTGATTTCCTGAATTAATTTTTAATAGGTCCATTTCACTTAAAAATGTAGGTTTATTAATTTTTCTGGATTCTTCACACTTAGATCTATCTAGGATAATTTTTATATCTGGAAATAGTGTGATTTGGTATTTATTAAAATTAATTTAGTGAAAATCACCTTGCATTCATTTTTAAGTTACAGTAAATTCATTTAGTGTTAGAAAATTCTAAAAAAAATAGCGGACCTTAATTTCATCCCATTTCATCATCTGGCCAAGTTTTATAATTTGTGGACTTAATTTGAACCCTTATCTGAATTAACTTGTAAACTGGCTGGATCGTGCATGTGTCTTGCATAAAAAATTGAAAAAGATCAAAAAAATTATCCCCTGAAAATCAAACCTTAGACTTTGCTAAAAATCTACCTAAGGAGACAACTGCCTCCCTGAGTTCGACCTTGGGCTTGCCCAAGTAAAAAAATTGTTGCTCGAGATTAACTTGCTTTAATTAAAAGTGGTTTTTGATCTTCTCTTATTACCCGATTGCAACGAACGATATCAATTAATTTGAATATTAATTTGCTCGAATTAACAAGGGTAGTGGGAGGCATTTCACTAAGATCAGTACTTCAGACCAAGTCAGATGCTCCATAAAAGGCGGGAACACTGTGCTCGACTAGGATCTACTCGGTCACATACGTTAAAAGCGCCAATACTTTGCCAACCCATGTGATAACCAAGGCGCAACGGATCGGGATTTGGGCTCTTATCTTTTGCGGGTCGATTCTTACTTTGTCTGGAGTGTACCTGAAAATAATGTGGACTTTGTGAACCCTAAACAATGAATAGTTCGTTACAAATTTTAATTAAGGTCAAGTTTATTTAGCAAATCATTTTTTAAATTTTTGGGTTTTCAATTTTTTGAGTATTTTTCAAAACAATCCACCTAACGATTTTTTTCTATTTTTTCCTTTATATCCTAAGTGATACAAACACAGGGGAGAGGAGACAGAAAAGCCATACAAGTCGTCACTAAGATGGAAATATTACCTTAATGACTAATGATGCATGCAAAGTTAGAGTTCGTTACAATGCTTTCCATCTCTCTCCATCTGGGATGCAAGGTCGAATTGAAATATATACACTATATGACGATATGCAAAAGCGAGAAAACTTCCTAAATGGTAGCTGCTATTATCGGGAAGAACCAAATGCTAATCATTCAAAAATGGATATTAATGTTCGATCTTGGAGACCTCTCGGTGCCCTCCACAACAGATCCTGCAAGTGTTGTATGAGGTCTCTCACGACTCCTGGTTCCAAATTCAAGTGATTTGCGATTAATTTTTGACTAATTCCAAGCAAGATAGACTATGGGTGCATGGAATGTTGTTAGGGCTTTGGATCTAGAAATGAGTCAAGCAACCTACTATTTAAAGGCTCACTCACAGAAAACAAATAGAAACAAAGGCAGAAAGCTCAAATCATGGGAAACAACATAAATAAATGTGGTGAAAACATGAAAAATTCAGTATGATGCCTCCAGGTGAACAAACACCTGAGCACTGGACATTGTGCAATGTAGAGAGTAGTGTCCAAAATAATTACAAATTTTTTGTAGAAATTAAATCTCTCTCACTAAGAAAATTAGAAAATGTTATACTACAAACTGCTCTTTTCCTCCTTCCATGCTCTTCTCTCCTGCTCTTTCCTGGTCATCTCAAAAGAAGAAAGTCGACCTTCACTCGCCTCAGGTGCACCCACCTCATAAGAGGTAGTCCTCGTCAAGTGGTCCCTCGCAAGAAAGATCAACAAGAAACTCGAATTAGAATAGTTATTATCAAAGAATAAATAGCAGAAAACTATGAATAAATAATGAACAGCTATATATGTATACATACAAAAATGTGCTACAATTTGTTGTTCCTCGACGACGGTGCCATTTGTAAACGAGCGGCTTTCCGTGAGGGTATAGATATGTCTCACATCAGGCAGAGGCACAGTCGAAGTGTAATGACCACTCAAAAAAATGCAATCCGATTCAACAATCAACCCACGTTTAAAGATTAAGCAGTACATGCAAAGTGGATTAAAATTTACTATAAGCCCTACACAAAAATGTGCACAGTGACAAGTGGAGTAGGGTGTTAAACACAGGAACACAGGTTTTAGCATGATATATTATTTATAAATAAATTATATAAGTAAATGTGTACATATAACTATGCACAATATTTATCAAATCATGTGGACTTTTAATAATAGAATTTTTATTTTATTTTTTATTTATATTTTTATATTTTTAATCTTTAATTTATATTTTTATATTTTATTTTTATATTTTTATATTTTCTTTTGAGTTTAATTTATATATAAATGTATATATATATGATATTTATATAACATAGACTAGGGTAAATATAAATATTATCAAAAATAATTAAAATGAAGAAAAAAAATATTTTTAGGTTTTAAATAGTTTTTTATTGTTTTGTGATTTTTTAAATTTTTGCTATTTTATATATTTTTGAAGTCAAACATACCCTAAATCAGGGTTTAATTGATTGCCCGAAATTAAAATGGAGATAAAAAATAACGAACATAGTCAAAAATTGTCCAAATTAATTTTAATATATTAATAATATAAAGAAAATTCATATACAGAAAAATAGATTTTTTATAAATTTTTGGGAATTTTATATATTTTTATAAAGGATTTTGGGGCTTTCTATATTTTAGAGTTTTCTTTTATAATTTTTACGTATTTTTGGCCAGGAGGTTAAAAATACTTAAATAATTATATTATATATTTTTGGGGACTTTTTGAAGTGATTTATATTTTTTGCTTTGCTAAAACAAACAGAGGCTGATAGTACACTAATTGAATTTTAGATTATATGAAGTGGGCATAAAATGTGAAAACAAATATATAACGTGATCAAGTATACATTCAGGCACCTACTCCTATATTTTTGGTGATTTTCAAAGCATGGAAACTATTTTTAGTAAATAAAAAATAACACGTAAAATTACTTAGTCTAACAGGGTATAATTGCAATGAAAATTAAATGCAAGTGTTACAGTGCAATTTTACTCCAAAGTTAACACAAATATATGACTTTTATAAATTAAAAGACAAATACATAAATACGTGAGGGCGTCGGTGCAAATCTACAATAGAAATGTGCACATGCACGTGACTCTAGCGGGGACTAAAACACAATACATAAAAGTTTAGAGTTTTACATGCGATTTTTCCAACTAGTTTTAAACTAGATATAATATTTACAGGATCTGATAGAAAATACCAAAAGGAAGGGGGCGTCTATGAAATTTTACCACTTAAACGCTAGGATCCAAGTGTCCATAAATTACCATGTGTCCGATTGTGCGGCCTTCCTTGCATACCCTTTAGGGGAAATCAACGGTTCGGATTAGTACGGAACCGATGTTCTTGATCGAACGACATTAAAGGGCCCTGGAAGAGCATGCAAGAACTCTCCTCCAGCGAACTTTGATTCGTCGTTTCATGGTGCTCCGACTGTCGATTTCTCCTCTGAAGGGCCTAGCAGGTAGTTGGGCCTCCCTCGCATGCGGCATCAGGGTCTGATGAATGCGAGCAAGCACGGGATGCTTTGACGAGGGTGAACCACCTAGAGAAGCTCCAGGTGGGCATTACAACTCCAGATGCACTTCCAGACCTGCAAAGGGACACCGAAATAATCTTGGAACGAGGGCTACCTTCTCGACCCAGGGTTTACACAAAATGATAGGGGATCGGAATGGAGGGGGAACTCCGGAGAGGTAGCGATGGAGGGAGTTCGATTCCTAGATCTGTGATGGATCTGGGATGGGTGAAGGGAGGTATCGATGGAGAATACGGAGGGGATTGAAATGGCATAGAAATCGAGGTGGATTAATGGTTGGGTGATGATGAATCAGACCTGGAGCTCGAGCTCCATGTTTTTGGTCATTTTTTATTTAAGTGTTAATCGATCAATTAAACTACAAATTAAAGATGCTAAATTATAATTAGATTCGAGAATTACCTAAATATGCAGGAATATAGGGCTCAACTAGCCTGAGGCGCCCAGGAGCAAGACCTGCCGACGGTTATCCAACGGTGGATGGATGCACTTCCTCTGATGGCTCCCCTTGATGCAAATCATGACCTTCTCCAAACTGTCACCAGGGGGAAGACCACAAGGGTCATATGAGGGGCTAAAGCCCAAAAAAGGGATCAAAAAGCCAAAAATGGTGAGGGGTTTCTATTTATAGGTGGATTTTTAATGAGTTTCGAGGGGATGTTGCGCGAGATCTAGCGAGGGTTCGTGGAGATGCGAAGATGGGCGTGGATGAGGGACGACAAGGGCGCACGATAGTGGCGGTCTTGAGGGTCATGAGTGATGGAGGAGGCATGGAAAAATGGGAGAAGAAGGCAGCCTCGTGAGTTCTGACAAGCGTCAGAAGTGAGACCAGACAGTTGACCTCCGGTCAACAAAAGAAAATGCCTGCTTGGTCCACGTGGATCAACCAGGAAATTGTAAGGCAAAATGCCTTGGAAATTGAATACTAAATATAATTAGATTTTAATATTTTTAGGTTATAAAATAAAAAATGTTTCTAATTTTTTGTAGTATTTTATAGACATTTTATTTATTTTTTAGAGGTGTGTATTTACATGTTAAGTTTTTAGGGTACATATATAGGTATATTTACCTACGTTTTAGGTTTTTATTTTATTTTGTAATTTTGATTTTATTATTTTGGTTTATTATTTTATATTTACAAATTATTTAGAGATATATAAATATTTTCGTTATATTTTTCAGATATAACATGTACACCTAAATAAATAGGGCTTTAAAACATATAGGTATAAGTATTGGTATGTCATCTATGTATTTTATATACATTTTTATTTTACTATTTTCTTTATTTTTTTATTCATTTTTAACATGTATACATATTATAAATAATATTACAAAGTTTTAAAATATAACATTTTAAAAATAATGATTAATGAATAAAATAAATATTTTAATCGAGTATACTATAGGGTCCAAAACCTAACTTTTACTCCTTAACTCAAAAAATATATGAAAATACCTTCATTAAATAGTTTATTAACAGTAATATACAATTAAAGGTGATTTTCATATATTTTGAGTTTGTATTTAAGAGATATGGGTCTGGAAAGATGGCATTTTGGAATCTTATTTAGACTGTAATTTTTATTATGTATATTATTTTGATGTAAACTCAATTTTGTATTTTTCTACGTTTTATTATCTACAATTTTTATATACAAAGTTTATTATTTGGGGTGTAAATAATAAAGAATAAAATAGGTCCTAGAAAGTAATTATTAGCATATTTTTGTAGGTTGATTCGTTTTGTATATTCTGCACAATTAGCTACCCTATCTCCCCCTATTTTATTTCTTATCGACCAAGTCATCATGATGATTTAGTCTTGCAGGCTAGGGTCACTTCAGTGTCCTTGACACTTCACTCTTTTTCTTTCCTTTCCATTATTCTTTTATTTTGACGATAAATACAATAGACATACAGTATTTTATAAAGTATTTTATACAAATTGGTGAACATTTATTTTGATAAATTAATGATACATCTATGCATTTAGGTAGGCTTTATAGGAAAAAAGGAAAGAATAAAGGCGATGAAATGGATATTCATCGACAGTATATATGTAATAGATACAAGTTAATCGGAGCCTCGAAGAAGGTCAAGACTTGACCTGATCGACCAGGAATAAAGTAGAGGGAGATAGGATCTTTGATCAGAAAATAAAAAATGTTTAGTAAATACTTTTCATTCTTCATTTATTCTGTGTATATTTGTATAAAACTTACTATTTATTTATTCATAAATTAATCTCAAATTAAATAATTTTCAAAACAAAAGTTGTAAATAGAAATGCTTTAAAATAATAAAAATAATTACAAAATAAAATCATGTACATAATAAAAATAACCACATTCAGAAAAAGTTGTAAAGCGATAATTGAAAGACCAATTCTGGCTCCATATGAACTCGAATTGAAACAAACTCACTTTCATCGTATTCTAAATTAAATTATCTTCAAAATAGAAGTGGTTTCATAATTTTTGAAGTTATGTTTTGAAAGACGGTTTTCTAGGATGGTTTTTTAATTTTATCATTTATTATATATATATATCCATATATACTTTTTTACATATTATATTTGTAACAATTGTAAAATTTTTATAATTATTTAAAAAAATAAAACTAAAAATAAAATTTTCAAACATGAAATCACATAATTTCCTTATTTAACTATGTGTATATAATGTACCATATGTATATAGTATATGTATAGAATTGATTTACTTAAATAACCCTCACTAAAAAATAAATAATTAACATTTATTATTGAAATTAATAAAGTGGTGAAAATAACTTATTTAATTAATTTTTTATGTAAATAATATACTATATGTATATAATTTAATAAATTTCTTAATTATCTCACCATTAAGGCGTCACGTTAAGTTGTTGGTTATTATTATTATTTTAATTAATTTAATTCTGAAAATTATTTTATTTATTTGTTTTATTATTTCCACCACTAACCTCTTTCCTTCTTTTTCTCTCTATTCAAAATTTTAAGATTCAAATTAAATTGTTTTTTTTTCTTTTCTATTTAATTGGCTCCTCCTCCATCATTCTCACTCGATCAATCTTTTGGTGAGAGGAACCTATTTTCCAAGAACCATCTTGTCGTAGAGAGGTGCCCAACTTCTGAGTCGTCTGATGATAACGAGTCGATCTCACCGAGGTCATCACAGTATTATCTGCACCCATTCGATGAGATCCATTTTTTCTTGTTTCAATCTAGGTTAATTGTAGTTTAATTTTTACATTTTTCATTTCATTATTTTAGAATCCTAGTTAATAATTTTTAATTCATCATCATGATTTGATCCGCTCATGAATCTGATCTTCCATCTCATATTCTTAATCTATCCATGTTCGTGTTCTACCTCATGCAACCACTTACCTCCGACCACACACGGTTGTCGGATATTAGGATCCATCCATCCACCTCGTTGGATCTGCTCTTCCATTCACATTTTCTGTCAATAATCTTTGGATCGAGCCATCATGCTCGAATTTAGTTATCTTTATTTTGTTGTAGGTTTACATGAATAAAAAAATAATAAAAAAATTGCAGTTTCTATTTTTATAAAAAAAGTTTGCAGCTTCTTTTTTTACAAAAAAAGGAAATTTGTCCACTTTTTATTTTTACAATTATAAAAAATAAAAAAGTTGGGGTAGCAGCACTCCAGCATCCCCCACCCATCGACGCTCATTGGCCGTCCATCCTCCACTAGCCACAATCATCGATTGTATGGAACCACCACCGCAGTCGCTGCCCATGAACTCCTCGACTATTCCGTCGGCAACGCAAAGGCGTGTGTCGCTCTCCGGCGAAGAAGCCACTACAGAACAATCACGCGACCCCTTGACACTCGCGTGCACTGTCGACCTAGAAGACCATCCGTTGTTGTCTCGACATCGACCACCTCCTGCAAGGGTGGGAATTCTCCGAGCATGCCTCGTGACAACCATCGTCATGAGCCCACCACACCGTTTGCTAAATCCAATCACCGTCGATCGCCCTCTTGCTTACCACTCCGCCCGCACCATCCCTTGAAGTTGTTAAGAAAAGAGAGGGACGGCGCCCCCTTTTGGCTTTGGATCAATAACGAAGGAGAATGAATTCCAAGTAAGCACTAAATTTTCTTAAGAAAAATTACAACAAAGCCACCAAACTTTTTAAAATTTGCAATATATTCGCGCCAACATCTAATACGTGCAACGCACGCGCCAACTTGGTAATTTGTGATTTATGTCTCGTTTTTATTTTTAATGCAAAAACCATAAATATTTGTGTTTCAGTCCCTGTATTTATAGACTTTAATATTACATGTCTTTTCATTGAAATAAATACTTTTGTTGGTCAATAAATTTTGCAAAAACCGTGTTATGCTTCTAATTTGTGTCTCTTTCTCATATAAATTTCTTATTGTAATTTATTGCCATTTGTTATTATTAAAAAAATCAAAAATATTGTACATTTCACTATTTGAAATTAGAAAATTCGAAAAAAACAAATATTGCCTCAAAATTCCAAAAAAAGATTATTTTTATTTTTATGCATTTAATTTTCTATCTATGTTTTACCATTAATCATTTTAAAACTTAAAAAATGAAAAATACTAAAAATCTTTAAAAAACGCAGAAAATTGTAAAAAAATCAAAAAATAGTGATTTAACATTCTGATTATAGATAATTTCTTCTAGTTTTTAGGGAAAAATATTTGTCGCAATTTTTGAGTTTATTCTATATTTTGAAATTGCAAAATAGTCTTGTTTGTTCATTGTTTGAATTTTCTCCTATTTTTATTCATTTAAAACTTCTTAAAATTTTGAAAAATCATTTAAAAATCAATAAAAATAGTAAAAATATAGTAAAATACAAAATGATTTTCTTTGGACTTTTTTAACATTTTTGATATATTTGAAAAATCAAAAAATAGTCATTCTCTATTTTTGTATATAGCTTGTTTGGGAAAATTAATTGTTTTTTGAAAACTTAATAATTTACAAAATTAAAAACAACTAAAAATTTAAAATCATAAAATAAAAATAATCATAAAAAATTAAAAAGATAAAAATCCTACAAAAACCAAGTATAGTGTACATTGTGATTTACATCTTTCTTTTAATTGATTTTTTCAATTATTTGAATAACCCTCGGGATTTGTAGCCTCCCTAAGTTTGATCTTGTTTCTATACAGGTAAATTAAATAGTAAAATTCTCTTGCTACGCATTTTTTGTATTTATTTCTTCTTAAGAAATAAAAAATAATTTTTTGTTGAGGGATTCTAGGGTTGTAACAACACTTGCACACATTTATTCCCTCTAATAAAAAACCCCAGATGACTAGTCCGGCTATCACATTGCTAAGAGAAGGTTGTTCTTTGTCATTTCTGATATGGAGAGCTATATTTCACTTTCACAATACAAGTAGATTCATAGTAATCAGAATCTGCATATGAGGACATGTTCTAACCTGACTGTTTAGGTCTTAAATTCGATTATTAATAAGGTTATGTCAACCTAATAATCCAAAGTTCTGATCGAGATCCATACTTTGATTTCTGAACATTAGTTTAAAAATCAAAATTATTCTAAGTTCTTTACTTTTCCTTTCTTCTTTTTATTTTTAGTCACTTATCTTTCAAATAAGTGTTTGCTAAGGGACCACCAAAGTTAAAGTATAGGGGGATCATGAATCTTAAATTCATAATCTTTATTCATTTGATTTAGCTTAAAACCCTTATAAAATACCTGTAAATATCAATAAATCATTCCTTTTATAAATCCTCATTCTTTGGTATATATTATATATTTATCGTTATTTTTAAAGCTAAAATAATGAACTAAAGAAATAAAGGAAAAATAAAGAAAATAAAAGACTATATATACAATAAATACATGCTGACTATAACCCTGAGATGAGGTCAAGAGTTGACCTAATCGAAAAGGAATAAAGTAGGGGGAGATAAGGTTTGATAATCAGAAAAACAAGAAATTAATCTTTATGCATGTATACTCATCACTTATAGATAATTGTATATTTATATATTTTCTTATTCTATTTTATATATCACCAAATCATCTCAAATAAAAATATTTTCTTCTGAAAACTTGTACATAAAAATTGTAAATGTTAAAAATAATTTAAAAAGGAATATTTGTACAGTTTGAAGATAGCAATACTTTGAAAAAGTAGCAAAGCTCAACTTGTCAGATCAATATTTGCTCCATAAAAATTCCAAATAAATAAACTCACTTTCATTTATTCAAAAGTAAATAAGCTTTAAAATGAAAGTGATTTCATTGAAATCAAATTTAAGATGTGAAAAGTGACTTTTTGGAGTGTTATTGTATACTATGCATATGTTGTATAATATTCTATTTATTATTCTTTTTCCTTGTATATTGGCACATACTGTATTTTTTATTATTATTATATATATATATATTATATTTGATGTATACAAAATACAAATGAAATTCTAAAATCAAAATAAATAAAAATAAAACCTTGTATATATTGTATAGGTATCACATACCTATATTGTAAGTACCCCTATTTATTTAACTAAATTAATTAATTTATAAAATAATAAAATTATCTCTAAAATCTTCAAAAAATGAAGTAATTTATATATTAATAATTTATATATTTATTTGTAAAAATAAATTTTTAAAAATCAACTTGTTGTATACAGAGGTATTTTTACCTATGAATAAATGTATATATTTTTTTTACCTTACTTATTTAACTTATTTAAATTATTTAAATTCATCATAAATAAATTTATAAATTTATTAAGATTATATTTTTATTATAAAGTCATTCTATTTATTTCCTAATCTTCTCTATTTAATTTTCTAATTATGTTATTTTCTGGTTGTCCTTTAGTGGACCGTACCTTCCTATTGGCGGACCCGTGTCTGTTGACCTAAATTAACTCTCCACTCTTCAGGTCTGCCCAAATAAATCTACCATTAGTCATTGTACGTCGATTCTCCTCTTCAGATCCAACCGTCCAATCAACCCAGTTTCTTCTTCGAAGTTCTTGCTTGAATAATCACTCTCTTCGCATGAATAAAATTCAAGTCTCTTGTGCCTTCGTTCATGCAGCATCTCAAATTCAAAATTCACCAAGATTCATTGCCTATATAAACTCCTCTCCAGATTCCGCCTAATCTGATATTTTTCCACAACTTTTTATCCCGAGATCAATCCTAGAGAGAAGGGGATGTGATAAAGCACCATCCTCTACAATTGGGTGCACGATTTCGACATGGAAAGCGTGATCCACCAATGTCACTGGAGCATCACCAACATCCAACTTATTGAAGCCATTACACTCATATCGAGATCTAGATCCATTATTTTCCACCATAGTATAATTCTAGGTTCATTTGCATTTAATTTTTACTTTTAATTCTATCATTTTCGAGCTTTGCAACTTCATCCATTCGACACGAAGAGGCACTAGCAGTCTTCAAAGACCTTCGAGAGGAGTAGTGGATGGGGATCGGTCGAGATCTGGTCAATCAAAGTTCATCAGGTCGACTCCTATTCAGTATTCTTCCAATCGCTCTTGTAGCTGCCGGATCAAGAACGTTGCTCCCCATATTAAATCCCCACCATCCATTTTGCCCCCTGTTAGATGTCAATTTAGATCTAAAGGAGCAAACTAGAGCCGTAGATTCCGCACGTGCTTTCCACGTGATTCGATGATAATTTGCTACCTAGCCCTTCATTTGTTTTAGTTTGTAAATAAGCCCTTCTAAGGATACGCGCCAATCTGTGGGGGACTAATTAATTGCATAAAAGCCCTTGTTGTTTTATTAATTTCTTTTGAATCGAGTTTGAATCATGTCATGTGCTATAGCACGTGCATTTCTAGTGTAATTGTAATAAAAACTACGTGTTTCTTTGTTACTATTTTCTCTCATGAAATAAAATAATCAACTAGAGGATTGTGCGAGACCCACTGCATGCCTTGTGAAAATTTGCACTTTCTATCTTTTATTTCTTATTCTATTATTTAGTTAGTGTATAAATAAAGGTTATTTGAAATTCAGTCCTCCAGTTCCGAATTATTTATTTATTAGTTAATTTTTCTTAATAAATACCAAATCGCCTTTAAAATTCATTAAAGCTTTCCATTATTTACTACTAAGTAGATTAATCACCAGTAATTTTGTGTTTTGAGTTGTTTTGATTTCTTATAAATTTTCTTTGAAATTCTTTATAAAAAACCCAAAAAATGTAAAATATAGAAAACACTAAAAATTAATATACAATCAATAAAAATAAAAAAACATAAAATTATTGAAATTAAATATTAAAATATCTCTTTTTATTTGTGGATATTTTCTGTATTTTTTATTTTATTTTTTATTTTAAAAATTCGAAAATATTGTCTTTATTTTCTATTTTGCTCGTTTTCTGTTTTTAATTGATTTGAAAATCTTAAAAATCTAATAAACTCTAAAAAATCATAAAACTGGTAAAAACTATATAAAACATCAAGTTTTTATTTGAATTTTCTGGACATTTTTCTATATTCGAAAAATACAAAAAAAAGGTATTTGTTCCATTATTTACATTATCATTTATTTTGTTTGTTTTAAAAAATAAAAATGTAAAATTAAAATTCAAAATCAAAGAAATTTTAAAAAAATAAAAATTTTATAAATTTACAAAAAATATAAAAAGATTAAAAGCTCACAAAAACACCAATATTTATATAAGAAAAACGACATCTTTAATTCTTTGATTTCCAAAAATTAATAACCTTAGGGAATTGTAACATCCATTAGTTCGATCATGTATGCTATACAAGTAAATAAATATCAATTTATTTCTCTTTCTTTCTTTCTTTGATTACATGTGTTATATAATAAAAAATAATTTTTGATTGCAGACATTTAGGGTTACATCGACACTTGCTTACATTTAATTTCTTTCACTAAATAAAAATCCTTGAATTTCTCGAATAATCGATGTCCTAATTGACCTTAAACCTAAATGTTTGTATTTTCCCTAGGGTTGTCCGATCATGCATGAATTTGCTATGCATGCTTGCACGCACGCGCATACACAAAAGGTATGATCGGATATCTTTTATGAGCAGCGGTGAGACTTCCAGCAAATGGATTTGATGTCCTTTACATAGTTTTATGACGGGATATGGGGTTCTTTACATAGTTTTATGATCATACCTTTGAAAATATGGTTGATGGAAATAAATCTGATAAAGAATCATGCAACATATACTGGGTTGATTAATAGGTGCAAATAAGTTTATCGATGAAAATTAGCTATTATTGATCCATTGGGATGACTTCTAAAGTATTTGATAAGGACTCTTAAATGGTTGATCAGGAAGTGATTGATCGGGTACATGCTGGTCGATCAGTCCTGTAATAAAAACAATTATCAAGAGATCGATAAGATATCAAGATCTGGTCAATCAGGTGCTGAGGGTAATTGATCATCTGGAGCTATAAGATGTTTTGATCCATTCCTTTTGGCAAGTTTTAAGATGAGACACATGAGCTTACAACTTTGATGCAATAAATATAATAACTTTATAATCAAATTACATCAACTTACACAATAATAGAATTCTTGAAGTGAGACTTTAATCATTTGATATATTCTTGAATGGTTGTAATAGTATGTATGCCTACAAGTCAAAGATACATAATATGCCGGCGACTTGTATTAGGTGTGTGTTATCATTAAAATCAAAGTACATGAGAGAATAAGCATGAATTCTACAAACTGAAAAATAAAGAATCAACAAGATTCAGCTCCTCTATTCTTTCATTTTGGTTAATTTTGAGTTTAAATACGTGTAAATTCTCATTAATTCTAAATTACTGACAACATCTCCAGGACAAAAATGTATTATTAGCACATCATCTCTTCCCAAATTTGTAGATTAAACAAGATAAGAAAAGAAAAAAAGAAGGTTCTAAATATGTACAGATTCACCCTAACCCTTGAGACCTAGTCAATACTGATCCAGTCCACTAAATTAGGAGGGAGATATAGAAAAATCAAGAAAACCATAAAATGATTGGATTATTGTACATAAATTGTCATTTAGAACACTATTTATACCATACAAATTTCTTGATGTTTTATAGAAATTATACAACCTTAAATCAAGTTATTTCCTTCTTGAAATTCGTTTATAAAATATCAAAGAAAAATGTAAAAACATCCTTTAAGCTTCGTAGCGAACAGATACCTCTAGAACACAAACCGACAGAAGATGTAAGGTTTGATTTCTAAATTGAATTTGTACGAACTCCAAATTCACTAAACTCACTTCAAAGTTCAAATACCTATCGAATGAAAGTGGTTTCATCGAAACTAGAGTTAATATGCAAAAGTTAGATTTCCGGGCCATATATATATCTGTACAACTGAGTTTACATTTACTTATCTATTATTTATTTCTACTTTTGTTTAGTACTTTTTTATTATTTTGTTTTTTATATTTTTCATTTTAAATAAAATGAGTAAACAATTAAAATCTATTATAAATATAAACAAATAAAAACATTTAATTATAGATATAATTAAGCATTGTATTATATATTTTTGTTTATGTATACCGGTAAACATCTCTCTAAATATAAAATGAAAATACATTTAAAATCCTTGAAATATTAAATCAATAAAAATAAAACATACCCAAAATACCATTATTTTGTTTTTACATTATCTATAATTTTTATTTTAATAAATTTTAATTTTGAATTTGTTTATATTTATTAGCTATTTGTAAAATTAGGTAAAGTTATTTATTTTTATGTGTTGACATGTGTCCATGTCTTCCCAAGATGTGGGGAGCAGTTCCTCTATTGTAATCCATGTTAAAATAACGGTGTTGTGATCTTGTTGTTGAAATCAACTAAAAAGTCCGTCTTCATAGATTGAATCGTTGATCAATATTCTACATATCTACCAAACTTCACTCAAATCCGATGCCATTTGCTATTTTATGGTAAAAATCCATTTTTTTAAATAGGATTTAAGTTGCTTAAAATGTTGACAGGATCTTAACCTTTAAAATAAAATAGCAAATAACATATGACTTGAGTGAAAATTGATAAATATGTAGAACACTAATTAAAGATTCTATCGGTTCTATTTATGGAGACGATTAGGAAAAAAACCGTCTCCCACGACGTGGACCGGCTAAAGCATCTCTCCTTTGTCATCCTTGCTGATGTGGCAAAGGCTGATAGGGTACAACCCATGGTCCCTATTTCAGTTGACCACAGTCTCCTGCGTCTTTTTCCCATCTTCCTCTCTTCTTCATACTTCTTCTCAGTCTGCGGAGAACCCGCACCAACAATCATCGTCACCGGCCATTTCTCCAATGCGGGTGACAACCTCTCCAACTACTAGTTTTGTCCTTTTCGTGCCAAAAATCTTGAGTAGTTTTGTCCTTTACCTCTCTATATAGGAGCCATAAACCTCTTACCATCCATCCACCATTGATATCCATTTTCGATTTCCTGCAAGCACCCACAAGGAGTGAAAGTCTTATGAGTAGCCTATGGTCGCGCTTCAGAAGGAAGAGTAGCGTGGGTGAGATCCGAGTGGGCTTCGAGCTCCTCGTCGCAAGCTTCATCCAAGGCTTCGTGCAACCTTCAGGGAATCCTCTGCCTCATCGAGGTCAAGACCGATGTTGAACACCAACTCCAGGCTAGTCATCATTACATAGCCTTCCTTCTTTTTAAGTACGATCCTAATCTCTTCATCCTTTCCTCTTTTCTTCATCTTCTAGCTTTTCTTTACCCAGTCTGTTTTTTTATCCTTCAAGTCATCTTCTTATCCTTCTTGTGCCATAATTCTTAATTGGATTTATGATTGTAATTCCTTTTTTCTTTCCGATTTAGCGAGTTGTTCTTTGATTTCTGATTCTCAGTCCTCTTGGGTATTCCCTGTATTATTCTGGATTGGTTGTCTAATTAAATTCGATTACAGCGTCTATTATTAGAGTGATTGATGCGTTGAGGTCTGACTTTTTGTTGGTCTTATGAGGTTCTTGATTATAACTACCTATTACTGCAAACCCAAAAGAGATTTGCCCCAACTTCTGGAGCTGTAGCTGTAACCAAAGCCTCTCCCACGCCTCCGCCCTTATCCAATCTCCGCCAAGCTCCAGTTCCATCAGAATCTTCCGATCGATTTTCTAACGCCGAGTGTCAGGAAGTTCATCATCTTCACACAACAGCGAAGCTCGAGCATTGTGCAAAACCCTCTGATCCTGTTGTCTCTTTCCCGACCTTCATCAACTCCTGAAGATATTCGTCGCCAGCTGGAGATAACCAGTAGCCTTTCTTTCAAGAATATTCAGCACCTCCATCTCAGGCGAGTTAAGAATCAGCGCTTCCGCCTCGAGCATTGCTTTTCTCACCGTACCGAGCTCTTTAAGACAACGGGTCTGATAACCGGAGACCATTACCGACTTCCTGGTCCGCACCGTCCTCGGAGAATCTCAGGAACCGAGGTGTTCGTTTGATGCACCGATATTTAGCCACGTGCCTTCAGAATCAGCGACTGAGATTACTTCGTCAGATACAATCTCAGCCGTTAATTCCAAAACGTTGGGAGAGTTTCTTATGTACCCTCAGAGGATTTTCGAATAGCAAATAAATTCTTCCTCCTATCAAGAACCGAGGGCGATCGATCGGGTAAACTGAACAAAATGCCCAATAATTCCGGCAAGTTACGAAACAACCTCAATACTTTTAGATATTTCCGATTACCGCTTGTGCGGGATCTTTTCTACTTTCTTTTTTTTTTACTTTTAGAAACTTTTACCTTTTTACAGTACTTTTTATTTTTTTAGACGTACCCCTAAACTTGGACGCTATTCTTTACCCCCACACACAGGGCCCGTTCGGTAGGAGAATAGGCAGGAATAAGGATGGGGAATAAGGGAAATAAGGGTCTATTCTCCGTTCGGCTGGAGGATAAGAATAAGGAGAATAAGGTGAAATAAATGTAGGTAAGGTGGGATAAAGATAGAAATAAGAGTGAAATAAGATGAAATAATGGGGAATAGTTGTACCATGGGGAAGCGTGTTGGAGGCTTATTCCCCTTATTCCGTTCCTCCTTATACCCCAAACGAACAGGGCCTAATCCGTCACACTGACTTCATCACCATACTTCGTACCACCATAATAAATACACATCATATTATTATATAGTAAACTTGCTTTCAAGACCTTTTCTTTTCTTTGTTTTCAAAAATTAATAATCTCATAAAAATATAAAAAATTAGTTGAGTAATGCATACACCGCCTACTATATTGTATCATCTACTTCACTTCTTCTCCTACTATAATGTCTTTAGTGACCCAAGACAAAAATAATATGCATATCACACTACCAATATACTATATTATATATATATATAAATATATAATTTCCAATTCTCCTAGTGGTTCAGTATAGCAATACGAAAGATCGGAAGATCCTATAAACATGCTTCAAACAATCATGCAAATGTATCAGAAAGGTATACGGCTCCATTATTCGTTAGAAGCACATCTTAAACCAAATTAACAGTCTGAGGCCCCTTTCCTTTTAATAGGTGTTGGGGTAAAGGGAGCATGTGATTTCCTGAAAAAGATTACTATACTAAACAACAAGAGACTTAATTGACTGCATGTGTCTTACACGGCAACCATGTGAAAATGTCTCCGAGTACCTGTGGGTACTTTCTAGATGTACTTTCTAGTCCTTTGCAACTTTGTAAAGGAAGTAACCAGATCGATTTCAAAGAGATCCTCCTAACAAATGTTGAAGAACAACAATTCGAACTAAGCTCTAGAGGTCTTTTTTGTTCAGTTCTCTGTTCTCTTGGAGCACAAATAATAAAGAGCCAGCTTCCGTAGAGCACCTAAAGCTCAACATTTGCATTCCGCTTTCTCTTCCACCTACAAACGAAAGTCGACTAGATTTATTCTTATATTTCCCAGTTCAAGCTTTGTCATCTTGCTATTCTATAATTTATGGTTACATTAAAAAACAAATTAGCCCATTAAAAAATTAAGCCTGGATGCCAAGTGGGAACAAGAACAAATCTTTATATAAAAAGAAATGTAAATCTTGGCCTTTTGAGAGAGTAGCTCAGAAAAGAGGGCACTTGCTATCATCTTGCTGTGATCCACCAGTTGATAAAACAAATACAAGAGAAAGAACAGTAGTAAAGTGGGGAGGTGGGAGTGCTCCCATTATTTTAAAGTTCCATCCAAAGATGAAACTTCCAATGAGAGGTCCCCCCTCATTGCCCTCAACCCCAATCTCCCCCTTTACCTATAAACATATATGTAGGGGTTCTCTTCCTCTGATGGATCTTTGTATATTATTGGCTTCCCAAGACTTTCCTCTGTCCAATGCCCCCAAACTCCTTCAATGCCACAATTTAAAGCAGCAAAACCCACAGTCTAAGCCGGCAGACAGTCAAACAGTAGGCATGCCAGGACCAATCGAAATTACTCCAACTGAGAAATATATTAAATCAAATCAACATATATGAAAAGAACATTAAGCTGTTTTAATAGACACTTCATCTGGGGTGCTTTCTATTGCAGTAGTTTTCGTCTTACCATTTTTTCAGACATTAGAGTTAAAATAAGCGGCGGGGAAGGGGGGACAAGGGTACAAAAATCCCTCTTGATCTTCAAAGGCGATCAAAATTTTATCCATGTTCGACAAAGCATCACCATCTTCTCTACCTCATGCTGGTTCATTCTGTTTTTCTTTCTTGGGCTTCAAGAGTTATATCCCATGTAGGAAGCATGAAGATAGTGATCCCTATGCTTCTACAATTTTATTATCTCTATGTTTACATATTTCGGCTTTTTTAACTGTTTTGGGGATACCTACTGGACACACCAAACTCCCATTCAACCTACCCAAAAACTGCCACGAAAGCACCCTCTCCATTATCAAGGATATATCTCTTATGAAGATAAATTATATCCTTTCATGTGATGGACAGTCTTTCTATCTTCCTTCTCTTGTTCTCATGAGAGGTGTGACTACAACTTGCTTGTGTATCAACTGCTGTTGCATCATCACTTTTATAGCTAATACATGCAGCATCCAGTACCCCAATTGGACTCTGCGGCACAGAGGAAATTGACCCACTGGCACTTTTGAAAGGTCGGGTAATTAATGCCATGTCTCTGATCAGTTCATAGCACCTAAGTGATCTCTCCTGCAAAGGAAGAAATAAAAAATTTCCAAACTTAGCTTCACCCAAGAAGAAGAAAGCAACTCAAATGACCACGTAAAAAGAAAACGAATGGCAACAGTGATTAGTACTAAGTGTATATTTAAAGATGACGATCAGACCCAAGATTAGCTTCTAAAAGGATTGTTTCTGATTCCAGTACAAGCAACTATCGAGTATTGGAACTTGAAGAACCAATTTTAGAAATAGTAACAATGAGAACCCAATTGTCAAAATCTAAAATCACCTCCATGTGAGTCTGTCAGATTCTTGTGCATTTAATATACCCTTCAAGAAATATCATAGTATGTCGACTGTCAAATGGAAGCAAAACCAATTCTTCGAAATTAAAATCAACAATCCAAAATATTTACTAAAAATACCCTTTCTCATTTTCATTTTCAAATTAGTTTCTAAACAAAATTTCAAGTACATGGCAAATGACCCTCACCTTGTCAATATGAGCACAAGAGGATAATGCTTCTCCTGCAGCCAGTGAATGCATCACCCCAGATACAGATAATGCAACAGCAGCTGCAATCTCAGAGGATCTAAACTCCAACATTTCAATCCCTGTACCAAAATTCCCAATGCGTAACAATTAAATAGTTGCAGATTGAATAGTGATAACCAGAATCCTAACAGCTCTGAGTTCGATACCTACTTCGGATTGTGTTCAGGATAACATCCACAGATCGAGAGAACA
The DNA here is from genome assembly GCA_037367405.1 of Ottelia alismoides. Lineage (NCBI taxonomy): Eukaryota > Viridiplantae > Streptophyta > Magnoliopsida > Alismatales > Hydrocharitaceae > Ottelia > Ottelia alismoides. Next base: position 409,867 of record JAZKJV010002798.1, on the reverse strand, counting down.
TTTTCCCCATTAGAGAGGCACTGGAATTGAATTTGTTCAGAAAGTAATCCAAGAAAGAGAAAGGAGTGACAGCTCTCATCCTCCACTTGAGGGTGCTAAGCACAAGCAGCTCCATCCTCTGTATTGTCTTGGCCTCAAATATATACTTCGCTTCACATACCTGTTAAACTAAATTCATCATTACAATGGCCATATAAAAGGTACATTTCCGCACTAAAAGGAAGACATCATCATAGTATGTCGTTTAATGTCTCATTCCACTGACCTGTAGATCCAAAGACAGAGGGATCATGGTCTCCTCCATCTTGACAGCCAGGGATAAGCAAGCAACAGATAGGAGTTGGGTCATCCATCCCTTCCCTTGCTAAACATGGGAGGAGAATTTGATGAACAAACATAAGAAAATGGAATAAAGGAAGATACCCATCTAGCATAAAATCAGTAAAAATAAATTATTATCGAGAAAGTTAAGATCTTGCGTCAGATTTTAGGGGTAAAGGAACATTGATCGAAAAGTGGAAAAAACATTCTTTGCAAGTGAACTTACAGGGAGATCATAGAAAGAGAGGAACCGATCCAAGTAATTTACAGATAAATATGCACTCAGAGGACCAAAGTTGTAATGGGCATGCACCTGCAGGTACAAAGAATGGTATTAGATCAAACACAAGAAGGTGAAGATGTGAATGAACACGACAATTGACAGGGAAGAATGTAAAATAGGAAAAGGTAAATAGAGAAAAGAGCAAAAAAAATCAAGTGCCATTTGCAAGCATCCATACGATCCCATCACAAAGAGGAGAAAAATCAGTTTTTTTTTCTCCGTGTAAAAGGATTAAAGGAGACGCAAGGGAAGCAATATCGTCGTACAAAGTGAGACAAATCACTAAAACACCAATTTCAAAGGGTCTTATGAAACGAATGAAGAGAAGAGAATAAGAAGAAGCCTCCACTTTAACCATTTCCACCAATCAAAGATCTCAAGATGAGATGAACCCATTACAGAAACGCAAATCGACTCCACAAAGAAACACAAACCACCAGATGGGTACAACAAGATTCAAAAGAAAAATCCAAAACATCCCCCTCAGAAAGACAAAGAAAAAGGAGAGAAAAAAATCCCACCTTTCCAATCCAATCAATGGCCTCCCTCCTCACAGAAATATCCAGAGCACCATCAAGGAGCCTCTTGGCATAATCACCCCTTGGCAGATGGTCATATTCCCTGCAAACCAGCAAGGCCAGGCACTCCTCGGCCTGGATGGGCAGCAGCAGACCCATGGGTCCATCCCCCTCAAAAACACCACCCATCTTGCAATCCAAGGACAACCCAACACCATCACCATCACCATCATCAAATCCAAGGATGCTGCTCTTGTCCTCAGGGCACATCAAGATCGACGACACACAGTCATAAACACCACCCATAGTTTCCAAAGCTCCAAGCTCTTGTCTGTTCTTGTTAGAGATGAGAAAAAAGATGCCCTTTTTATGATGAGATAAGAGGATGGTTTAGATTCAGACACACATTCGAGGAGATGTGTATCCTCTCTCACTTCACTCCTCCTCCTCCACCTACCAACCCAAGAAAGGACTCTCACAGAAGAGGAGTGGTTCCTTCCCACAATGCCAGCACTAGTGGGTGGTGGAGCAAAGAGCCCCTCCTTTCTTTGTAGTTATCAGTGCTATGGAAACAATGGAGGACAGTTGTGGGTAGAGGGAGGGGGGAGAGGAGAGGAGGGGATGGGAGGGGTTTGCATACAGTAAAGTTGTTTTCGTGTAGGGCAACGGAGGGTGTATTCAGGGAACAAGAGGCTCTTTGGTAAATGGGTTGGTTTTTGCAATTGCACGTTAATTTTAATTTATTTTGATTTTTTTGGAGTCCGCGATGGAAAATGATGGGTGCATAATGGGTTGGGTATCGAATTGGCGATAGATATGCGGGTGATTGATTCCGATTAAGTGGTGATGTGGGCAAAGGGAAGGAGGGATTGTGTTGTACGATAACGTGATTTACGTAAGATCCCCCTTTCTTGGGTATTTGCATTCTCACCCCCTCCCGAGGGAGGGGGCTTCTCTGCAATATTTCCGAATGGGGTCGAGGTTTGGAGGGGTTGGGAATTAAGCGGGGGCTCGTGATAATGCATTGCATGCTTATCTATTTGGTTTCGCCATTTTTCTTTCTTTTTCTTTCCAAGAAAGAATGCAAAGTTAATTAGCTGTCGACGTCTCTGTACGTTCGTCAATGGATCCACATTTTGTATTTTTAAAATTATTTTCTAACCTTCTTCTTTATTTAAGGCTTGTCGGTCAAATAATTATATTTTCTAACCCCCGTTAATTTAATGTATAGAAGAAACACTCCACGGATTAGTTGTTTTTGATCATATTCATCTTCTTGGTTACTATCCTTCTTTTGGGTTGAGATGCTTTAATCTTAACCGTCTAGTTGGTTAGACACATTGTAGATCTCATGATGCGACCTTCCTTCTTGTTATACAAAATTCTTTTTGTTTTGAAATTTAAAGTCATGTGTTTCTTCGTGATTTGAAGTAGTATTTGATTTTAGATTCCATGTCATGTTTTCTGTGGAATTTAAAGTTCTATTTGATTTTGAATTCAAAGTCATGTTTGCATTGTGATTTTAAGTATTGGTTGATTTGGAATTCCAAGTCCTGTTTGATTTATGATTTGGATCGTGTGTTTTTTGGGATTAAGGTATTGTTTTCTTCGAGATTTAGATCATGTTTTCTTTGGGATTGGATCAAGTTTTTGTTGGACATGTGAGCCCCGGGCGAATTATTTTTACAATAAATGTTATTGTATATATATATATGTTTATCAATAAAAGTTATTGATGTTTCACTCCCTTTCTGAAATTAAATGAATGAATGCATTATAAGGTCCCTCTGTACAATTAAAGTTATGTACCATGGCCATCTTGATAAACATATAGTTGTTGATTCATTAAATGAATCATAGAAGCTGGTGTTTGAATGAATATCTAAAGAGTTAGATAGAGGAATCATCAAGCACCGTCAAATGATCATTAAGAGATGATCTCCAGCCTGAGTAGGAGATGGCAATCCTTTCTCACATAGGCTGATATCTGACCGACCTCTTGATGCAGGTCCTCTGTATAGGAATAGTGATTCGGAGGTGTCAGATTAGTTAGGTCAATGGGTTGACTTAACGAGATCGAGATAACTTAAGTCCTATGTTGAATATTGTCACAGCATAGGCACGCATCATCTGACCGGAGAAAAATGTGTTACTATATGTCTAAGTGTGTACATTTAGTAGACCAATAGGTTGATGACCTAACCAAGGTCTATACACCGGCGCGCTGGTGTGCATGTAAGGGTATATGAGTAATACGATCTCTCAAAGGGATCATACAGGTTCACTTATGAACCGGGAGATATGAGCTCACTCATGAGGTATTGGGACCCCGATCAAATTCCATGCATGGTCGTCGTGCTTTGGAAGCATGACATGAATTTGAAGGTATGATATATGCTTTGGGAAAGCATATGATTGATACCGATTCCCAATGACCAAGATTGAGAAACTTGGTGATCAAACCTTGAAGAAGACAGTGTAAAAATTGATCTTGATCTTCAGGTTGATCATAGGTCTTCCAGTATGCAGAATGTACAGGTATTGGGAATACCTGAGGGTGATATGATCATAAATGATTGTATAACCATGACGCTTCCATTCCGAGGGAGTGATGGAACAGGTCTGGATTTTAGTGACTCATCTCAGTAGAGAAGCAATCTGATCTTAGTACAAGTGTTGGACATTAGTCTGAATGAGATTCAGATGCAATGAGAAGATTAGATTTACGGTCTTGATTTAATCAAGCATCTGTGGGAGGTTCGTAAGATATGGATTTGAGATGAGATCTCAACATCCAAGTCACTATACGTGGAACAGTACAATCACCCTGTCCTTATCTCCAAGTATCTGTGGAGAAAGCATATTATTCTTGAAGGGGTTCAAGAATAATTCATTTGATGAATTATGTATCCAAGCAACAAGAGGATGATAATTAAATGAGATTTAATTATCAAGAATAATATGAATAAGATTCATATTATGAGAATGATTATCCAAGATAATTAAATGGGATTTGATTATCAAGGATTACAGATTATGGATAGTGCTATCCATAATATCTATGTATATTATAAATGTGATTTATAATATATTAGAGAGAGAAGCATTGTAAATAACATTTTTTAATTATTAATGTGAATTGGATTCACATTAAGTAATTAATTAGAAATGTAATTTACAAATTAATTTGGGTTGTGAATATGATTCACATATCTTTCAATGGCATGATTGAAATATTCACAAATTAATTTGGTAGATATTTTTGCAATAATTATAATTGTAATTTATTAAAGAATAATAGGATAAAATAAAGAGGAAATAATCACCACAAAGAATAGGTGACACCTTGTTTTTTGGGGGTGATTAATTATCCTCTTATTTGTTATCTTGTTATCTCTTGATTATTGATTTATGTTAAATTAAATTGTGTTGATGATAATACAACATATATTCGATTTGATATAAATTAATGTTGTTGATTTTAACCAACAACAATCATGGCCCTTGATTGATGCATGGATCAACCTAGCCGTTGGATCTATGGATGCCATGGATTGAGATCCATTGGATCCCAAACTAATATATAAGGAGGGCAACCCTAGCCCTTTCAAGGTACATTAAAAAAGAGTTGTACACGCCTACTACTCTCTCTCCCATCCTCGTCGTCTCTCTCTATCTCTCTACAAGGTGGCCGTCCATGTTATGTGTTGAGAGAGACCTCCTCGCCTTTGTCTTCGACTACTCGAGGATCTCCATCTTCTTTGGAGCTGCTTTCTCTAAAGGTAGACGACTGATTTCGTTGGACGAAATCAGGAGATTCGAAGCTTGGATCTTCATCAAGGATTGTGGGAGGAATGCGTCTCATCATCGTGCCCGCAAGTGCCATCTTCGTGGATCGGACTTGAGACAGGAGGATCTCTTGTTTTAGAGATCTCATGATCGCAACCACGCTTCAAGTGATATTGCTAATACTTTTTGGTTTGATGAAACGATCCAAGAAATGTTCTTGTGATCGTGTGGTTTCATCACTTGATTAAAAAAATTTTAATTTCCGTTGCATCTAGCGACTAGTGCGACTAGTTGCCCCGATCGCATCATCACGCTTCCGTGATGCGCTTAAGGATTCCTCGTATCCTTCAAGTGGTATCAGAGCCTTAGGTCGAATAACGTTTTGGATATGATCCGTAAACCTAGGATGACTTGGGTTTGAAAGGGTTGCAAAATTTTTTTACTGCATTTCAATTTTCGCACCTCTGTTTAATTGAATTTTTCGGCACTATTTAAATTGTTTAAATATGAAATTTTCATTGTTGTTTGTTCCACATGAAATAAGGAAACCATATGATCTGAGTTTATGTAATTTGGATTTCATTTGCTCAAGATATGGCCCTTTGAATAAACATGTATTCACTGTTGCGGGAACTACGAATCTAAACGTGATTAATGAGTTGATTACTGTTTTGATCCATCTCGAAATGTATGAAACATCTCTTGCGTTTTGTCATAAATCAAATTAGCAATCTTAAGAAACTAATTTGCGTAATTTGGATTTAAATTGATCAAGATATGTTGATTTTAGTGAGTAGGGGTCACTACTAAAAATTGACGAATTTGATCATGAACCATGTGATAGTCATTCAAATAAGTTGATGAAAATTAATTGTTAATTTTTTGAAATAATTAGTGATAAATATTTGTGAAATATTTAAAGAAATAATTATTTCATTGAATGGAATTTCCTTAAATCAAGATGATAAGATAGTTGATCTTGATCATTAATTGGTTGATATGAAATCATCAACAAACCCTGTTTTCATGAAAATCCTTAGTTTATCCTACAATAGTTGTAGGACAACTTTTACATGCAAAACCCTCTTGCTTGAATAAGATTGGGGATTTGTTTAGCAAATCTCCGTATAATATTATCAAAATGGCTTTGATGAATTTTATATGGTATAATTTCGGTTGAAAAATCGATGAGCATCTCAAAGTACATAATGATCTATCTGACATTATCCTTTCCTGAGGTGGATATGGTGACTAGTCGGACAGAATTGGGGTAGCGGGTTGCAACGTATGTGGTCTGTCCCACTCTCGTCGGTATTGGCCATGATAGCAGGTAGGGACTCGATAATGCCGGAGAAGTCAAAGTGTATTTTTCTAATTATTAAAATTCGAATAATAAGTACTTTGAGATTATACCTACTATTTAAGTAATAATCAAGTTTGTTGATTGATAATTGGATTGATAATTAGTTTAATGTGATTAAATTGATTATATACAATTAAAACACTCTATTATGAATGGATGTGTATTTCCCTTGGAAGAATTAATTATGTGAATATAATTCACGATAATTAATTATTTTAATTTGAATATGAGATGGAGGATCACATAAGTGACATCCATGGTCTCCCATCAAGGCAAAGGATTCCGTCTCCAGATGTTGTATATAGGAGATGCATGTCCAAAGTGACAGATCCTATATATGATTTATTTAGATCGGGTTCTTTGCTTCTCGAAAGAGTAAGGCCGTATACGGGTCAATATCAAGTCCTCATATTATTGAGGCGATATTGGATTGTGTATAACAAGTATTAAGCCTGTTGACGGTTGGTTCAATTAACAACGGGTCAACATCATTTTAGGGGTGGTGGGCCTGGGTGTTAAAGACCGAATTGGGAAATGCAAGTTGGACTTGCAAGGAGGAATGTGTTCATGCTTCTCTTTATTCGAGTCACAGGTTCTCATATTATTGGGATGTGATAAGGATAGAGAGGAGATCCCAGATCTTATTTGAGATATAGCAGTAAGTATGTCTCCTACTTTGAAATACAATAAGGGAATAATCTCTCAAAGTTGACATATCAAGACAAATTTGATTTAAAATGCCTTAATCAAATATTCTTTAAAATGAATATATAATTATTTATATATTCTAATATAGTGCATTCTAAATTTCAGAAAATGAAATCCATTAACCCACTTAGCAGCCTCCTGGAGGTCAATCAGTTGACCGGACCAAAATATTCGGATTGGATCTGAAATTTGGATCTTGTCCTATCTGTGGAGTACATATCGTATGTGCTATCCAAGGACAATATAGCAAACCCTAAGACTGCAGAAGATAAGTATTTTAATGAGAAATATGATGAAGACCATAATCTAGCAAGGGTGTTATATCCTTGGCTCATTATCCAATGTGCTTCAGAAGCAACATGTGGAAATGAACCACTGCCAAGAGATTATGCTGAATCTGAAGGAAATGTTCGGTGACATAAACTACATACAATGTTATAATGTGATGAAAGAGCTTATTCGTTGTAAGATGTAGGAAGGGACCTCTGTCAGAGAACACGTACTCAAAGTGTTTGGGTACCTCTCTGAATTGGAAACCCTGGGAGCCGACATGGATTCTGATATGCAGGCGGATTTCATTCTCCTGTCGCTCCCTAAGTCTTTCAACAACTTTGTCATGTCTTACCATATGAGCAAAGGTGATTTCACTGATGTTGGACTATTAGCTGCATTGAAGTCCGCTGAAGACATGATGAGGAAGGACGTCCCCTCTGCTAGTGCAATGGTTGCACAAGTAAGAGGAAAGCACGGTCGGAAGCAAGGTTCTCGAAAGGGCCTGGTCCAGAAGAGAAAGAAGAAGAATCAAGGAGTTGGTTCATCTTCTAGTGCTTCCACACTAATGACATCGAAGAAGTCCGACGTCTATCACCACTGCAAGAAGCGGGGCACTGGCGGCATAACTGCCCAGATTACCTGAAGTCCGCTGACAAAGATAAAGCCTCAGCAGGTATGAAATCTACTTTCATCATTGAAACTAGATTTCTCGTTTGGAGAGAAGTAAGTTGGGTTGTAGATTCTTGTGCTTCTTTTCATGTATGCAATTCGTTGCATTTGTTTCAGGAAACTAGGAATCTGGAGCAAGGGGAGATAGTCATCCAGATGGGATCCGATGCAAGTGTTGCAGCAGTCGCCGTCGGCACCTGTAAACTATCGTTATCTAGTGGTTGGCTCCTAGTACTTAAAGAGTGTCTTTATGTACCTGAAGTCAGGAGGAATTTTATATCTGTATCTAAGCTTATTAGACGTGGATATTCCTTCATGTTCTGTAATAAGTTAGTCATTAATCAGTATGATAAATTTATTGCAGAAGGTGTTCTGACTTCTGGTGGACTTTATGAATTATGCATTGACGAATGTGTCATAAATGTCACTACCACTAATAATAAAAACCCTAAAAGATCCATGGAGAATGGAAATCATTCGAATATGATTTGGAATCAAAGGTTGGTCATTTATCTGTTGATATGATCAATAGATTGATAAAGGATGGACCTCTAGATTTTCTACAGGTTCATCTTTGCCTACCTGTGAACATTGCATTCGAGGTAATCTAGCATGAATACAGGAGTTCTAATGCGGGACATCCGCACCACATGACCTTATCCAGATCGGTACTCTAGAAAAAACAAGACACAAATGCACATGTCTAATTTCTTTTCTTCTGGCTTTCCAATTAGTCAGTTCTTTGATTTCTTTAGTTAACTGCTATTTTTCCACTCTAGTGGCTCTTCCTGTAGGGATCTCGAGGCAATCATATTTCTTTCGGAAGATATGCTCTTCAGGCACTTGAACCCGCTTGGATTCGAGTCGGTATCCTAAATCAGCCTATGGTATTGCACACGAGATGCGAAGGTATTCTTGACCTAATACATACTGATGTATATGGTCCCTTCAGTACCGCGACTAGAAATGGATATCGATATTATTTGATGTTTATTGATGACCATTTGCGATACGGTTTATCTTCCTACTATTTCATAAATCTGAAACCTTTAAAAAGTTCAAAGAGTTTAAGGCTTTGGTTGAGAACCAAACCGAGAAGAAGATTAAATGGATTCGATCTGACTGAGGTGGTAAGTACCTCTCAGATGAATTCAAGGAATATCTTAAAGAGAATGGAATTGTTTCCAATCTCACTCCCCCTGGAACTCCCCAACTTAATGGTGTTGCTGAAAGATGCAACAGGACCATCATGGACATGGTCCGTTCAATGATGAGCAAAGCATGTTTACCTCTTAGTTTCTGGGGATATTCAGTAGAGACTGCAATATATATCCTGAAAAAGATTCCTATAAAATCTGTACCCAAGACTCCTCACGAGCTGTGGTATGGAACCAAACGTAGTGTTAATCACTTAAGGGTCTGGGGATGCTTGGTCCATGCGAAGAACGTGGACGCAAGTAAGCTGGAATCTTGCACTTGTGAGTGTTACTTCATTGGGTATGTTAAAGATGATATTGGATATCAGCTTTATGACCCTGAGACCCAAAATATTTTTGTCTCTAGGGATGTGAAATTTCTAGAGGATGATTTCCTTAAAGGTCAAGACAGAAATGAAGTTGAGGAACTCATTGAATCCCCTGAGGATTCTTAAATTCCTGACTCAGAAACTGAAGAGATAAATGAAGATGAAACACCCATACCTCTTCGAAGGAGTTCAAGGGTGATTGCACCACCTGAAAGGTATGGATTCCATGTGCCAGGTGAGACTGACAATGATCCTTCTTCATTTGATGAAGCACTCACGGATCATGACATGGATAGATGGATGCTAGCAATGAAGTCAGAAATTGACTCCATGCATAAGAATTGTGTATGGACACTAGAGGATCCACCTAAAGGGGTAAAACCCATTGGGTGTAAATGGATCTTCAAGAGAAAAAGGGTACCTGATGGGAAAGTAGAGACTTTCAAGGCACGGCTCGGAGCCAAGGGCTACACAAGAGAGAAGGCATTGACTACGATGAGACGTTCTCTCTTGTGGCTATGCTTAAGTCCATCAGGACACTGCTAGCTATAGTTGCATCTCTTGACTACGACATCAGGCAGATGGACGTCAAGACAGCTTTCCTCAATGGATACCTCAAGGAGGATATCTATATGGAGCAGCCCCAAGGCTTCATAGTTGAGGATGGAAAAATATGCAAGCTGAAGAAATCCATCTATGGGCCCAAACAAGCTTCTCGTAACTGGAACATCAGATTTGATGAAACCATAAAGAGTTTTGGTTTTGTGCAAAATCCTGATGAACCTTGTGTGTACAAGAAGCTTAGTGGGAGCGCCATTGTATTCATCGTGCTTTACGTAGATGATATCCTTATCATTGGGAATGATATATGAATGATGACCAGTGTGAAGATTTGGCTATCCCATACCTTCGGGATGAAAGATCTTGGAGAAGCCTCTTACATATTAGGCCTAAAGTTGTCTAGAAACCGAGAAAAGAGGATATTAGGATTATCATAATATAGATACATTAAGAAGATTCTTGAACGATTCCGTATGGATAGGTTCTAAGAAAGGATTCCTCCCCTTAAGACATGGTATCCATCTGTCTAAAGGGATGACTCCTCAAAGTGTTGAGGAAAAGAAGGCCATGGCTCGATGCCCCTACGCATCAGCTGTAGGAAGATTAATGTATACCATGATGTGTACTAGGCCAGACATTTGCCATGTAGTGGGAGTGGTAAGTCGTTATCAATCCTGGTTATGGAGAGCAACACTGAATGCAGTAAAGAACATATTCAAATATCTAAGACGGACGCAAGATTACATCTTGGTCTATGGAGATGGTGATCTCCAAGTCTTGGGATATACAGATTCATACATCAGGGTTTGTATTCTTGTTGAACGGTAGTGCTGTGAGCTGGAGAAGCAAGAAGCAGGACACTACGGCAGATTCCACAACAGAAGTCGAATACATTGCCGCATCAGATGCTGCAAAGGAGGCGGTGTGGTTGCGCAAGTTCATCTTGGAGCTTGGCGTAGTTTCCTCTAATACTCCCATCCCGTTATTCTGCAATAACATGGGAGACATTGCCCAGGCAAAGGAACCCAGATGGCATAAAAAAAGAGCAAGCCCGTGGGAAGGAAATACCACATCATTCGGAGATTCAAAAGCGTGGTGATATCATCATCACCAAGGTGGCCTCTGCCGACAACGTTGCTCATCCTCTTACCAAACCTGTGACACAGAAAGTTTTTGACCATCATGTAATGAGTATGGATTTACGGATTGTACCTGAATGGTTCTGAGGGCTAGTGGGAGATTGTTGGACATGTGAGCCCCGGGCGAACCATTCTTACAACAAATGTTATTGTATATATATATATATGTTTATCAATAAAAGTTATTGATGTTTCACTCCCTTTCTGAAATTAAATGATTGAATGCATTATAAGGTCCCTCTGTACAATTAGGGTTATGTACCATGGCCATCTTGATGATAATATAGATGTTGATTCATTAAATGAATCATAGAGGCTGGTGTTCGGATGATTATCTAAAGAATTAGATAGAGGACTCATCAAGCACCGTCAAATGATCATTAAGAGATGATCTCCAGCCTGAGTAGGAGATGACAATCCTTTCTCACATATGATGATACCTGACCGACCTCTTGATGCAGGTCCTCTGAATAGGAATAGTGATTCTGAGGTGTCAGATTAGTTAGGTCAATGGGTTGACTTAACGATATCGAGATAACCTAAGTCCTATGTTGAATACTGTCACAGCATAGGCACGCATCCTCTGACCGGAGACAGATGTGTTACTATATGTCTGAGTGTGTACATTTGGCAGACCAATAGGTTGATGACCTAACCAAGGTCTATACATCGACGTGCTGGTGTGCATGTAAGGGCATATGAGTAATATGATCTCTCAAAGGTATCATACATGTTCACTTATGAATCAGAAAGACATGAGCTCACTCATGAGGTATGGGACCAATCAAATTCCATGCATGGTCATCGTGCTTTGGAAGCATGACGTGAATTTGAAGGTATGATATATCCGTTGGGAAAGCATATGATCGATACTGATTCCCAATGACCAAGATTGAGAAATTTGGTGATTAAATCCTGAAAAAGACAGTGTAAAAATTGATCTTGATCTTCAGGTTGATCACATGTCTTCCAATATGCAGGATGTACAGATATTGGGAATACCTGAGGGTGATGTGATCATAAACGATTGTATAACCATGACGCTTCCATTACGAGGGAGTAATGAAACAGGTATGGATTTTACTGACTCCTCTCATTAGAGAAGCAATCTGATCTTAGCCCAAGTGTTGGACATTGGTCTGAATGAGATTAAGATGTAATGAGAAGATTATATTTGCGGTCTTGATTTAATCAAGCATCTGTGGGAGGTTCGTAAGATCTAGATTTGAGATGAGATCTCAACATCCAAGTCCCTATACGTAGAACAATACAATCACCCTATCCTTATCTCCAAGTATTTACGGAGAAAGTACATTATTCTTGAAGGGGTTCAAGAATAATTCATTTGGTGAATTATGTATCCAAGCAACAAGAGGATGATAATTAAATGAGATTTAATTATCAAGAATAATATGAATAAGATTCATATTATGAGAATGATTATCCAAGATAATTAAATGGGATTCGATTATCAAGGATTACAGATTATGGATAGTGCTATCCATAATATCTGTGTATATTATAAATGTGATTTATAATATATTAGAGAGAGAGGAGCATTGTAAATAATATTTGTTAATTATTAATGTGAATTGGATTCACATTAAGTAATTAAATAGAAATGTAATTTATAAATTAGTTTGGGTTGTGAATATGATTCACATATCTTTCAATGGTATGATTAAAATATTCACAAATTAATTTGGAATTAATTTAGTGGATATTTTTACAATAGTAATTGTTGCAATTTATTAAGGAATAATAGGATGAAATAAAGAGGAAATAATCACCACAAAGAATAGGTGACGCCCCTATTTTTTGGGGGGTAATTAATTGTCCTCTTATTTGTTATCTTGTTATCTCTTGATAATTGATTTAAGGTAAATTAAATTGTGTTGATGATAATACAACATATATTTGATTTGATATAAATTAATGTTGTTGGTTTTAACCAGTAACAATCATGTCCCTTGATTGATGCATGGATCAACCTAACCGTTGGATCTATGGATGCCATGGATTGAGATCCATTGGATCCCAAACTAATATATAAGGAGGGCAACCTTAGCCCTTTCAAGGTACATTAAAAAAAAGTTGTACATGCCTACTACTCTCTCTCTCTCTCATTCTCGCCATCTCTCTCTATCTCTCTACAAGGTGGCCCTCCATCTTATGTGTTGAGAGAGATCTCCTCGCCTTCGCCTTCGACTACTCGAGGATCTCCATCTTCTTTGGGGTTGTTTGCTCTAAAGGAAGACGACGGATTTTGTTGGATGAAATCAGGGGATTTGAAGCTTGGATCTTCGTCAAGGATTGCGGGAGGAACGCGTCTCATCATCGCGCCCGCAAGTGCCATCTTCGTGGATCGGACTTGAGACAGGAGGATCTCTTGTTTTAGAGATCTCGTGATTGCAACCACGCTTCAAGAGGTATTTTAATACTTTGTGGTTTGATGAAAGAATCCAAGAAATGTTCTTGTGATCATGTGATTTCATCACTTGATTAAAAAAATTTTAATTTCCGCTGCATCTAGCGACTAGTGCGACTAGTCGCCCCGATCGCATGAGATGCGATCATCACACTTCCGTGATGCGCTTGAGGATTCCACGTATCCTTCAGTTTTCTATAAGATTCAGACCATGTTTGTTTTGGGATTTGTGTTGCATGGCAGTGGGTATTGTATAAACGCGGTGTTTTGGATCATTCGATATACTTTCGTTCTTCCACCATATTAAGAGTGGACCATTACCATAGTCAAGAATTTACCCCAACTACAAGTGAATCTTGTTAATATTGTGTTGTGCTTTTTTCCCCTTACCATGTGTTTGTTCCTACACCCAACAATCGACATCAAAATAATTATGTATATATGAAGCAATGAGTATATTACATTTCATAAATATGAAAATCTAGAAGTTTACCACAAAAACGAGTTTGGAGTTTGGTAGGCACTTTTAGCAGCAAGATCAAGCATTGTCTGAACTTACCCAATGTCGATTATTGGTGGTAACCCCATATAGGGGGATTGTGGCGGAGTTTAGCTATCATTGTTTTACTATATGAGAATTAAATTGACATTGGAGTCTATTAGTTAGTAGTTTGGTATTTGATGATTCAATTTAAGATGTAGATTATTGAGACAGCTTGAATCCTAACCTCTTTATTTTGTCAGAAACAATGTAAATCTCGTGATGTGACCTCCTCTAATATTATAGGCAAAGTATTGTTTACAATTCAAAATTATGTTTGCTTTGGGATTTGAGATCCTATTTGATTTACAATTCAAATGCATGTTGTTTCGAAATTTGAAGTCGTATTTTATTTGGTATTCAAAGTTTTGTTTAGTTTTTAGTTGAAGTCCTACTTAGTTTGGAATGCAAAGTTTGCTTTTGAATTTGAAGTCCTGATGATTTGGGGGGTGATAGTGTTTCCCTTGCAATTTTGATTATGTTTGCATTGAGACTTAAATCGTGTTTCCTTTGAGATTTTGATCTTGTTTATTTTGGGATTTATTTGTTTGTGAGTTGAAGTACATAAACTCCAATAAAGATAGCATTTTAGATCGTTCTCTACATTTCAATTCTCCTACCATATTAAAAGAGATCCAAGCTGCGGTCAAGGATGTAGCTCAGTTAAGGTTGAATCTTCTAAATCTTCTATTGTAGTTGTTCACTACGTTCTTATTCATAATCGGAGTATGATCTTGTTTACCGATGTATGGCATCTCCATTGTACAATTCTTGATTTATCTTTGATTTGATCATTTCAACTGTTTCTTCAATAATGTTGTTATAGCTCTAATCCCTTCGATGTCTCGTCCACGAATGTCCCCACTTAACTGTTTAATTCTCATGGAATATCATATAATGATTCTATATAATTTTTAATCTATCTATACATTTTAGGCTTCACCATCCTACACATATTTTTTTCATGTACTATATAAATATCTGGTTCTTACTCTAGATTTCTAGCCTGCCATTGGTGCACACCCCTATGTATCTCCCAAGTAACAATCCAACCTCTATTATCCTATACCTTGTCATCTAGCTCCATAGGAAAATTATTTTTTTTTGTAAATATGGTAAAATGGAGATGTCCCCGGGGGAGCTAACTTAGTTCCTCCACCCTACTTTTCTTTTTATTTTTCAAAAAATACTTCTACGAAAATCATCACTATATACATATATTATATCATTCAAGTTTCGTTTGAAATAAAGACACCTGCGACCTATATATAGACAGTCATTTTTAATGATCGCAGAATTGTGGAAAATCGATCCCGTTTAGATGGATACCATAGAAGTATCTGTTTCACACAAAATATATGAATATAATGATGAATTTCCATCGGAATATTTTTAAAATAAAAAATAAGAAATAAGAAAAATAGAGCAGAGGGAATCAAGTTAACTTTCCCTAAGGGACAACCTCATTTTACCCAAATAGCTTGTAAAAGTCAATCAATATTGTGTTGTTTTTATCTATGTATATCAAACATTCTTGGGATAAATAGGTTCGAGCCATTTCAAGGGTAAATAATTTTAATACTACTTCATGGATTTGGTTTCGAATGGATATAAGGCGGAGCACGTTGTTGTTTTTTAAGATAATTTCTATTTATGCGATATTAATTTGAAAATGGGAAAGATGCACACAATGTAATTTCCACCACGATGCAAAAATAAAATATAAAATTTAAAGCATGGCATCTCTGGATATGAAGTGGCACTTGGATGAGCCAACACACGAAGATCCATGGAGAGCATGAGTGTGGCAAGTGAATGCTTTCAATTTCAAAGGTCTTGTGTTACTTTATCTTTTCCAAACTTGCGATTCGCATTGATTATTATTATTAACTGTCCTAAATTATCAGAAATTGTGTTCAACTACGGTAAAAAAACTATTGTGCGCGCAGATTTACCTTCTACTTAAGTGCTTTATTATTGTTTCAATATACAAATTATGGAGTATATTATATGTTTGTTTGTGTAGATTTGCAGCATTCCAAACACAATGTAATATCTAATGGTTAGTTCTTAAAGTGTGATATTATAACTTGATGATTTGAATTTATGCTTTTTTAGGAGGTTGTCAACAAGTCCAATATGATTTGAATTCAATATGTTGTCATGATCGATTTTCCTTGATAATTAGATAATATAAACCGTACCTGAAGAAGTTCCTTCTAATTCTCATGACAAACATATTGAAGGAAAAGACTATTCAAAATTTGCAAATCTCAATATTACAAAGAAGAAAAAAGTAAGAAATCTCATGGCAAAACGTTGTGAATATAAGCAATGTAGGTTATAACACCCTAAAAATAAAATATGATAAATAAAATATACGATATATGGCTCTGCTAGTTGGGCGCCTTATAGTAACAAATATCAACATTTAAGGTACATTTCCCACTACCTCTGCTCTCCCTCTGCCTCCTATAGAATAGGCCTCGGGCCCCAACAGTCCGCCTTTGGCAAGTGCATGGGGTCCTCATGCTGTCCTCCCTGACCTTTATATATCAAGGAGTCCCAATCCAACCATGACTTTCTGATAGCCGATAATCGAGAAAAGGTGTCTAACATCTGGTCTGGGAGGAGCATGCCATGTCAGACAAGTCAGATCCAACAATCATTGTATCGGTCCTCTCTCAGCTTTCAACGCGTATCTCAATCATTTAGATCAACAATTAACCCACGATAACTATAAATAATGAATAAAATGTGGGTGAAATTTATTATACCTACAAAAATATGTATATGAAAAATTAGTAGGGATTGAACCATGATGAATGGTACTGAGTGGTCGTATTAGGTACTCGTTGTAGCATGACACTCAACCAATCAATCAGAATCGAGAAAAGATCTCCGTAAAGAGTGTCTCGGCTTAAATTTATATCTCCGACAAGTCTGGGATCGAACACATGGAGGCAAAGGAACAACTTTGGGTCAACTCAAAATAATTAGGTCTAGGTTTCCAAAGTTGATTATTTTTATTTTTTAATATAAAAATAATGTGAATGCGAAATGCAGGTGAATTAAGTTAATAAGAAAACACACAACTTAGCCAAACTAATTTTAATATGAAATTAACCTAATTTAGTCAAATTATACTTTTCTTAAAAACCTAATCCAGTCATGAATACAGAACACATTTGTTTTTGGAATTTTAAGGGTTAAAATGTAACAATAAAAATGCATATATTTTATGAATTTTCATGCAATTTGTCACACAAATAGAATGCAAAAATTATGAAAACTTTATTAAAACTTAAACATGATGCAATGAGGCTACATTAAATTTTTAGAATTTTTCGACAATATATAATTTTTTATGAATTTTTAAATGAAAATAGAGTGATACTAAGTAATTAATTCCTAATAAATTAGTAGGGGTCCTCTCTCATTGTACCAGTCCTCTCTCAGCCCTCGATGCATATATTAATCATTTAGATCAATAATTAACCCACGATAATGATAAAAAATGAAAAACATGTGGGTGAAATTTATTATACCTACAAAAATATGTATAATGAAAAATTAGTAGGGGGTTGAACCATGATGAATGGTACTGAGTGGTTATATTAGGTACTCGTTGTAGCACGACACTCAGCCAATCAATCAGAACCAATAAAAGATCTCCGTAAAGAGTGTCTCGGTTTAAATTTATATCTCGGGCAAGTCTGGGATCGAACATAGGGAGGCAAAGGAACAACTTTGGATCAACTCAGAATAATTAGGTCTATGTTTCCAAAGCTGATTTTTTTTTGTTTTTTAATGTAAAAATAATGAGAATGCGAAATGCAGGTGAATTAAGTTAATAACAAAAGACACAACTTAGCCAAGTTTATTTTAATGTGAAATTAGTCCAATTTAGCCAATTTATATTTTTCTTAAAAACCTAATCCAGTGATAAATAGAGAACACATTTTTTGATATTTTAAGGCTTAAAATGCAATAATGAAAATGCATAAATTTTATGGATTTTTATGCAATTTGTCACACAAATAGAATGCAAAAATTATGAAGATTTTGCTGAAACTTAAACATGATGCAATGAGGCTACACTAAATTTTTGAAATGTTTCGACAATATATATTTTTTTATGAATTGTTTAATGAAAACATAGTGATAGTAAGTAATTAATTCCTAATAAATTAGTAGGGATCCTCTCTCATTGTATCGATCCTCTCTCAGCCCTCAATGTGTATCTCAATCATTTAGACCAACAATTAACCCACGATAATGATAAACAATGAAAAATATGTGGGTGAAATTTATTATACCTATAAAAATATGTATAATGACAAATTAGTAGGGGTTGAACCATGATGAATGATACTGAGTGGTTATAGTAGGTACTCGTTGTAGTACGACACTTAGCGAATCAATCAGAATCGAGAAAAGATCTTCGTGAAGAGTGTCTCGGCTTATATTTATATCTCCGGTAAGTCTGGGATCGAACACATGGAAGCAAAGGAATAACTTTGGGTCAACTCAGAATAATGAGGTCTGGGTTTCCAAGTAGATTTTGTTTGTTTTTAATGTAAAAATAATGAGAATGAAAGTGCGTGTGAATTAACTTAATAAGAAAATACACAACTTAGCCAAATTAATTCTAGTGTGAAATTAGTCCAATGAAGCCAAATTATATTTTTCTTAAAAACCTAATCCAATGATGAATATAGAACACATTTTGGATTTTTAAGTGTTAAAATGCAACAATGGAAATACACACTTTTTTATGGATTGTCATGCAATTTGTCACACAAACAGAATGCAAAAATTATGAAAATTTTACTGAAACTTAAACATGATGCATTGAGGCTACATTAAATTTTGGTATTTCTGACAATATATGAATTTTTATGAATTTTTTAATGAAAACAGAGTGGCAGTAAGTAATTAATTCCTAATAGATCCATATTATCAATTTATTTAGAGAGCGAATTATCTCAAAAAGTTATTTTAATATGCAATACAGGAGAGCTGGAATTTCACAAAAATAATGTGTGTGGATTTAGATAAAAATCATTTACTAAAATCACTCTACATTTTATTTATGGCACAAGATAACTCCAATTTAGATGAAATTTGGACAGAAGTTAGAGAACTTTTTATGGCGTCATTTTTTATTTAAGGAAATTTTGAGCAACCGTGAATTATTTATGAATTTAAGAGCTCAAATTAGGTAATATATGCAATATTTCACTAAAATAATTTTATTTAATTACCCAAAGTTGACAAAATCCAAATAAATAATCAGATGATAGAGAATTAATTGCTCAATAACATGTCATTTGTCATTATAATAAATGATGCTAAAAATATGTCCAAATTAATATACAAACATAGGGTCCAGATTGTAATATAGAAAATGAAACTTTAAATACAAACATGCACATGGATGTTTTGTAATTTACAAAACTTAACAGGAACAATATGCAATTTTTACGAAATAAAACAAATAGAAAAGAGGAGGAGACCTTCTGAAGGATATGGTGAAATAATCAAGCGCATCATGGAAGCATGAGCATCGTATCAAATACGATGAAGAACGACTAGTCGAACTAGTTGTTCTATGCATCGGGAATTAAAATTTTTCATGTGACGAAACCACATGATCCAAGAACACTTCTCGGATCGTTTCGTCTAAACCGCAAACAAGTAATAAGATTACCTCTTGAAGCGTGGTTGTGATTGAGTCTCTAAATAAAGAGACCTCCCGTCTCAAGTCCGATCCGGCAGAGGAGACGCTTGCGAGCGTGTTGATGAAACATGTGCTTCTCGCAATCCATGTTGAAGATCCAAGCCACGGATCTCCTGATTTCGACAAATGAGATGCAACATCTTCTTCACGAACAAGGCACGCCGAAGTAGACGGAGATCTACGAGCAAACCATCGGGCAACATAATGACAATGCAGCGGTGATGGAGAACCTCTCTAGGGCATCCACGGTGGACGGGCACATGAGAGGAAGAGAGAGTAGGCGTGTAGAGAGAGAAAGAGAGAGAGAGAGAGAATTATGTTCTCATTGTGTAAAGAAGAGCAATGGGGTGCCTCTCCTTTTATAATATTTTGGGATCCATGGATCTCAATCCATGGGAAACACAAATCCAATGGCTCTCATTGATTTGTGTTTCTTTTAATGGCTAAGATTTGTGTTGGTAAAAACCAACAAACAACAATTAATTTAATTTCGATTAAATCTATATTGATAAATCAATATATATCAATCCCAAATTAAATCAATCAAGCATGGAGATTATGGAATGAAGATTGCCTCCTTCCATAATATTGGATTTGGTGGCAATCTCATGCAATCTCATGAGATCTCATGAGATTAAATTATTCCATGGAAATCTCCAAGATTTACAACAACACTTGTTGTAAATTATTCTACAAAAATAATTCATAATTATTTGTGAATATTAAAATCTTGCCATTGGAAAATTGTGAATCACATCCACAATCCAAAATAAAATGTGAATTACATTTTCAATTAATTGTCCAATGTGAATCCAATTCACATTAACATTTAATTAACAAATGTAAATTACAAATAACTCTCTCTTATATATTATAAATCACATTTACAATATATATGACTAATATGGATATTGCTATCCACATTGTTCATATCCATGATAATTAAATCACATTTAATCATCTTGAATCTCTATTCTCGTGTGCCCAAATAATATGAATCGCAATCACATTATTCACATCTTTGATAATTAAATCACATTTAATTATCTTAGATAACTCTACTTATAATATGAATCAAATTCATATTATTCATGATAATTAAATCACATTTAATTATCAATTTTATCAATGCTCGGATACACATATCAACAATGAAATTATCCTAAACTCTTTTAAGGATAATGCGCTTTCTCCGCGGATACTTGGAGATAAGGACAGGGCGATTGTATTGTTCTACGTATAGTGACTTGGATATTGAGATCATATCTCAAATCCAGATTGCGGGCCTCCCATAGATGCTTGATTAAATCAAGACCGTAAATCTAATATTCTCATTTTATCTGAATCGCATTCAGATCAATGTTCAACATTTGGACCAAGATCAGATTACTTCTCTACTGAGAGGAGTTACTAAAATCCATACCTGTTTCATCACTCCCTAGGAATGGAAGCGTCATGGTTATACAATCGTTTATGATCACATGACCCTCAGGCATTCCCAATACCTGTACATTCTGCATACTGGAAGACCCAGAATAAATCCGAAGTATTAGATCAACTTTATACTGTCTACTTCAAGGTTTTATCAGTAAGTTTCTCATTCGATCATTGGGAGTTGGTATGGATCATATACTTTCCAAAAGTATATATCATACCTAGGTATTGATCATATACTTTCCAAAAGTATATATCAAACCTACTAATTCAGTCAAGCTTCCAAAGCGAGACGACCGTGCACGGAATTTGATTCTTCCCAATATCTCATGAGTAAGATCATGTCTTCCAGTTCCGTAACTGAACCTGTATGATTCCTTTGAGAGATCGTATTACTCATATACCCTTACATGCACACCAGCGCGTTGGTGTATAGACCTTGATTAGGTCATCAACCTATTGGTCTGCCAAATGTACATACTCAGACATATAGTAACACATCTGTCTTCGGTCAGAGGATGCGTTCCTGTATCATGACAGCATACGATATAGGACTTTGGTTATCTCGATCTCGTTAAGTCAACTCTTTGACCTATCCAAATCTCTATTCCTATGCAGAGGACCTGCATAAAGAGGTCGGTTAGATATCAGCCTAAATGAGAAAGGATTGCCATCTCCTACTCAGGCTGAAGATCATTTCTTAACAATCATTTGACGGTGCTTGATGAGTCCTTAATCTAGCTCTTTAGATATTCATCCATGCACCAACCTCTATGATTCAATTATTGAATCAACAGCTGTATGATCATTATGATGGCCATGGTACATAACCCTAATTGTACTAAGGGACCTATTATGCAAATTATTTATTCTTCATTTCAGATCAGGGAATGAAATTCGCAATAACATTTATTGCATAATGGCTCATCGTGGGCTCGCATGTCCAACACCTTCTTCTTCCTCCTGCGGGCATAGATGTGGGGCGACGATGTTTGTCATCGATGGAGGTGGCGCATGTGGACAAAGAAGGCACGCGTGGGGGGGGGGGGAGAGGGAGGCAGAGCAGGACGTGTGATGGTGGGTCCTATGAGGAGCAGCGCGCTGAGGGAGGAGGTGCATGGGGGCAACTACGATGACTGCAATCGCCTGGAGTCAGGGTGGACTGTGGGGAGAGATGCGGCGGTAGTGGCCGACGGCTGAGGGGGTCGACGGGCAGCTAGCAGGAGGAACTACCTGCCATGGAAGAAGGGAGGGGGGCTGACGAGCTGAAAATCCAGCCCTTTAAAAGTGTGGAATTAACATTCAATGGTCATTGCAGTTGGGCTGAATTCGGTTCGTCAAAAACCATCTAATTTAATAGGTCGATGAAATCAAATGGTTGTATTTGTATTTTACCTGGTAAGTAACCAAGGTCGAACTCAGGGGCACGAGCCTCTCTCGGGTTATTTGGACTTAAATTCATTTGACTAAGTGATGTATCAATAAATAATAGGTCAATGGATGTGCATGCATTTTTTATTTGATTTTTATCATGCAAATAGATGCAATGAAAATATGCCCTAGATCAGGATAAAATGACGAGCAATTAAAAACGAGTTAATTTCAGGATTAATTCAAATAACAAACTTGATGGATAAGTTAAGCAAGGCATAATCATAAGTTTTAATAGACACTTGGCTATTACAATAATGCGTCAAAATCACAGTGTCCCAAAACAAGAAATAAATATGCCATTAAAAAGTTCATCAAGCAAGCTTTGAAATGAAACTGAAATCGACTGAATCGGAGATACAATGCTCAAGATATGCATAAAAGAAGATAAGGGCATAACTGTAAGAAAACATGAAAGATAACTAGCAACCATGTCCTTGGGAAGGAGTAAAATGCAAATAAAATAAAGTTCGGGACCTTCCCTGTAAATAACTTACATGCGTAGGGGTATTTTGCAATTATTAAAACCCTCTAGGGTGTAAATGCAAATTACCCCCGATACACGTGGTCGACACGTGACTAGAAGGACCTGAATGCAATAAGACAAAATGCGAGGGCACCGATGCAAAAATCCCAACCCCACATGCATGAGGCACGTGAGTCCAGGCTTGGGTGAGGGCGAGGCTCGGCGTAGGGTCGGACGACCGTAGCAGGTGGCTCGTCCACGTGGAGGCTCGAGGAAGCCTCGAGCGAGACTCGGTCCCACCGAGCCTCCACGCTCCGGGAAGACGATGCGACTGCTCCTGGGCCGTTAGATCTCTGCCGTGGGGCGAGATCCAACGGCGTCTGCACCTCCTCCTTCCTCGAAGACTGGCGATGCGTTTAGAGCTCCGGTGTGATGCCTGGAGCTCCGCCGCACCTCTCCGTGCTCGGTGACGTTTGAGAAAGAACACTGGATGCTTGGCGATGAATATATGAGCTCAGGGAAGTTGCAATAGGGTCTGGAGCTCACTGTCGATGCTTGTTCACCGGAGGCGGAGCTCTAGAACTTGGCACCGCCCGAGGTCCGACTAATGGAGTCTTTGGACCTACAAGAGGAGTTAGATGGTAGATGAGGCGTGTGTGTGTGTGTGAGATGAGGTGAACGGAGGGCTGAGGGAGGCAAAGAAGCGAATCCCTTAGTGGGTCCTCCTCCGCCTCCGGCGGAGGAGAAAGCTTGGGATGGTGGAAGGTTTTGACGGATGAGGAGGATGAGCGGATGGGCCGGCGAAGATGTCCGGTGATAGACGGATCTCGTGGGGGGTTTGGGTGACCATGAAGGTGTAGGAGAGAGTTTATTAATTAGGAAAAGGAAGAAGATTAAGTAGTGGAGATCGAGGATTCTTACCTGATCAATGGAGGAGCGGTGGCCTGGGCTTGAGGTCCTTGGAGAACCCTGGGGTCATCGCACGTGGTGGGCTACCGGTTCAGTGAGCTCGGGCAGGGCGGAGCCACCGGGACGCAACTCGGCAGCTGCGGGTCTCACCGGGGATTCAAGGTCATTGTCGCTCAATCCTAACTCCTCCCCCTATCATAGGGAGGAGGAGGAGGGCTGGGCCTTACCCCTCGTGAAGGTGGAAGACGGAGAAATGGGGCGGAGATGGAGTATTTAACGCTCGAAGGTGGCAGTTCCAATGGTGATGGGCGTGGGTTGAGTGGTATATATGGAGCGTGAGGGGGAGGGGTTAGAGGCGATTCGAGCTCCGCGAGAAAGATGTGAGTTCGTGCTTGGACATGGGCTGATCCGTGAGTGGAGTGGTTGTCTGAGAAGGCGGAAGAAATATGAAGGGGATGATGGGTGCGCGAGGTGAAAATCGTGGGAGAGAGAGTCAAACAAAGGTAGATGAAGATCTCATGACCGCTGGATCTTACGATCCAATGGCTATGAAGCGGGCGACAATGAAGGGTCTGGATAAGATCGATGGGGCACAATCGTACGACGCAGTAGGTGCTACGTGGTGCTAGGACCTGAAGGCGGCAACTAATGGCTGTGATGGAATCAGTAGAAGATCGGATGGTTGATAACCGAAGCGGCAAAGGACGGTTGAAATGAAGGGTTCTGGAGATGATCATGCGGTGCGTGATGCACCACGTGGCAATAGGATGTTGAGGCACATATGGATGGATGCGATGGATCCCAGGATATGATCAGATGGCTAGGAAAGGGGATGAGAGAGAGTGGCCGAGATGGCGTCTGTTGGAGGAGATCAAACGGCATAGAATCGAGGCGGGAGATGCAAAGGCAACGGTCCACGTGGCTCAACCAGAAGGAGCCACGTAGCCCAATCAGGTTATTGCAAAGAAAAAGTGATTTATGAGGGTGTAGATAGCCGAGTTTGGAAAAAATAAAACATGAAAGTTGTAGATCTCGATGAGATCTACAAGTTTCATGTTGACCAAAAATGGAGATGAGGTCATTTAAAGATAGAAAATATTTTTAAGGGAGTTCTTAAGATTAAAAACACCACGAATTTTAATTTTTCTATTTTTTTGTGTTTTTAATTTATTCAATGACTCTGGTATTTTCAAGATTTTGTCTGGTTTTTATTGACACATGTTTAAGCAAGGGTGTTAAAATAGGCAATTTAAGATGATTAAATCGAGTTTCATCACCCCCATATACTTAAACCATGCTCGTCCCCGAGCATCAAAGAAAATGAATGAACTAGATTGATCCCCTTGTGCATGTGCTTATAGGATCTAATCTGTTCAATTTCTCTCAAATTTAGAGATCCAAAATCTTAGAGCTCTACCCAGCCTTAATCAAAAGGCAACTAATTCCTCTAGTTTTTCCAGACTCTCTCTGATATACATACAAACTAAGGATATGACATTTAGTGTTTACTCCGTTTGCGAGAGTAGAGTCAAAACGTCACCCAAGGTCTTGGTCCAAGCAATTCTCCTAAGGACCCAATCCTCAACACTAGGGAATAAATCAAATCTTGCATCCAGTCCACCGTCTCTTTAGCTGTCAGACTTGAAAGTGTAGGTGGAAGGCCGGTAATGGAGGGCATGGGATTGTGTCATTTCTTCTCTCCCTCTCATTGGAATAAGGATTCTCTCTAATGCCTTATTACGCAACACATTTTTTTGGTATTGATCAGTTCGTCCGTCAAGAGAAGTTGGAGTCGTCTGCACTTGTTTTCTTGGGAATACACTGGGGTGTGTCTCTTTTGAGTACCTATCGTACCTTCTACACCCAGACTTGTAGCATTTACGATGCAGATCCCTTTTTTGGTGCAAGCTCGACTCCTGATCCTAATAGTGGTGGTCCAAGTGGACACTTTGAAATGGTTGGGAGCGCTCGCTTTTGGTGGAAGCTCTTTGATATTTGACTTTGTGAAATGAGAGCTTTTCTTTGACATTTCATTGATTTGTAGTATTTTTGGCTAGCTCCACTGCTTTTACCAAGAGTTGGCGTACACTGATTAACATTTTTATTTATTTCACACCCTGACACTTAGGTCAATGTCAAGAGATTAGTATAAGAACCAAGTTCTCATACTGGCTAAAGATGCTGATACTCAGGTTTCATGAAGCCTTCAAAGATTTTATCCCATCCTCGAGCATCGTTAGATCAAGTCCAGACTCGAATTCCTCATCCCAATCCCTCGAGTGAAGAGTCAAATCATCTCATCGAAACTGCAGTCGTGCATGTGATGTGCTGATCATATTCTTAAGGTCTGAGACTAAGCATGCAATATAGCATGCAAATCTAGAAATCTAGGGGAATGTGGATGATTAAGTCTAAGACCCTGATGAATAAGGATGGTTAACCTAAAATCCTGAGATCTCAAAAACCAAGTTTTCTTAAACATTTTAGATCCTGGGTGGAAGTGAGAATGTAGAGGATTTAATCCAACTCCTTCGTCATCATTTATTTGTAATTTTTTGAGCTTTAAGAGACATTATGACTGCCTAAACTCAATTAAGTAGATGCATCTGCATTTAGCCAGTATGGGTGTAAGTACAGGCCGGAGCCTGTTGCTTGAGGACAGAGCCTTATGCAATGTCCTCTAAACCACCCACTCTGCTAAAGGCGAACCCTCACTGAACGCGGCTACTTATTTGGGTTTAGTAGTCAATCTGACTCTTAAGGGATTTTTGGATTTTCTCATTTTTAAGGATTTTTGATTAAAGGTTAGAACACAAGTTAGATTCAACTTTCCTTGAAATCAAAAAGAATTTTCCATATCATGTCACACAAGTAAAGATTTTCAAAACATTTTCAAAAGATTTTTCAAAAAAAGAGAAACTCATTTTTCAAATCGTTTTCAAAAATATTTTTCTATAAGAATAATGTAACATAATGTAGAAAGCCTTGAAATTAATTTTGTCCACTTAGTTCAAAGGATTTTACTTTAGCCCAAAAGTTTTAAAATTTTCAGATTTTAGCTAAAGTACATAAACTGTATACACGATATACCCCCCATACTTAAACTTTGCTATGTCCTCATAGCACTAAATGATACAAGTCCATAGGTCCATTTAAATATAGGAAAATATCCGGGAACTAAGGAGGGCTCCCCCTATACTTAGGTTAGAAACAACCTAAGTATAGAGGCAAGGAAAGATGAGTGTAGAAATCACGGGGACTCGGGTCCCCCTATACTTAGGCTGAGAGTAGCCTAAGTATAAAGAGTGAGATTTGATGCTAGGAGAGACCCGAGGTGAATGAAGAAGATGGATGGATATACAAGTGAGTGGATGAATCTTCGAAAATCAATGGAGTATCTAAGGCTCTAGAGAGGGTGTTGAAGCAAACAAGGCTCAAAGAAGCATGCAAAAACCCTTTGATTCACCAACTCACTCATGAAACCAACAGATGTTGTTTTATTATCTTGTCATTTTTATTGGTGATTAAAAGATTCTATTTTATGCGAAAGAAAATGTCAAGTAGAATCAATTGCGTAAACGAGGGTATTGCTCTCCCAAAACTAAAATTTTACTCCATTTTAGGTTGACTTGCAATTAATAGTCCCAATTCTTTTGCTTAAGGTTATCACTGAATTAAGGTGAGAATATAAACCAAGCAATCATCGCCTACCGTTCATTCCCATTTTCCATTACCCTAGGTTATCAAACTAGGAGGGGAAATCGAGAAAAACCAAGTAATCGATAAAAAACCATGATCTAGGCTAATCGAGAAAACATGCAGTTCCTTGGCAAAAATATGTGAAAATTTGGACTGTTTTGAAAACCAAAATAATGTATGCAAGTCGATTAAATCTACACCTAACATGCTTCTATTAGCGGGGAAGAACATCTTGAAATTTAGCTAAGTGAAGCGATATTAATTTGTGTCTATATTAGAAGTGTGTCCTACCTACGAGCAAGCATGCAAAATTAAAATGTGAAAGAAGCTTGAAGAGTCGCGTGCCTAGTCCTAGGTCGACACTTAAGAGTGGGGGATCTACACACAACCACATATACTTCATTCGTTTACAAGCGTGAGTCTTCGATTGATGACCGCTGTAACGACGATTATTACATGCTTATGAAAATAAAAATGCGACACATTTTTTTTTGCTTTCTTTTCGACTTGCTCCAGGTATGCTTTTGTGTCTTCTCGTAGCAGGGTAGCATCTACTCCTCGTCTCCTTGATCATCAAGGGCCCTGTCACAAAAGCAATGGTAAGATATCAATCGAAAAGAAATGATTTTTATAATGCTAGACAAATGAACAAATTGACCTACTTAAAAGGAACACTTAATAAAATAAATAAGAATCCAAACAAGGCAAAAGATGAGCCGTGTCCTTGGCAACGACGCCATTTGATGAGCCGACAATCCAGCCCTTTAAAAGTGTGGAATTAACACTCAATGGTCATTGCAATCATGCAGAACTCGGTTCGTCAAAAACCATCTAATTTAATTGGTCGATGAAATCAAATGGTTGTATTTGTATTTTACTTGTTAAGTAACCAATGTCGAACTCAGGGACACGAGCCTCTCTCGAGTTATTTGGACTTAAATTCATTTGACTAAGTGATGTATCAATAAATAATAGGTCAATGGATGCACATGCATTTTTTTATCATGCAAATAGATGCAATTCAAATATGCCCTAGATCAGGATAAAATGACGAACAATTAAAAATGAGTTAATTTCAGGTTTAATTCAAATAACAAACTTGATGGATAAGTTAAGAAAGACATAAGCATAAGCGTTAATAGACACTTGGATATTACAATAATGCATCAAAATCACAGTGTACCAAAAAAGAAATGAACATGCTATTAAAAAGTTCATCAAGCAAGCTTTGAAATGAAACTGAAATCAACTGAATCATAGATACAATGCTCAAGATATGCATAAAAGAAGACAAGGGCATAATTGTAAGAAAACATGAAAGATAACTAATAAACATGTCCCTAGGAAGGACTAAAATGCAAATAAAATAAAGTTTGGGACCTTCCCTGTAAATAACTCACATGTGAAGGGGTATTTTTGTAATTATTAAAACCTGCCAGGGTGTAAATGCAAATTTCCCCTGATGCACGTGGTCGACACGTGACTACAAGGACCTGAATGCAAAAAGACAAAGTCGCGAGGGTGTCGATGCAAAAAGCCCAACCCCACGTGCGTGAGGCACGTGAGTCCAAGATCGGGTAAGGGCGAGGCTCGGCACGGGGTCGGACGACCGTAGCAGGTGGCTCGGGCCACGTGGTTGCTTGAGGAAGCATCGGGCGAGACTCGGTCCCACCGAGCCTCCGCACTCTGGGAAGACGACGTGGCTGCTCCTGGTTGTTAGGTCTCCGCTGTGGGGCGAGATCCAACGGCATCTCCACCTCCTCCTTCCTCGAAGACTGGCGGCGCGTTTGGAGCTCCGACGTGAGGCCTGGAGCTCCGCCGCACCTCTCCTTGCTCGGTGACGTTCGGGGAAGAACGCTGGATGCTTGGCGATGAAGATCTGAGCTCATGGAAGCTGTAGGATGGTCTGGAGCTCACTGTCGACACTTGTTCACTGGAGGCAGAGCTCTAGAACTTGGCTCCACCTAAGGTCCAGCCAATGGAGTCTTTGGACCTGCAAGAGGGGTTAGATGATAGCCTAGGCGTGTGTGCGTGTGAGCTGAGGTGAATGGAGGGCCGAGGGAGGAGAAGAAATGGAGCCCTTAGTGGGTCCTCCTCTACCCCCGGCAGAGGAGAAAGCTTGGGATGGTGGAAGGTTTTGACGAACGAGGAGGATGAGCGGATGGGTTGGCGAAGATGTTCGATGATAGACGGATCTCGTGGGGGGTTCAGGAGACCATTAAGGTGTAGGAGAGAGTTTAATTAATTAGGAGAAGGAAGAAGATTATGTAGTGGAGATCGAGGATGCTTACCTGATCAATGACGGAGTGGTGGCCTGGGATTGAGGTCCTTGGACAACCCCGGGGTCGTCGCATGTGCTGGCCAGCCGGTCCAGCGAGCTCGAGCGGGGCAGAGCCACTTAGACGCAACTGGGCAGCTGCGGGTCTCACTGGGGATTCAAGGTCGTTGTCGCTCGATCCTAACTCCTCCAGCTATCACAGGGAGGAGGAGGAGGGCTGGGTCTTACCCCTCGTGAAGGTGGACGGCGAAGAAGTGGGGCGGAGATGGAGTATTTAACGCTTGAATGTGGCATTTCTAATGGTGATGGGCGTGGGTTGAGTGGGATATATGGAACGTGAGGGGGAGGGGTTCGAGAAGATTCGAGCTCCGCGAGGAAGATGTGAGTTCGTTCTTGGACGTGGGCTGATCCGTGAGTGGAGTGGTTGGCTAAGAAGGCGGCAGAAATAGGAAGGGGATGATGGGTACGCAAGGTGAAAATCGTGGGAGAGTGAGTCGAACGGAGGTAGACGAAGATCTCATGACCGTTGGATCTTGCGATCCAATGTCTATGAAGCGGGCAACAATGAAGGGTCTGAATAAGATCGATGAGGCACAATCATACGATGCAGTAGGTGCTACGTGGCGCTAGGACCTGAAGGCGGCAGCTAACGACTGTGATGGAATCAGTAGAAGATCGGATGGTTGGTAACCGAAGCGGCGAAGGATGGTTGGAATGAGAGGTTTTGGAGATGATCGTGCTATGCTTGATGCATCACGTGGCAAGAGGACATTGAGGCGCATATGGATGGATGCGATGGATCCCTGGATATGATTGGATGTCTAGGAAAGGGGGCGAGAATGAGCAACCGAGATGGCGTCTGCTAGAGGAGATCAAATGACGTAGAATCGAGGCGGGAGATGCAAATGCAGTGGGCCACGTGGCTCAACCAGAAGGAGCTAGATGGCCCAATCAGGTTATTGCAAAGAAGAAAGTGATTTATGAGGGTATAGATGGTCGAGTTTGGAAAAACTCAAAACATGAAAGTTGTAGATCTCGATGAGGTCATTTAAAGACAGACAATATCTTTAAGGGCGTTTTTAAGATTAAAAACACTGAATTTTATTTTTTGCTATTTTTTTGTGTTTTTAATTTATTCAATGACTCTGGTATTTTCAAGATTTTGTCTGTTTTTTATTGACACATGTTTAAGCAAGGGGGTTAAAATAGGAAATTTAAGATGATGAAATCGAGCTTCATCACGGGCTGCTGCTGCTTCCCCTACTTTACTTTTTTTAAATTCTTTTTTGTAATATTTTTATTTCTAATATTTTTAATTTTTTTTAAATATAGAAACAAATATAAAAAAGGTGGTAAATATGAGTAATGAAGAAGATGATGGAGGCGGATGATGTTGATTTGGATGGTGTGGTGATGTGATACAAAAATGATGGTGTGGAAAAGTAATAAAAGAAAAATGATGTTAGATAATATAAAATAATAAGGGAAATGAGAATGGTAAACTTACCTAAATCTTTGCTGGAAGACGGAGCATCTATGCTGACTCCTATCATGGCCTCGATCCGATTGGCAAAAATCGGAGAAGCTATGCGAGCTTGACGGGAAACTCGTGACTCGACAATGATGATCGTCGCAGATCTCATATGAATGAGGTCGTCGCTTGAGGATGATGTTTAGCTGCTGTCACCGCAAAACACTCCAAGCTCTCACCTTTTTCTCTAGGAATGGCTTATGGGAGAAAATGAGGATGAGGAGATGAATAAAAAGAAGAACGGGAGTTAGAAAAATGGTAGAATGGTGGAGTTGAATGAGAGGTTAGAAAAATGGTGGAGTTGAATGGAGGTTAAAAAAATATGAAGTTGAATGAGGAATTATTGTAGAGAATGAGAAATAAATAAAAGAAAGAAAATAAAGTTGGCTACTAGAAAATAAAATAAAGAGAAAAGAGAGTGGAGAATTCACAAAATAAGACAAACAATATGTACATGTTTCTTACTTTTCTAATTTTAATTTTTTATATTTTTAATAAAAGATATTTACAATATAAAAATAAAATAAAATACTAGAAATAAAATAGAAAACAAAAATGATTTTTTGGATTTTTTAGTAATTAAGGAAAGTAAATAAAAAATGAAGAGAGAAAGAATATTTACAATATATACAAAGTATACCTAGGTCCCAAAACCCATATTTTGCAAGAGAGCTCTGTTTATAATGAAACTACTTTCATTGGATAGATAATTTTCTAACTTAAACTTTAAAGTGAGTTTGGTGAATTTGGAGTTTATATGGAGTGGAAATCTAGCTGGGAAGTTGGACTTTATGGCCATTTCTCTTTAGGATCTAGAAGTATTTATTTGCGGTGAAATTTATTTTTTATTTTTGTATTTTTCTATATATTTTTATAAATAAGTTAGAGAAAGAATTAGCCAAAAAAGAGTTGAAATGTATTAATTAAAAATACATAAAGTTTTGGGTTATTTATAGGTGAAAAACATCTTTATTTTACAGCTTTTGATTATTACTTTATTTTATATAATATAATATATAATAATTAGTGTATTTTATTTAAAAGAGTCATTTTATTAATTTATTGATTTATGGATATTTATTTGAGATTTTACTCAGGGATTTTGCTAAGATCAATATATTGAGATGATGAATCATAGATTTATCACCCCCTATACTTAAACCTTACTAGTCCTCGAGCGAATAAAGAACGAATAAGTTGGATTAACCCCTAATTGTGCATGTGAATACAAAACTTGATCCGTTAAAGAACTCTCGATTTTAGATATCCTAAAATTCTAAGATGAACCAAGCTCTAGTCAAAAGGTATCTAATTTCCCTAATCATCATATTCTCTCTTTATACATATATAATAGGGATACGACTTTAAGTGTGGACTGTAGTGACATGAATAGAGTCGCAACTTCATCCAAGGTTCTAGTCCAAGAGATTCTTCTAAGAACCAGATCCTTAACACTAGGGAATAAACCATTTATTGCATCCAATCATCCATCTCTTTAGTTATCAGACTTAAAAGTGTAGATGGAAGGCCAGTTGATGGAGGGCATAGGATTGTGTCATTTCTTCTCTCCCTCTCATTGGAACAAGGATCCTTTTGAGTGCCTTATTAACTCAACTCATGTATTTTTTTATTGTTGATCAGTGTGTCCGTCAAGAGAAGTTGGAGTCGTCTGCACTTATTTTCCTGGGAGTACACCGGGGTGTGTCTCTTAGATACCTTCGACACCCAGACTTGTATCACTATATGGTGTAGAGCCCTTTTTGGGTGATAACCTGACTCCTAGTCTTAATAGCGGTGGTCCTAGTGGACACTTTGAAATGATTGGGAGCACTCTCCTTTGGTGGAAGCTCTTTGATATTTGAATTTGTATGGTGAGCGATTTTCTTTCAATATTTCTTTCTTTATTTTCTTTGCTTTTGAATTTTTTCTAGCTCCACTACTTTTACCAAAAGTTTTCATACACTAATCAACAATTTTTTAGATTTCATCATACCCTGGAACATAGGTAAATGTTAGGAGATACTATAAGAACCATGTTCTCATACTAGCTAAAGGTGTTGCCACTCGAGTTTCATGAATCCTTCATTAATTTTATCCCATCCTCGGGCATCATCAAATCAGGTCCAAACTCAAATCCCTCATCTCAGTTCCTCAAGTGAAATATCAACTTATCTCATTACAATCACAGTCATGTATGTGAGGTGTCGATCATATTCTTAAGGTAGAGACTAATCATGCAATATAGCACACAAATCTTTCAAATTAGGGAAATGCGAATAATTAAGTCAAAGACCCTAATGACTAAGGTCAGTTAACTCAAAATCTCAAGACCTCATAACTCAGTGTTCTTGAACTTCACTTGTATTGTGTGAATGTGTAAAATGTCAGGGACTAAACCAGCTCATTAGTTAGGTTTTTTGTGATTTTGATTCTTGTTATTTTTTATATTTTTTTAATTTTTTAAAAAAAGGAAAAGAAGAAAAAAAAATTTTTGAAAAGATTTTTTTAAAGAAAGAGGAAGGATTTTTTTGAATTTTTTGAAAAGATTTTTTAAAATATTTTTGATTTTTTTACAAAAAGCAAGGAAAAAGTTTTTTTTGAAAAAGGAGAGTTTTTCTATTTTTTTTAAAATGTTTTGTTTATTGAAAAAGTTTTTTATACGTCATATTTACAACAAAGTACCCATAACCCCTTATTTTATTAACAAACAAGTCAAAGTACGGTCTATAGGTAAAGTACAGATGTAATATATACACCCCATTATACTTAACATGTATTATGTCCTCATGGAACTAGGTGATAAAAAGCCATAGCTCATACTAAGCATAAGTGGGTGAAAAAAATAGAAGAGAAGAAAAATATAAGAGCATTGGATAATACACAATGGGCATCGACACCCCTAGACTTAAGCTCTGGTTAGCCTAAGTATTGGAGAGAACACAAGATTGGGTGACCGGTGAGAGTGGGAAATAATATACAGAAAGAAAATAAAAAGAAGATATGGAGAAACTCGGGTCACTCACCCCCTATACTTAAGATCTAGTCATCCTAAGTATAACCACAAAATAAAAATGATATTGAACCGGGGTGAGTGATGCAAAACATGGGGGAGGGAGGGAAATAAAGGAAGGAAAATCTATACAAGGAGGAGTGAGAATATACAAGGAACAAGAAGGTTTGTAATGGACCTTCTTGCAAGAGCGAGGGGGTGAGTAGTATACATATGTGTCAATGTCAGAGTCATCCTTAGAGGAATAATAATGAGGGGTAGGGAACATCCAATGAGGGTCGACACATGGCTGCTTGCTCAAATATGACTTAAGAAAAACCGAATTGAGCTCACTCATATTGATCACCTCATCCAGACCTGATGAGGACTCCTCAGAAAATTCCTTCTATGGTATGTCGAAGACAACCTTCTTAGTCAGTTTTGTAGAACCTGAAATATCAAGAGGAAGAGGAGAGTGATACGTCTTGAGGAGTTTGGGGGAACACTTCGAGGAATCAATACTCTTCTTCCTCTTACCAGATGACTGACTGGAGGATGGAGCAATCGATTTGTCGAGATTGGTCAATTTGGTTCCAGTTGTCTCTTTTAGTGCAGGTCCTGGATGTAGGGAGGGGCTGACCAGAGGTTCATCATTAGATGAATCACCATATGCATTATAATACTCCTATAGGGTCAGCATACATCTCCAGTACGACATAATATTCTCAATTGGCTTGGCATTGGTTGGCTCATGCATCGGATCATCTAAGTAGTCAAGGAAATCAGAAATGATCATGTTCGATTCAAAGATAGCTTCTGGATGTGAGTCCTCTCAAGAAGTTGTCACAGTGGTGGTGGTGGTGATGCATGCAGTGGATGACATGGAGGTGTATGGAGTCTTTGAACCAATGGTCATCTGGACAGTCGGTATCTCCGGTGTAGTAGAGAGACGAGACTCAACTATCTATGAGAGGTCATTGTTGTATGTGACTTTACGGGTTACCTTAGAATATCATGTGTCCTCAATGATTAGGTGTGATCAAAGTGCTCCCAATGTAGTGAAATTGATCTCCCGAGTCTCGCAATCTATAGTTGCCTTAGCCAAGGATAAGAACGTCTTCCAGAGAATGATCGGAGATTGGATGAACTCTCCTCGGTGCTCAACATCAATGATCGTGAAGTCTACATGGAGTAGAGAACCTTGGAAAGTAAAGATGACTGATATGGTTCCTCTTGACCATATTATAGACCGATCAGCCATCTAAAAAATCTCTCTCATCTTCTTGCTTGATCCAAGTTTGATCTTGGCAAACACGAAGGTCAGGAGGATATTTATCGGTGAGTCATCATCGATTCTTGCATGGGTGAAGGCAATGTCTTTGATTTCACAGTCAAACCTAGGCAACTGCTTCACTCTGTGGCTCTTGATTTTCTCCCAATCACCAAATAGGTGGTCATAGACACTATGTGTTTCTCAGTCCTTGTCCTTTGATTGCCCGACCTTTTAGGCATCAATTTACTTATCGCAAATCTATTGAGATCGGGAAAGTGTTCAATGACCATTATTAAGAAAAGCTCAAAAATCAAGTCTCCATAAATCGCTTCCCTAACTGTAGGTTCCAATTTTTTAAGATCATTTCCATTTCAATTTTTATGGTGTTTTTGATAGGTGAAGGAGGAATATGAGAACGTACAAACTCTAGTTTAGAGGGAAAGTGATTAGTAGAAGAGGGAGGTAGAAGGGACTCAAATTGTACATGACATGTGGTCAATCCATTGTCTTCTAGGTTTCCAAAATCCAATCCACAAAATCCATGATCCGCTTTCATACCTGGACTCTTGATCGGTCTAGAGATGTCATACTCCAATAAGTTCTCATGACACATCATTAGAGAAGTCTGGTCAATTGAAGGATACTGCTGAGAACTCGGGCTCTTATACTTAACACCCCATAACTCTGACGTGTAATGCTGGGTTGAGTATAGCCCATCTGTTTGGGGTATATTGGTCGAAGCCTCATATGGTGGAGTCAGTAGACAGGGGGTCTGTAAGTTGGTTGCATGAATCCAATCCCCTGTATATGTCGGCTTTTCAAATGGGTGGTATGAAGGTTGGTTAATGTGGGCTTGATCACTAAGGTCGATCAAGTCAGAAAGATCATGTAGTGCAGTCCACTCCATTCAGTATGTTTGGTCAACCATGTTGTACCCTAAGGTCAAATCGAGATGTATATATGTCAACTATTGCTTGGTCCCAACTTGAGGTGAGGATGAGGTATGTGGGGGGGGGGGGATGGATTCTGTAATCATTCATCTCAGCAATTGCTTGCTCTTTGACTTGTTCCTTGATTCTAGCAAGCAGACGAGAATATGGTGAGTTAATCCAGGGTGGATGTGGGTCAAGGGTATAAGAACGTGAGGTACGTGAGAAGTACGAAGAATTGTGGAAGTCAGTCAGAGTTCTGATTTCACGATCGGGATGTGGGTATGAGGAATAAGAGGGTGGAGATGATGGGAATATGGTCAAAGAAGAGTGACTTGGATATGATGACCAATATTCTAACATCTTTGTAGAAGAATAGGAGAATGAAGCGAATCGAGGAAGAAAGCATGCAAGTGCATCGAATAACACACAAAATAGACAAACACAAGAGCAAACACTAGTTTCACCAACTCAACAAAATGATGGTCTCATAGGTCTGACTGTTTATCTTTTCAATTTTAGTTGGTGATAAATGCAATCTTTGAAAGAGTTAACAAGCTTTTAGGTACGTGTATTTCCATATAGATTGTCCTAATTCCTACGACTAGTTGCACCCACTTTCAGCCAATATAGGAGTATGTATGGATCGTATAAATACAACTACCCGATTCGTGAGGACAAAGCCTTATACGACGTCCTCTAAACCTCACACTATTCTTAGAAAATCCAAACCATTTACCAGCTACACATAGATCTCACTGAAAAGTGGCTAATCATTTTTGTAGAACTAGTAGTCTATATGAAAATCCTTGCTTGGCTCTATCCTAGTGTCATCTCTCTCTCTCTCTCACTTGCAAGTAATTTCAAGCAATGACAGGGTTGCTCTCCTGCAAACAAGGGTTAACTTTAGTCAATATTTCTGGTCAACTCTGATTAACAGTCTCGATTTTAAGTTCGATTATAACTTGATGAATCCACCAATTACGGTACGCCTAACGATCAGTCTCGATTTCCTTTTAACCTAACTTTCAAAACCAAGGAGAAGGAGAAAAATCGATGCAAATAGTAAAATCAATGATGCATGCCTAGTTTACAAGATTTATAGTGATCCTTACACTCTACATGCAGGATGCAATGCAGAATTGAATTTTACAGTATATGAGATGCAAACGAGAAAACCGTTCCTAGACAAGCAGTTCTTTTAGCAAATGATGAATAATTTGATTTGGACTAATAACTCTGCGATCTAAGTGCATCTCGTTAAATGTGATGTGTGGTCCTAAAGATTATGAGCGCAAGCTATAAAAATATGCTAGTAAAAATGATCTAAGTGCCGTGAGTGCAAGTCTTATTCTACATCAATCAACCACACGAGCACGAAGGGGTCAAATGTTTAGTTTCGATACAAGAGCGAGCTCTCAAACAAGAGTTGCTGTAAAGAGCGAATTACCTAAATTATTACAATACAATAATTACAAAAATGCTCTAAAAAATAAAGTAATTTTTCTTGCTCTTCAACAATCGGTGCACGTCATGTCCGTCGACCTCCAATGCACTCCAAGTCCATCGGGCCTTCACAAGGAAAATAAAATTTATATTAGAGAGATATGCAACAAAATATATGCAAAAATTAGGAGAAAAATAATTGAGAAAAAAGATGGGGGAAAATTGATTAGTTACAAAGTAGCTCAAGCGTTAGACTACCCGAGTGAGAGAAAATCTAAATCTAAATTTTTAAATTAAACCCTAAGCCATTTGCCTCCCTGACAATGACACCATCTGATGAATGGTCCTGAGTGGTTATATTAGGAACTCCTTATAGCACGACACTCGACCAATCAATCAGAACTGAGAAAAGATCTCCGTGAAGAGTGTCTCGTCTTAGAATTTAATCTTGGGCAAGTCCGGGGTCAAACACAAGGAGGCAAAGGAACAATTTTGGGTCAACTGAGAATAATTACGTCTAGGTTTCCAAAGCATATTTTTTTATTTTTTAAAGGAAAAATAATGCGCATGCAAAATGCGAGTGAATTAAGTTAATAAGAAAACACACAAATTAGCTAAATTAATTTTAATGTGAAATTAGACCAATTTAGCCAAGTTATACTTTCCTAAAAATCAAATCCAGTAATGAATACAAAATACATTTTTTGGAAATTTTAAGGGTTAAAATGCAACAGTGAAAAATGCATACTTTTGTATGGTTTTCATGCAATTTGTCAAACAAACATAATGAAAAAATTATGAAAATTTTACTGAAACTTAAGCATGATGCAATGAGGCTATAATATTTTTTTTTGTAATTTTTTGACAATATATGAATTTTTTATGAATGTTTTAATGAAAATAGAGTGACAATAAGTAACTAATTCCTAATAAATCGACACTATCAATTTATCTGGAGAGCGAATTATTGTAAAAAGGTATTTTAATATGCAATATAGGAGAGTTGGAATTTTGCAAAAATAAAATGTGTGGATTTAAATAAAAATCATTTACTAAAATTACTTTAGAATTTGTTTAGGGCACAAGATAACTCCAATTTAGATGAAATTTTGAGAGTAATTAGAGCATATATTATGGCATCATTTATGATTTCTAAGGAATTTTTGGAAGAACCGTAAATTACATATGAATTTAAGAGATCAAATTAGGGAAAATATGTAATATTTCACTAAATAAATTTTATTTAATTACCCAAAGCTTACAGAATCCAAATAAATAGTCAGATGATAGAGAATTATTTGCTTAATAACATGACATTTTTCATTAAATAAAAGATGCTAAAAAGATCTCCAAATTAACATGCAAACATGGGGTCCTGATTGCAATACAGAAAATAAAGTTTGAATACAAAACATGCACATGGATATTTTCGTAATTAACAAAACGTAATGGGGATAATACACAATTTTTATGAAATAAAAAAATAAAAAGGAGGAGGAGACCTTCTTCTTCCTCCTACGATCACAAATGTGGGGAGATGACAGTTGCCACTGATGGGGGTGGCGTAGGCGGACGAAGGGGGGCCGCGTGTGGGCACGGGGAGGCAGAGCACAATGTGTGATGTCGGTACTTGCGAAGAGCAGCACACGGAGGGAGGAGGCACACGAGGTGACTTTGGTGACTGTGGCGTCCGCCCGCTACGATGGTTGCCGCCGCGTGGAGTCGGGGCAGACTGTGGGGGGATATGCAACGACAACAGCGGACAACCGAGAGGGTCGGGGTGGGGGGTGGGGGGGCTCCTGCCATGGAAGAATGGGGGCAGCGGTTGCTGTTGTTGCTTCCCCTTGCTTTTTTTATTTTTTTTTCAAATATAATTTTTTTATTTTTTTTAAAATGGAAACAAATATAAAAAGGTAGTAAATGGGAGTGATGAAGAAGATGATAGAGATGGATGATGATGATTTGGATGGTGTGGTGACACAATAAAAGGAAAAAATGATGTTAAATAATATAAAATAACAAGGGAAATGAGAATGGGTAACTTATCTAAATCTTCACCTGAAGGCGGAGCAGCTACATTGAAATCCTGTCATAGCCTCGATCCGATTAGTGAAAAATCGGAGAGGCTATGCGATCTTGATGGGAAACTCATGACACGACAATGATGGTCACCGTGGATCTTGCCTGAATGAGGCCGTCGCTTGAGGATGATGATCATTTTTTGTCACCGAAAAAACACTCCAAGCTCTCTCCTTTTATCTAAGAATGGTGGATAGAGAAAAATGAGGATGAGGTGATGAATAAAAATAAGAAGAATGAGAGTTAGAAAAATGGTGGAATGATGGAGTTGAATGGGAGGTTAGAAAAATGGTGGAGTTGAATGGAGGTTATAAAAGATATGGAGTTGAATGGGAGTTATGTAGAGAATGAGAAATAAATAAAAGAAAATAAAATAAATTAGGCTCCTAGAAAAATAAAATAAAGAGAAAAGAGAGTGGAGAATTTACAAAATAAGACAAATAATATTTACATGTTTTTTTACATTTCTAATTTTAAATTTTTTTAGTAAGGAAGGAGGAGCAATATATACGTCTTCTCATTCTCGATCTCACCATGAAAAATATACTAGCTAAAACAACTACATGGTTCCCATCTATATATCAAAGGTGCTGAGCCAAGACGAGTCCTAGGGGCTCATGCCTCTGGGTTGCATTTAGGAAAGTAGGCCTCCGGTCTTAGCCCACTCAAGAGAGATCGACAGTCGAAGGAGTAGGCACTGTTGGAATCAGAAGAAGAGTTCAAGTTCGATCGATATTTGCGGAGTTGATTATCCCTCTCGAAAATGAAGATTTGATGTGGTCCATAATTTACTGAGTACTCGATATAACTCACACATTCGTGTAAAAGAGCCAACTAAGAGGAGTTGGGCTCTCTCCATTCCGAAGAGCCGAGTAGGGGTTTTGGTGGGGTTAGGGAACTCACGAAAAAAGTGCCTTTTTCCTCCACTCAGAAAGATAGGTTGCTTCATTCTACTATCTACTAGAAGAGTAGAACTGCGTTAAGCGGAAATGAATTTACCAGATTGCTGGAATTGCACTACGTCGAATGCTCGAATATCTAGTTTGGGTGGTCTGCGATGCTGGGTGGTGCACGATTCTATGCTAATTAGAATTTGATTTTCTATAGTTATCTCCGGGTTATGTTGGAGGGGGTTTGTGATTCAAAGATACTTTCCTTAAAGACCCACATGGGTCTCTTTGAGTCATTTTCCAGTAGAGGGGAGGATGGGCTCCAATCGAGCCGTAAAGGTCTGAGCTTTGACCTGGAAAAGCATTCAAATAGAGTCATTTTTTAAAATGGGGGGGGGGGGGACGAATAACACCAAAAATGTGGAAGGGGAAAAGAAAATGCAGAGAGGAGCAAAGAGCCACAGGGTCAAAGTTATGGTATATGCACTTGTCAATCAAGCTAAGGTCTCAGATACGCTAGGCCTCCCTACTCTTAGCTTCCTGGATTTTGTTGGAATAGTGGAGTGGGGTGGATATCTGCTACCTTGGGCTAGTTGATCCTCGCCTGCCACTCCCCTTGCCGCTCCCCCAAACACAGAAAGAAGATGCAACTAGTACGATTAAGATCTACTCGATTCCCAGAGTCTTTAAACCAAGACCTCTTATGCCGGAAAAGTCATAAACTAATGTGCCCAATTATATATTTTAGTTCCAAGGCCAAATACCTTCGATCACTACCATGGGTTCCAAAGAAGAATGAGAAGTTGCTCTTTCATTTGGGCAGACAAGAGGCATTGAATGAAGCAGTGTTAACTGTTCAGAATTTTTTTTCATCATGACAACTAGGAGGCTTGGTGAGGCACTGCCCTCGACTCTCATCACTCACGGGAAAGTCAGACACCCAACCTAAATGCCCGAGCATGTACAATATGTCCCCGTCGATTCCCGACATGCTATTGTGCCTCGAGGTGGGTAGGAGCGACTCGAGCTTTTATATAGTTCTAGTTCACTGCAGAGCAACTGCAACGTCTGATGACCATTGCAGATGTTGACCCTACCTACACTCGGAGCCTATCCCCAAGTGGTCCTGCGTGCCCTAATATATAATCTTGCGAGCTGATATGGTATCCAATCTAGAACCTGTCTTTAAAGCTTGCCCTGGATATATAGTTAGAGTTGGCCTCGAACTTGATGAGGATCTGTCTTTCTCCCATGTCCAAGCTACTGTAGTGTTTACATGCAAATGACCACTATGGCCCTTAACCAAGCCACCGCCTATGAGTTGCCAACTCATTCTTAAATAGGCACGCGGTCAGAGATCACATTCTCCTCATCCCGGAGGGGGTGCAAGAATGAGGTGAGAGACCTGATGCTAACCCCCCAAGCCCCTCCTTCCCCCTCCGCCTTCCATCCTGTGGGAGTATAGAATTCACACTTCCGGACACTCATTCTCGATCGTGAGGGGAAATAACAAACCTTTCCCCAGTGTGAGCTAAAAGAAGAATGCGCTCCAGCTGCTGGCACAATTGGATGGTGCCTTATCGCTCCCTAAGCTTTTCGTGAAATCACCATGAATAGAGAGTTTTTCAGGAGGGAAAAGAGAAAGCAATTAGACTAGAAATATATGTTCTAGAAGGCATTTCCAGATAGAGATGCCCGAAAAAAGACGTCGAACTTTTCCCTTGATGCGACAAATAGATTATATAGTGATGGCTTTTTTATAGAGTTGTCTTCTCCTCAATGACGAACCGCGAAATCGGCCCTTTAATAGTGCTAAATTAACACTTGGAATTGTCATCGTAGTCGGGCCGAGATGGGCTCATCAAAGACCATCTGATTTAAATCTATCAATCAAAATGAGATGGTCGTATTTTTTTTATTTTACTTGGCAAGAAACCAAGGTCGAACTCAGGGACACGAGCCTTTCTCGTATTAATCATATTTTCATCTATCTATTTAAGCGTTGAGTTAAAGAACATATAGGTCAGAGTACGCAAGAGGTGAAGGATATGGAATTATCCTCAAGCGCATCACGGAAGTGTGATCGTCGTATCGGATACGACGAAGAACGACTAGTCGCACTAGTTGTTCGGTGCAGCGGAATTTAAAAATTTTATTCGATGAAACCACATGATCCGAGAACCATTCTCAGATCGTTTCATCTATAACCACAACAAGTATAATGCAATACCTCTTGAAGCGTGGTTGATCAAGTCTCTAAAGAAAGAGACCTCCTGTCTCAAGTCCGATCGTCGGCGAGACCGCTTGCGAGCGCGGGGATGAACCGCGTTGTCCTCGCAATCCAAGAAGATGATCCAAGCGTGGTTGCTCCTGATCTCGTCGCACGAGATCAAACATCTCCTTCGTGAGAGGAACTCTCCAAGAAGACAGAGAACCGAAGAACGTCGAAGCGGCAGCGCGGTGGCGATGGCGACGACGATTCTCTCCTCTAGGGTATGGTGGACGGCCACCAACAAGAGAGGGAGAGAGGGCTGGCGTGTATGAAGAAATGAGGGAGAGAGAGAGCT
The DNA here is from genome assembly GCA_037367405.1 of Ottelia alismoides. Classification (NCBI taxonomy): domain Eukaryota; kingdom Viridiplantae; phylum Streptophyta; class Magnoliopsida; order Alismatales; family Hydrocharitaceae; genus Ottelia; species Ottelia alismoides. The sequence continues at coordinate 366,085 of JAZKJV010002798.1, read as the reverse complement.
CCAATATTGCAAGTTCTTAGAGAGCATAGTATGCCTCTCTATTTATAGGGTTTTGGGATCCATGGATCTCAATCCATGGGACACATAAAATCAATGGGTGAGATTGATTTGTGTCAATCCAATGGCCAAGATTGTTGTTGTCAAAAGCAACAAATTTAGGTTAAAATATATTTGAAAAAATCAAATATAATTTATTCCTAAATCAACCCAACAAATAAGGAGAGAATGTGCATGGAGATTTCATCTCCATGCACCTTCCATGTTGGACGGCCACCCATTCCATATAGGAATGGTGTGCCGCCCACTATGGGAGTCCAAGGAGGCAATCTCATGGATTCCCAAGAGATTGCATATCTCCTTGATTTTTCTCTCTTATTTATTTGCAACAAATTTGTTGGATTTTATTCTTCAAAAATAATTCACAATTATATTTGAGAATATTGCAATCTTGCCATGGAAGAATTGTGAATCATATTCACAACCCAAAACAACATATAATTTACATTGTTAATTAATTACACAATGTGTATCCGATACACATAATAATTAATCAACACATATAAATTATAATTAGCTCTCTCTAATACATTATAAATCACATTTATAATATATTATGAATAATTGGATATTTCTATCCACATTATTCTTATCCACATTAATTAAATCACATTTAATTAAATTGGATAATTTCTTCACACATCAAAATGATTAAATCACATTTAATCATTATTTCTTCATTGCTTAGATCTTATGGAATTATTCTTGAACCCTTCAAGAATAATGCAATCTCTCCGCAGATACTTGGAGATAAGGACAAGGCGATTGTATTGTTCCACGTATAGTGACATGGATATTGAGATCATATCTCAAATCCAGATCGCGGGCCTCCCATAGATGCTTGATTAAATCAAGACCGTAAATCTAATCTTCTCATTGTATCTGAATCACATTCAGATCAATGTCCAACACTTGGACCAAGATCAGATCACTTCTCTACTGAGAGGAGTCACTAAAATCCAGACCCGTTTCATCACTCCCTAGGAATGGAAGCGTCATGGTTATACAATCGTTTATGATCAAATCACCCTCAGGTATTCCCAATACCTGTACATCCTGCATACTGGAAGACTCAGACTAAACCCGAAGTATCGGATCAACTTTATACTGTCTACTTCATGGTTTTATCAGTAAGTTTCTCATTCGATTATTGGGAGTTGGTATCGATCATACACTTTCCAAAAGTGTATATCATACCTAGGTCTTGATCATATACTAAAAGTATATATCAAACCTACAAATTCAGTCAAGCTTCCAAAGCGAGACGACCATGCGCATGGAATTTGATTCATCCCAATATCTCATGAGTGAGCTCATGTCTTCCGGTTCAGTAACTGAACCTGTATGATCCCTTTGAGAGATCGTATTACTCATATGCCCTTATATGCACACCAACGCGCCGGTGTATAGACCTTGATTAGGTCATCAACCTATTGGTCTGCCAAATGTACACACTCAGACATATAGTAACACATCTGTCTCCGGTCAGATGATGCGTGCCTATATCATGACAGCATATGATATAGGACTTTGGTTATCTCGATCTCGTTAAGTCAACTCTTTGACCTAACTAATCTGACACCTCCGAATCTCTATTCCTATGCAGAGGACCTGCATCAAGAGGTCGGTCAGATATCAGCCTTCAGAGATAGGATTGCCATCTCCTACTCAGGCTGGAGATCATCTCTTAATAATCATTTGACGGTGCTTGATGAGTCCTCAATCTAACTCTTTAGATATTCATCCAAGCACCAGGCTCTATGATTCAATAGTTGAATCAACAACTGTATGATTATTAAGATGGCCATGGTACATAACCCTAATTGTACTAAGGGACCTATTATACAAATTATTCATTCTTCATTTCAGATCAGGGAATGATATATGCAATAAAATTTATTGCATAATGGCTCGCCGTGGGCTCGCATTTCCAACAATCTCCCACTAGACCAAAGAGCCATTAATGGGCTAATCATTTAAACTCACACTCATGTGACAATCATAGGCTATTTAGAAAATAGCTAGGTAAGCTGATCAGTCACTCTCTTCCTGCGAGACTACGCCAAGTCCTTTTACAACACTTGCATATCCCCAGCAGCAGTGCTCGCATCCAATGCGAATGTTGCTTCTTATGCAACTAATACTCAATCTTGTTAGTTATAGTGTCCTTGACACTACAGCTTAACAATTATCATAACCAGTATTTCCATAATCCTTATAAGAATATCCTTATTCCTGGAGATCTCTATCTCCTAAGGTATCTTTAGTTAAGACCTTTTAGATCACTATCTATAGTCTTAAACTTTTGAAGATAAGACTTTGAGATCACTATCTCAAAAATCTTGTCATCTATGAAGATTTTGTTATTACTGCAACAAGTGTTTTATTCCCATAGTAGGACTAGTAACAGTTTACTACTCCCACTGCATGGCAGCCATCTGGCTTTTGTACACATCTAGCATACACCCGGCTTCTCAGAACTGATGCCCAAAGGCAAGTAATTCTAGCATTCACTTCCTCAACTCTTTAAGATGCTATCCCTTTAGATAGGTCAGTACCATATCTGAAGGGATGGAAGCCATTACTGGAATTTTCCATAAAATGGAATAAGTCCAAGATGTACTATTAATGTGACAGTCCCAATACCCTCTTCTCTTTGCTCCTGAACAATTTCAGAACTAAGATCTAAGAGGTATCCTTGAGATTATATCTCAAGTTATGGAACAACCAGATAATAAAACACTTATTATCATCCTTATATCATTCTAAATGATTAGGATATGATGAACACAAAGGCACTCCCACTAAACTTCACATGGCTCATCCAGATTCTATCTGAAATCATAACATTTATAATTTCATCGAATCTTATGATCCAACTTTAAGAAGCTTATCTGAGTCCATAGATGGATTCCTTAGCTTGCACACCTTGCTTTCCTCAACCATGAAGCCCTGGGGCTACTTCATGTGAATATCCTCAAAGAGGTATTCGTAGAGGAATGCAATATTGACTTACATCTTGAAGATGCAATAGTCAAGTTGTGTAGCTAAGGTTAGTAATATTCTGATGGTTTTAAGCATGGTCACCGAAGAGCAAGTCTCATTGCAAGCAATGTCTTCTCTTCCAGTGTGTAGCTCATGGCTACAAACCGTGCTTTGAAGATCTCTATCTTCTCATCAGGTTCCCTTTCTCTTGAAGATCCATTTACACCTTTACAGGTCTTACCCATATAGGTGGATCCTTGAGGGTCCATATACAACACTTGTATATGAAGTCTACATTAGACTTTTATTGCTATCCATCTATCCATGCTATGATCTTCAGAAGCTTCAGTACAAGAAGTTCGATCATTGTCAGATTTCTCTAACACATGGAATCCTTCATCAAATTCATTTGAAGAGGTATTAGTGTTTCATCTTTAATTGTCCTTTTAGTTTCCAATTTCAGGAGTCTCATTATAAATGAGTTCCTACACTTCATTTTCATCTTGATTCTCAAGAGTCTCAACCTCTAAGAATCACATTCTCGGAGATGAGATATTTTAAGAATCTCAAGGTCATAAAGTAGGTATCCAATACCATCCTTTATTTTCCTAATGAAGCAACACTCTCAACTGCTAGATTCCAACATACATGGAACCTTATTAAGGATATACATTGTAGTCTCTACTACACATATATACCTGGAAACTAAGGAATAATTATGCTAAAAATTCAACATTGATAAGATCATGTCACACATGATCCAATTGTATCTACCTATAACTCTTTTGAGTTAAGGTGTGTTAGGAGGATTGAGATAGAAATGATATTCATATCTCCATAAGGTATTCTTCGAATTTATCTAGTAGGTACTTGCTACCTAGATTAGATCAAATTCATTTTATCTTCCTTCAAACTTTGGTTCTAAACCAAAATTAATGAAATCTTTGAACATTTCAAAGGTTTCTTAGATGAAGAGAAGAAATCTCATATCATACATAATCATCAATAGATATCACATATCCACAATGTTTACTATGATATAGATGATCCGCATACATCAATATGTATGAGATCCTGAATACCTTGGCATCTTACACCATTCCCGAAGAAGGGTGTTTTGGACATTTTACTTTGAATACAATATTCATAAGTATGTAAGTTTTGAAATTTTAGACATTCTAAAGTTTCATATCTTACTAGTCTATTGATCAAATCGATAGACAAATGTCCAAGGCTCGATGCTAGATCATTGTCAAATGATCTTCATCCTCCTATTGATCTTATAAAGGTTTTAATTTCAGTATTTAGAAATATTAATGAACCATTCATTAATTTTCTAATTTAGTGGAGTCCACTAGATTTTAGATTACTTTCTGAAATATCTTCATCATAACTCTTTATGATAGGTCCATTCCAGAATTCATGTTTATTTCCAACATTTAGAAATAAACAATGAGTGTATTCTTATATCTAGGTCATAGAGACATTCTCTAAGACTAATGGCTCTCCCACTGAAATTAACAAGTCTATTAATCCAACAGAGATTGTTGCAACAATTGCATCAATATTCACGTGGACAACTATAAACCTTTAAGATCAAATTTTCCAGTCTTCTAAAACATATGCAACCCATTGCGAATGTCATCAGAAGATTGAGATACAATTATTTTGACTTTATCTTATTCAGTAAGTAAGTCAATATCAATGATTTATGTAGATTACTCTGATGCTCCATCCGAGTCCTTTTCTAAGGATTCTAGACAGACTTGATAGTCATACTATCAACACATCAACTTATTGCAGTATTGGCATTCATCCAACTCTTTGGATGTCATATGGAAGTTACAGAAGTCCAGTCAACTCTTTGACTTTCCTTCTTTCTTGGGTCCAACCCATGCTTCCATTGCGCTCCCTTTATCTATAAGCAACCATTGCTCAAGACAGAGGATCTCTTATTTTAAATTCAAAAGAATTCAAAATAAGAGTATTTCAACATTTATTTATGCTTCATTAAATTCATACAATATGAATATTATGAAGCTTCATGAATGACTAGAGTATAGATAGTAGAATAATGACATTCATCATCTATATCCATCTAAACTATTAAAACATAGGTTCAGGTAGGTACTCAAACAATTTGAATACATCATCTCTTTATAGAGCTACCATTCTACATGATGCAGAGAACCATGTCATCCATGATTAAATGTCAAGAGCACATATGTATGCCAGAAAATCTTCATTGATTTTATAAGGATTATATGACAATTATGATCATCATCAATATGTCACTTCCAAAGTACATTTGATGATACCAAGACTATAGAGACATACAAACCCTAGGGTTGTAGTCCTATTATCTATTTAATTGTCATTCCTCAATATTATGAGGAAACTTGCACACTGCAACCACATACATTATGTGTCCAATTGCAAGTACAATGTCTGGATCATGAGTCTAATCCAAGATATTTCACTGGTTATTATTGAGTATATCATTGAGTGGGTTTTAATGAAGGATTATCTGAAATAAGAAATTTGCATAGATGTATGTATTTATATATACATATTTTACTTTGATTTAGGAATTTTTATATCAAAGTTGTCTTGCCATGTCAACATTGAAAGTTCATTCCCTTAATCACTTTTAATGTAAGAGATATACTTACCATTATATCTCAAGCAAGATCTGGGATCTCCTTCCTTATCTTTGTTGCATCCCAATAATATGAGAACCAACAACTCGGATAAAAAGAAGCGGGAACACATTCCGCCTTGCAAGTGCAACTTGCATCTTCCAATTCGGTCTTTAACACCCGGGCCCACCACCCCTAAGGCAATGTTGACCCGTCATTAATTGAACCAACCGTCAACAGGAATACAACTCGCTATGCGCAATCCAATATCACCCCAATAATATGAGGACCCGATACTGGGGTCACTACGCATACGTCCTTACTCTTTCGAGAAGCGACGAGCCCGATCCAGATGCGCTTGCATACAGGAGCTGTCACTTCGGACAGGCGTCTCCCACATGCAATCCCTGGCGACGGAACCCTCCGCCTTGACGGGAGACCATGGATGTCACTTATGTGATCCTCCACCTCATATTCAAATTTTAATTAATTATCGTGAATCACATTCACATAATTAATTCTTCCAAGGGAATTATTAACTCTAATCATATTAGAGTATTTCAATTGGACATAATCAATTTAATCATATTAAATTAATTATCAATCCAATTTAATCAATCAAACTTGATTATTTTACTTGAATACATATATGGTAATATCTCAAAATACGTATTAATTCAAATTTTAATAATTAGAAAAATACATCTTAATCCCTCGGACATTATCCCGGCCCTACCCGCTGTCATGGCCAGTACCGACGAGAGTGGGACGGACCACATACGTTGCAACCCGCAACCCCAATGCTCTCCGACTAGGCACCATATCCGCCTCGGGAAAGGATAATGCCAAATTGATTAATTTGTACTTGAGATGATCATCGGTTCTTCAACCGAAATTGTACCATATAGTAATAATCAAAACATTTTTGATTATAAGGAAATTTGCTAGACAAATTCCCAAATCCTATTCAAGCATCAAGTTTGAAAGATTGTGGTTTCCAATTATGATTTAGATCACATCTTAATCAATTATTGGTTAAGGCAATGTCATTTAAGGGAATAATTATCATCAAATATTTCACAAATATTTATGCACAATTATTCTAGGAAATTAAACAATTTAATTTCACTAAATGATTAAATGACAATCACCAATCAAACATTAAGTTTGATGAATGTGTTTCCAATTAAGATTTAGATCAAATCTAATCAATTAATTGGTTGAGGCCAAGTCAATTATGTAAATAATCATCTTCAAATATTTCACAAATATTTTTCATGATTATTTCACGAAATTAACAATTAATTTCACTAATTGACAATCACTTGGTTCTAGATTAGGACTGTAATTTCAGCAGTGACCCCTTCTTACTAAAATTAGCATATCTCAATCATATTAAATCCAAAATAGACAAAATCAATTTTCATAGATTGCTAATTTGATTTAGGACAGAATCCAAGTGATGTTACACGCATTTCGAGGCAAGTCTAAACAGTAATTAACATTTTAATCACGTTCAGATCTTCAGTTCCCGCAACAGTGTATACATGTTCATTAAAACAACCATATCTAGAGCATACAAAATCCGATTTACGTAAACTCAGTTCCTATGGTTTCCTTATTTAATGGGGAATAAAATCCAAGTATTAAATTCGTGTTTAAACAATTTAAACAGTGCCGAATTTATTTACTAAACAGATCTGCGAAATCAAATGCGATAAAAACTTTCGCGACCTTAACGAACCCAAGTCGTCCTCGGTTTTTCGAATCATATTCGAAACCGTCAACCTGGCTCTGATACCACTTGAAGGATATGGAATTATACTCAAGCGCATCACGGAAGTGTGATCGTCGTATCGGATACGACGAAGAACGACTAGTCGCACTAGTTGTTCGGTGCAGCAGAATTTAAAAATTTTATTCGATGAAACCACATGATCCGAGAACCATTCTCAGATCGTTTCTTCTATAACCACAACAAGTATAATGCAATACCTCTTGAAGCATGGTTTATCAAGTCTCTAAAGAAAGAGACCTCCTGTCTCAAGTCCGATCGTCGGCGAGACCGCTTGTGAGCGCGGGGATGAACCGCGTTGTCCTCGCAATCCAAGAAGATGATCCAAGCGTGGTTGCTCCTGATCTCGTCGCACGAGATCAAACGTCTCCTTCGTGAGAGGAACTCTCCAAGAAGACAGAGAACTGAAGAACGTCGAAGCAGCAGCGCGGTGGCGATGGCGACGACGATTCTCTCCTCTAGGGTATGGTGGACGGCCACCAACAAGAGAGGGAGAGAGGGCTGGCGTGTATGAAGAAATGAGGGAGAGAGAGAGCTCCAATATTGCAAGTTCTTAGAGAGCATAGTATGCCTCTCTATTTATAGGGTTTTGGGATCCATGGATCTCAATCCATGGGACACATAAAATCAATGGGTGAGATTGATTTGTGTCAATCCAATGGCCAAGATTGTTGTTGTCAAAAGCAACAAATTTAGGTTAAAATATATTTGAAAAAATCAAATATAATTTAGTACTAAATCAACCCAACAAATAAGGAGAGAATGTGCATGGAGATTTCATCTCCATGCACCTTCCATGTTGGACGGCCACCCATTCCATATAGGAATGGTGTGCCGCCCACTATGGGAGTCCAAGGAGGCAATCTCATGGATTCCCAAGAGATTGCATATCTCCTTGATTTTTCTCTCTTATTTATTTGCAACAAATTTGTTGGATTTTATTCTTCAAAAATAATTCACAATTATATTTGAGAATATTGCAATCTTGCCATGGAAGAATTGTGAATCATATTCACAACCCAAAACAACATATAATTTACATTGTTAAGTAATTACACAATGTGTATTCGATACACATAATAATTAATTAACACATATAAATTATAATTAGCTCTCTCTAATACATTATAAATCACATTTATAATATATTATGAATAATTGGATATTTCTATCCACATTATTCTTATCCACATTAATTAAATCACATTTAATTAAATTGGATAATTTCTTCACACATCAAAATGATTAAATCACATTTAATCATTATTTCTTCATTGCTTAGATCTTATGGAATTATTCTTGAACCCTTCAAGAATAATGCAATCTCTCCGCAGATACTTGGAGATAAGGACAGGGCGATTGTATTGTTCCACGTATAGTGACATGGATATTGAGATCATATATCAAATCCAGATCGCGGGCCTCCTATAGATGCTTGATTAAATCAAGACCGTAAATCTAATCTTCTCATTGTATCTGAATCACATTCAGATCAATGTCCAACACTTGGACCAAGATCAGATCACTTCTCTACTGAGAGGAGTCACTAAAATCCAGACCCGTTTCATCACTCCCTAGGAATGGAGGCGTCATGGTTATACAATCGTTTATGATCAAATCACCCTCAGGTATTCCCAATACCTGTACATCCTGCATACTGGAAGACTCAGACTAAACCCGAAGTATCGGATCAACTTTATACTGTCTACTTCATGGTTTTATCAGTAAGTTTCTCATTCGATTATTGGGAGTTGGTATCGATCATACACTTTCCAAAAGTGTATATCATACCTAGGTCTTGATCATATACTAAAAGTATATATCAAACCTACAAATTCAGTCAAGCTTCCAAAGCGAGACGACCATGCGCATGGAATTTGATTCATCCCAATATCTCATGAGTGAGCTCATGTCTTCCGGTTCAGTAACTGAACCTGTATGATCCCTTTGAGAGATCGTATTACTCATATGCCCTTATATGCACACCAGCGCACCGGTGTATAGACCTTGATTAGGTCATCAACCTATTGGTCTGCCAAATGTACACACTCAGACATATAGTAACACATCTGTCTCCGGTCAGAGGATGCGTGCCTATATCATGACAGCATATGATATAGGACTTTGGTTATCTCGATCTCGTTAAGTCAACTCTTTGACCTAACTAATCTGACACCTCCGAATCTCTATTCCTATGCAGAGGACCTGCATCAAGAGGTCGGTCAGATATAAGCCTTCAGAGATAGGATTGCCATCTCCTACTCAGGCTGGAGATCATCTCTTAATAATCATTTGACGGTGCTTGATGAGTCCTCAATCTAACTCTTTAGATATTCATCCAAGCACCAGGCTCTATGATTCAATAGTTGAATCAACAACTGTATGATTATTAAGATGGCCATGGTACATAACCCTAATTGTACTAAGGGACCTATTATACAAATTATTCATTCTTCATTTCAGATCAGGGAATGATATATGCAATAACATTTATTGCATAATGGCTCGCCGTGGGCTCGCATTTCCGACAAGAGGACACATCAAGACAAAGCATTAAATGGAAACATGCATTTTTTTATTTTAATTTTATCATGCAAATGAATGCGATGAGATGCAATGAAAATATGCCCGGAATGATAAGTACTTGAGCCATAAAAGAAATAAGAGTCAAACAAAATCAAATAATGAAGCACTTTTCATTTATAAAGAAATTAGGCATGAGAAACATAGAAATCTGGACACTTAGTTCATCAAATAGTGCATTACAGATCATAGTGTCAAAACTAAAATCTAAGCATGCCATAAGAAAGATGACAAGAAGAGCTTCAAAATGAAACTGAAATCAACTGAAATGGAAACATGATGCTCAAGTTATGCAACAACGAAGATAAGGGCATAAATGCAAGAAAACATGAAATGATAACTACAAACAGGTCACTGGGAGGGGTTAAAATGCAATAAAAATAAGGTTCAGGGCCTTCCCTGTAAAAGTTCCATACGCACGGGGGTATATCTGAAATTATTAAAACCCGCAAGGGTTTAAATGTAAATAGCCCCAGGCGTGCGTGATGCTGCACGTGATCCAGGACCTAATTGCAAAATGGAGAAGTCAGCAGGGCATCTCTGCATTTTTCCCAGATGAGTACGTGCCAGGCACGTGCTATCCAGGATCGGAGGACCGGTCAGGGTCGGCAGAGAACTCAGGCTGCTTCGGTAAGGTTCGAATGCGCCCGAAGCGCGGATGAGCCACGGAGTAGGCTCAGAAAATGCGAGCCTCCAGGCTCGGCTAGGATGAGGCTCGGGACATCCAAGCCTGGAGCTCGGGCGATGAGGCTCGGGCGTTCTTTGGTGCAGACACGTGGTCGATGAGAGACCGTTAGATCACCAAGATCCTACGGTACCGGTAAATGGTATTCGGGGGTGATGTGGCTGCATCCTCGCCATTGGATAAACTCAGGGAGGGAGCATCCAACGGCACCTGTACCTTCTTCCTTATCCTCAGCGGGCGGTGGAACCAGAGCTCTGACGAAGGAGGTACAGCTCCGCCACTTGTGACAGACGTCAATAGAGCTTGACTAATGGTCTGAACAGGTCGGCGATGAAGCTCCAATCCTGGTCGAGCTACGGCTATGCATGGCGGAGACCCTCGACACTCTCTTGCCAAGACCACTCCGGCGAGCTCTCCGGCTATTGAAGAAGTTATAGACCTGCAAAGTTAGGTGCATAGCCGAAGCAATGACGTGGGTTGTGCGTGCGTAGTGGAGTGGAATGGGAGCTCTTGCGGGCGAGGGAGATGGGAGCTTCGAGCTCGATCTCCGGCGATCGGAGATGAGGTGGGTCGGAGTTGGTCAGAGGTGAAGAAGTAGGGAGTGGGTGATCGGAAACGTGCACGTGAAAGGTGGTTGAAAGGCGGAGCTCGGGAGGCGATTAATGGAGATTGAGGACGATTATATAGACTTGGAAAATTAAGAGATATTAAAGAAAAAGACAAGAGGAGAAGAAGGAGCTTACCTGGCCAGGTATGGCGGACAGAGGCTTGGGATGGGGCTCGATTTGAGCCCCGGGTCTTCGCTGAACACCGTCAGCCGATCGGTGCAGCTCGAGCGGGCCTGAAGGCGCCGCGGCACCGTCGGGATTGGCAGTGGGTCTCACCGGGGAGCAAGGGTCGTTATCGCTCAATCCTTCCGCCTCCCCCTGTCACAGGGAGGCGGAGGAGGGCTGGGCCCCTCCCGTGTAAAGGTGGACGGGGATAATCGAATGAGGAGGCGCGGTATTTAATGAAAGAACATGGCAGTTCCGGTGGTGGTGGACGTGGGTTTTGAGGAGAAGATGGGGCAACTGGAGGAGTGTCGTGGATCGTGGTTGAGCCCGCGGGGATGAAGGATGAAAGGAGAAGGTCGTGGGGGTATTATCTAGTGGAGATGGTGGTCGGAGATGACGGAAAAAATGGAAAGGGCGAAACGTGTGTGCGAGGTGGAGATCGTGGGGAGAGAGGGTGTCATGAGGTAGGGGACGATCTGTAGCCGTTGGATCCGGGGAGGAAGCGCTAAGGGGCGGTAGGGACTAGATCCGGGGCAAAGCGATCGAATGGTGAATGATGAAGCCACGTGTCGCTTTGAAGGTGAAGCGTTAAAGGACGGCCGTGATTGACTCTAGTGAGTGATCGAATGGTTAACAATCAGCGTGACTGTGGACGGTAGATATCGATGCTCGCAGAAGATGATCGAGAGAAGGAGAAACACGACCACATGTCGAAAGGAAATTAAGGCGGGAATGAGTGGCCTGAGATGAGAGGTGAAGGCTTATCTGATGGTTGTGGTGGAAAGGCGTACGTGGAGAAAGAGCAACCATTGGATTGAGATGAAGATCAACGGTCAAAAAATGCGGGCGGATAAGACAAAGGGCGGGGCCACGTGGCTCACCAAGAACGGGCCACGTGGCCCAATCAGATTATTGCAAATGAAAATTTGAAATATGAAGGTCAAGATGACCGAATTTGAGAAAACACAAAACATGAAAGTTGTAGATCTTGATGAGATCTATAAGTTTCCTATTGACCAAACTTGAGATGAGGTCAAACAAAGACTGAAATATTTTTGAGGTATTTTTAAAGCTAAAAATTACCACAGATTTTTGTTTTGTCATTTTTTTGGTTTTTAATTTATTTGAGACTCTGTTAATTACAGGATATTATCTGGATTTTATTGACACAACTTTAAGAAAGGGGGTTAATAATGGAAAATAAAGATGTTGAAATCGAGTTTCATCACCCCCCTATACTTAAACTATGCTCGTCCTCGAGCATCAAAGAAAATGAAAAAGCTGGATTAACCGCCTTGAGCATGTGAGTACAGGATCCGATCCGGTCAAGTCTACTCAACTTTAGAGGTCCGAAATCCTAGAGTTCAACACAGCCTTAACCAAGAGGTACCCAATTCCTCTAATTCTCCAGACTCTCTCTGATGTACAATATACTAAGGATATGAACTTTAGTGTTGATTGCAATTCTGAGAGTAGAGGCAAATCATCACCCAAAGTCTTGGTCTGAGAAAATCTCCTAAGGACCCAATCCTCAACACTAGGGAATAAATCAAATCTTGCATCCAGTCCACCGTCTCTTTAGTTGTCAGACTTAGAAAATGTAGATGGCAGGCCAGTAATGGAGGGCATGGGATTGTTTCATTTCTTCTCTCCCTCTCATTGGAACAAGGATTCTCTCTAGTGCCTTATTACGCAACATATTTTTTTGGTGTTGATCAGTGCGTCCGTCAAGAGAAGTTGGAGCCGTCTGCACTTGTTTTCCTAGGAATACACCGGGGCGTGTCTTTTTTGAGTACCTATCGTACCTTCGACACCCAGACTTGTAGCATTTAAGATGCAGAGCCCTTTTTTCGTGCAAGCCCGACTCCTGGTCCTAATAGCGGTGGTCCAAGTGGACACTTTGAAAAGTTTGGGAGCGCTCGCCTTTGGTGGAAGCTCTTTGATATTTGCCTTTGTAGAATGAGAGCTTTTCTTTGAAATTTCATTGACTTGTATAATTTGTGGCTAGCTCCACTACTTTAATAAGAGTTGGCGCGCACTGATCAACACATTTTTTTTATTTATTCACACCCTGGCACTTAGGTCAATATCAAGAGATTAGTATAAGAACCAAGTTCTCATACTGGCTACTATTTGCTGACACTCAGGTTTCCTGAAGCTTTCAAAGATTTTATCCCATCCTCGAGCATCATTAGATCAAATCCAGACTCGAATCCCTCATCCCAATCCCTCAGGTGAAAAGTCAACTCATCTCATCAAAAACCGCAGTCGTACATGTGATGTGCTGATCATATTCTTTGTGTCTGAGACTAAGCATGGAATATAGCATGCAAAACTAGAAACCTAGGGGAATGTGGATGATTAAGTCTATGACACTGATGGCTAAGGCTGGTTAACCTAAAATCTCAAAGACCTCATAAAACCAAGTCTTCTTGATCATTTCAGATCCTGGGTGGAATGTGAAAGTAGAGGATTAATCCAACTCCTTTATTCAAGAACCCTTTTTTACTTCAAGATATATTAGGACGGCCTAATCTCAATTAAATAGATGCATCTGCATTCAACCAGTATGGATGTAAGTACAGACCAGAGCCCGTTGCTTGTGGACGTGGCCTTACACGATGTCCTCTAAACCATCCAATCTGCTAAGGGAGAACCCTCACTGAACGCGGCTATTTAATTTGGCTTAGTAGTCATTAATGACTCCTAAAGGGTTTTTCGATTTTTCTCTTTTTTATGGATTTTAATTAAACGTTAAAACACAAGTTAGACTCAACTTTCTTTGAAAAGAGATATAAAAATTTTCAAAACCATGTCACACAAATAAAAAGTTTTCAAAACATTTTTCAAAAGATTTTTCAAAACAAGAAAATATCATTTTTAAAATCATTTTCAAAAATATGTTTATCAAAATAGTGTAACATAGTATAGAAAAAGCCGTGAAAAACATTTGAGTTCTCTTAGTCCAAAGGATTTTACTTTAGCCAAAAAGTTTTAAATTTTGCAAAATTTTCAGATTATAGCTAAAGTAAGTATGCTATAAATACGGTATACCCCCTATCCTAGATGATACAAGTCCATAGGTCCATTTAAGTTTAGAGAGATATACGGGAGCTAAGAGGAGCTCCCTCTATACTTAGGTTAGAAATAACCTAAGTATAAAGGCAAGGAAAGATGAGTAGAGAAATCACAGCGACTCGGGTCCCCCTATACTTAGTCTGAGATTAGCCTAAGTATAAAGATGGAATTTGATGTCGGGGTGTCCCAAGGTGAATGAAGGAGAGGAATGGATTTACAAGTGAGCGACTGAATCTACGGAGATGGATGGAGTGACTAAGGCTCTGGGGAGTGTTTCGATACAAGCATGGCTCAATCAAGCAAGCAAGACCCTCAAATTCACCAACTCACACATGAAACCAACCGAGGTTGGTTAATTATCTTGTCGGTTTTATTGGTGATAAAACATTTGATATTTACGCGAAGAAAAATTGTGAAATGAAAATCAATGCTTACGCGAGGGTGTTGCTCTCCCAAAACCAAAGTTTTACTCCATTTTATGTTGACTTGCAATTAACAGTCCTAATTTTTATTTAAGGTTGTCACTGATTAATGGTAAGCACAAAATCAAGCAGTCATCGTCTACCGTTCATTTCTATATTCCATTACTCCAAGGTGATCAGGCTAGGAAAAAAGAAACCGATAAAAAGCTGCGTATTTGAAAAAACTGCGATTTAGGCTAAGCGAGAAATCATGCAGTGACTTGGCGATAAATCCGTGAAAAACTTGGGCCGTGTTGAAAACCAAAATCAACAAGTATGCAAGTCGATAAAAGCTGCACCTATTATGCTTCTATTAGCGAGGAGAAAATATCTTTTAAATTGGCTAAGTGAAGCGAAACTACGTGCGTCTTGAATTAAGGTGTGTCCTACCTACGAGCAAGCACATAAAAGTGTGAATTTGAAACTAAGCTCGAAGAGCCGCATGCCTGATCCTAGGTCGAAACTCAAGTGGGGACGATCCCCACACAATCACATATAATCGTTCATTTACAAACGCGAGTCTTCAATCGAAGACCGCTGTAAAAGACGAATTATTACAAATATGGAATGGAAATAAAAATGCGACACATTTTTTCTCTTTCTTTTCTATGTGCTCCAAGCATGCTCATGCGGTTCCTTGCAGCGGGAGACACCAGCTCCTCGCCTCCTTGATTAATCAAGGGCCCTGCCACAAAAACAAGGATTAGAGATCAAATAAAAAAGAAAAATTTTATAATGCAAAATATGTGAACTATTTGACCTATAAAATGAACACTTAATTAAATAAACAAAAATCCAAAAATACAAGAAATGAGTCGTGTCCCCGGCAACGACGCCATTTGACGAACCGCGAAATCGGCCCTTTAATAGTGCTGAATTAACACTTGGAATTGTCATCGTAGTCAGGCCGAGATGGGCTCATCAAAGACCTTCTGATTTAAATCTATCAATAAAAATGAGATGGTCGTATTTTTTTTATTTTACTTGGCAAGAAACCAAGGTCAAACTCAGGGACACAAGCCTTTCTCGTATTAATCAGATTTTCATCTATCTAATTAAGCGTTGAGTTAAAGAACATATAGGTCAGAGTACGCAAGAGGACACATCAAGACAAAGCATTAAATGGAAACATGCATTTTTTTATTTTAATTTTATCATGCAAATAAATGCGATGAGATGCAATGAAAATATGCCCGGAATGATAAGTACTTGAGCCATAAAAGAAATATGAGTCAAACAGAATCAAATAATGAAGCACTTTTCATTTATAAAGAAATTAGGCATGAGAAACATAGAAATCTGGACACTTAGTTCATCAAATAGTGCATTACAGATCATAGTGTTAAAACTAAAATCTAAGCATGCCATAAGAAAGATGACGAGAAGAGCTTCAAAATGAAACTGAAATCAACTGAAATGGAAACATGATGATCAAGTTATGAAACAATGAAGATAAGGGCATAAATGCAAGAAAACATGAAATGATAACTACAAACTGGTCCCTGGAAGGGGCTAAAATGCTAAAAAAATAAAGTTCGGGGCCTTCCCTGTAAAAGTTCCACACGCGTAGGGTATATCCGAAATTATTAAAACCCGCAAGGGTTTAAATGTAAATAACCCTAGGCGCGCGTGATGCTGCACGCGATCCAGGACCTGATTGCAAAATGGAGAAGTCGGTAGGGTGTCTCTGCAATATTCCCAGATAAGCACGTGCCATGCACGTGCTATCCAGGCTCGAAGGATCGGTCTGGGTCGGCAGAGAACTCGGGCTACTTCGACTAGGTTTGGATGCGCCCGAAGCGCGGATAAGGCTCGAAGCAGGCTCAGAAGATGCGAGCCTCTAGGCTCAGCTAGGATGAGGCTCAGGACATCCAAGCCTGGAGTCGGGTGATGAGGCTCAGGCATTCTTTGGTGCAGACACGTGGTTGATGAGAGACCGTTAGATCACCAAGATCCTACGGTACCGATAAATGGTATTCGGGGGTGACGTGGTTGCATCCTCGCCATTGGATAAACTCTAGGAGGGAGCATCCAACGACACCTGTACCTTCTTCCTTATCCTCAGCGGGGGTGACGTATCTGCTCTCATTTTGATAACCGCTCCCGCTACCCTTGTTAATTCGAGCAAATTAATGTTCAAATTAATTGCTATGTTCATTGCAGTCGGATAATGAGAGCATATCAAAAACCACTTTCAATTATATTCAAGTTAATCTCGAGCGGCAATTTTTTTTACTAGGTGGAAGTCCAAGGTCGAACTCAGGGAGGCAGCTGTCTCCTTAGGTGAATTTTTTGCAAATTTCCAATGTTCGATTTTCAGAGGGAATATTTGTTTTTGGCCTTTTTCGGTTTTTTTATGCAAGACACATGCAAAATTAGGCCAGTTTAAAAGTTAAATCAGATAAGTGTTCAACTGATCCAAAAATGATGAAACTTGGCCAGATGATGAAATGGGATGAAAGTAGATTAACCTAATTTTTTTGAATTTTCTGACACTAAATTAAATTACTGTGAATTAAAAATGAATGCAGGGTGATTTTGACTAATTTAATTTTAATAAATATCAAATCACATTATTTTTGGGAATAAACATTATCCTAGATAGATCTAAAGATGAGGAATCCAGGAAAATTTTCAGACCTTAATTTTGATGTGAAATGAACCTATTAAAAATAAATTAAGGAATTCACCAAATGAATTATTTAGGCCCTGAAATGCGTGCAAATGAGATGATTTTTGGTCACATTGTGAACTTAATTGTTCTGAACCTAATGTGATTTTTGGGGAATTTTTGTAGTCACAGAAAAATTACTATTAATTAAGAGGTGAAATTGGGCAAATTATAGCAAAAATGAGTCACTTAATTAATAGAAAATTCTACTGATATTACAAAAATATGCCACTTGTCTCATAATGAAGAGGACAACATAAACCTCACAATGCAATTTTCAGAATTTAAAAATGAGGCTAAATGTATGTCTAAATATGCGTGCAAAGACAAGGGTATAAATGCAATTACATAAATTTAAATTGCTAGAAGTAAAACATGCTGACAAGGACGTTTGTGCAATTACCTAGACTGCAGGGCGGTAGATGCAAACGTCTCCACGGATCACGTGCTCCTCACGTGGTGTTCGCCTGGCAGGGACTGAAGTGCAATATGGAAAACCTTCAGGGGCCTCGATGCAATTTGCCCAGACTGCACGTGCAGATCACATGGGGTGCCCTAGGCTCGGTGGACGTCGACAGCTTGGGACGAGGCTCGGGCGACTCTGGAGGTTCGAGCGTGGCTCGGAATAGCTTCGGAGATCCGAGCCTAGAGGTCGGGGAAGACGCTCGGATCGGGCGACGTGGCACGATCTGGACCGTGGAATCAAGGATGATCCAACGGCAGCTGGCTGATGACGCGTGGCGTGTCTGAGTCCGTCAGATCATTGATCGATCCAACGACGGTGGGCTCGCTCCTGATGTGACGACGTGGCGTGATCAAGCCCGTAGGATCACGGCTGATCCAACGGTTGCGATAGTAGACGTCGTGGAGTGCTTCTGACCGTTCGATCAAGATGATCGAACGGCTGGGGAATGTCATCCCCAACGTCCCTCCGCCTCCTGCGGAGGAGAAGGCTGGGCTCTGGCGATGCTGGGCTTGCTCCGCCCTGTCCTCCAGCCGTCGGCGAGGGGCACGATAGACTGTGACGTAGCTCGGAAGATGCGGGGAGAGGCGGCGAAGCGTCTGGTCGTCTCAGAGGGGACAGAGGTGCGCTGGAGTTCGGTGGCGGAGGAGCTCAAATGAAGCTCCGATGAGCCTCCGCCCAGCCAAGGAAAGAGCCCCTGCAAGGGTTAGAGCTATAGCCGAAGCGTGCGTGTGTTCATGGAGTTGTGCTGAGTGAGAGGCGAGGCCTATGGGGGAGTGGGGATGGTTGGTGATTGAGCTCCGCCAAGGTGGCGAAGCCGGCGACGGTGGAGGATGAAGTGTTTCGTCAGCGTGAACAGAATGTAGCGCGAGGATCCCTACTCCGAGGCGGAGCTCGGAGGATGGCCGAGAGGTGGTGAAGATACGCGTGAATGGCGAATTAAATCGGAGAAAAATGAAGCGGACAGAGAAGAAGATCGGAGGGGCGATGAAGGATGCTACATGGGATTAGAAGCTCCAGGGAGGCTTTCGTGTCTTCGCTCGAAGGTCGGTAGGAGGCCTGAGCTCGTGCAGCTCACGGAGGAGGCTGCGGCACGGTGGAGAAAGCCATGGATCTCGCGGGAAAAGAAGCCCGATTATCGCTCAATGTCTCGACAAATTGCTGTCACCAATTGGAAGGGCGGAGCTAAGGGTATCTCTCTAGAATGGCGGATGGGAAAGAATGTGGCTGGAGGACGATTATTTATAGGGTGAAGGTGATGGGGTAGCTGGTGATGAGGTGAGGTTCGTGGGAGTCGTGGGTCGATTCTGGTGGTAGTCATGAGGAGCGAGGGAGCTGGCGAGGATGACGGAAGAGTGGTGATGGTCGTGGTGGCGTTGGTGATCGGAGAAGGTGGCTGAGGTGGAGACGAAAATAGAAAGGGGCAACCCCTCGCTCAAGATCGAGTACGTCGGAGAGAGGGAGGCTAGAGGTAGAAGACGGAGTCGTGGCCGTTGGATTTTGTGATCCAACGGCCCATATCAAAGCGCCAGATAGCGATTCTGATAAGATCTGAGGTGAAGCGATTGAGGGCGCTGAATGCGCCACGTGTCACATTGGAGACAAAGCATGAGCGGGCGGCCGTGATTGACTCCAGAGATTGATCGAAGGGTTGGCGATGATTGCGGAGATAGCGGCTCAGATGGAAAGGTCGAGTACGTGATCGAAGGGCTGTGGGGCTGCCATGTGGCGCATCGGAGGCGAGATGCCAGCGGATGGATGCGATGCGAAGAAGGTGCTGATCGTATGGTCGAGCCTGGATGGAGGATGGGCGGTGATGATTAAAGATCTTAGACCTTCATCCAACGGCGCTCAACGGGACACGTGGTGAGCTCTGGTTTTGGCGCTGACGTGCGGTGAGGATTAGAAGCGGGGAATGATCAGACGATGGGAATAAAGGGCGTACGTGGAGGTGGCACAACTGTTGGATTGGGATGAAGATCCAACGTCTGTGGGCGCGGGCGGCTAAGGCAAGGGGAGCGGGCCCCGTGGCGCAATCAGAGGGCGCCACGTGGCCAGCTGTGAGTGGCTGCGAGAAGAAATGAGATTAGACAGAGAAGGAGGCCGAATTTGGAAAAACTCAAAACATGAAAGTTGTAGATCTTGATGAGATCTACAAGTTTCATGCTGACCAAAAACGGATATGAGGTTCAATATGATACAAAAATACAGGAATACAAATATATACATATATAGTATACATAGAGGCCCAAAAACCCAACTTCTTCCTACGAGTTCCGAATTGGATGAAATTAGTCTCATTTTAAAGGTCTCTGGATGTGTATACATCTGAAGGTGAGTAGACCTATTTTGGAGTTGGTACAAGAGAACTATGGTACTTCTAAGGTCCAGGGGTTCTAGGGCTTTATTGGGTGTTTTACAAAGGAGATCTCTGACTTTCTTCCTTATATTATTAACTAAAGGTGTATATATTATATGGGAGGTGTTGTTTTATAGGAGGATTTTACAGGTGAACTTGGCTTCTTATTTAATGCAATATATGAATGCTAAAATGCAAATGTTATCATTGTATTCTTGAATGTTAGTTATGCAATATAAGTAGAAATATGCATCTATTTACTCGGGAACAAAGCTCTATTTTCAACTTTAAGAGTGATGAATCACAGATTCGTCAACCCCCTATACTTAAACCTTGCTCGTCCCCGAGCAACTAAAATGAAATGCAAGAGTGAAATGATTTTGGGTTCCATACCAAGGTCATGAACAAAAGTTGAAAATGGAGCTTGACTCGACCTTTGGATTAATTGTGTGGCGGAACCTCATTGGGACCAGAACTTAAGACCTAACAGACTTCAAGTTCCACAAGTCTTCTATTCAAGATGCCTCAATAGTCAGGTCAGAACAAATCCTCAAACGCAAATTTCTGATGACTATGATTCTTACTTGCACTGTGTAAGTGTAAAATAGCTCTCCACATCAGAAATGGCTCAGAACCAGCCTCCTCTAACAAGGTAACTCAATAACCAGGTCCCGTAACTCTTTCCTCTAGGAGCGGGGTATTCCCTTCTAAGTTCAAGTGCAACCAGCTCAAGAGGAGGGGGGAGTGAAAAGAATGCACGGTAACCAGTGTAGCTACCTATCCCGGGATGCCTGACCAGTGTAGCCAAGTCATCCAGCTGCAAACTTCTTACTAATATACATACTTCGGCAGGCAATATTTTACTTTTATTTTGGCCTATCTATTTTTTGGAGTTCTTTCATTTTTTTGAAACTATATACAAGGTGCAGCATGTACATCAGGAGTTTTTCCTCTTGAGCCAGTAGATTATCCCTCTTTTGAAGCATTATTGCAACCCACAGCATCCTGTCCTTAGACTTCAACACCACCAGACTAGGTTGAGATGCACTACCCTCCCTAGAGGAGGACGGATGTTTCCACCCGTGTGCTACTCCAAGCTAAAGGATTCTACCTCCTCACCACATCATCAATGAAGAGCTACGTGCATTGTGTTTGTCCAAGTTAGGTCACTGTCTAAAAGAAGCATGCTTGTGCACGAGATATTCTACATAGACTAATCAAGATGACATGAGAACATAGACTGGAGGACTCAAAGAATTAAGTCATTTGACCTGAAAAATCTCAATTCCAGTTCCTATAAGGTTCCTCTGAAATTAGGTGGATTAAGGTCAAATCAAGTCCATCCTCAATATCTACTCATAACTTGGTTCAGAACCCACTAGCTTTTCACCTTGCATATGCAGATGAGGGGCGGATGATATGCTATGTACATGATTGGAATACAAGACTCTTTTTCTTTTCCGATGCAGGGATGATGTGCAAGAGTAAATAAGAAACCTTTATTTTCAACACATTTTTTTGACACTCTGGTATACCTCCTATGATACAAGTATTTACAGATTATACAAGTGTATTTTACAAATTTTTTTTCAATTGTTACCCACCCCATAATTATTGCATACTATATACAAAAGTACATGAAAATACGCGAAAGTATGAGGTATGGGTAAAGTATATATGTAATATATACATGCCCCCCTATACTTAGCGTGTGCTATGTCCTCGGAGCACGAAAAGCGACTAAAAAGACATAGCTCGGGCTAAGCGTAGGAGAGCAAAAAGTATAGAAGTCGCTCCACCCTCCTATATTTAGGCTCTGGCAGCCTAAGTGTAGAAGAAGATCAAAAAAATGGGACAGACGAGGGCAAGAGGGTAAATGGATGAGTATATACATGGCGGGCATCGATCCCCCCTATACTTAGGCTCTGGTCAGCCTAAGTATAGGAAAGGAGTGAGTATGAGAACTGATGTGATCTGGAGGATTTACAGAGAACAGACTCAGGTGGCTCATCCCCCCTATACTTAGGATCTGGTCATCCTAAGTATAGTCCAAGATAGAGATAGATGAAGCTGGGATGAGTTACTAAAGCCGTGGGAGGAGAAAGGATAGAATGTACATGAATGATGGTATATACAAGTGAGTCGGTCTGAATCTTTCAAGATGCTGCTGATGGCTGGAGCTCACTGCTGCAAGGTCTCCTGCGCGGCTCGAGGTGTATCTGCTGAATCTGTCTCGCGTATAAACACAATCTCCTCAACATGGACTAACTGCTCATTGGATTCGATGAAGTGTTTCAACAGTTGTCCATTCACAAGGGATGTCGGTGCATCATCTGCGAGATCTGAGATCTCGACACATCCGCTATCATGCACCGCTCGGACAATGAATGGGCCCGTCCACTTGGATTTCAACTTACCTTGGAAGGTCTTCAGCCTTGCATTAAACAACCATACCTTCTGTCCAGGAACAATGGTCTTTCGTCTAATATATCTATCATGCCACCGCTTCACCTTGTCCTTGTACACCAAACTGTTGTCATATGCACGATTTCTGACTTCCACAAGCTCATTCAGATCCATATCTCTCTATTTCTGCCCAAGGTGTGTGTTCTAGTTGACCTTCTTAATTGCCCATTCTAATTTATGCACTAATTCTGTGGGCAAATGGCACGGCTTTCCGAATACCATTCGGAATGGGGAGGTTCCAAGCGGTGTCTTGTAAGCTGTCCTATACGTCCATAGAACCTGATCCAAGATCTGAGACCAGTCCTTCCTGTCTAGGCGGACAAGCTTTTGCAATATAGTCTTCACCTCCCGATTCGACACCTCCGCCATACCATTAGTTTGTGATTGGTAAGGGCTAGCGACATGGTGTTCGATGCCATAGTCCTTCAGGAGTTTCTTCACCTCCCGATTTACAAAGTGGCTACCCCCATCTGATATCATCATTTTGGGAATCCCGAACCTAGAGATGATATGATCTCTGATGAATTTACAGACAGTTCTGCTGTCTGCGGCTCGGGTTGGGATAGCCTCCACCCATCTGGATAGATAATCTACCGCAAGAAGGATGTATTCAAACCCGTGGCTAACAGGGAATGGGCCCATGAAGTCGATGCCCCAAGCGTCAAATGCATCACAAATGATGACATGCTACATTGGCATCTCATCCTTGGGACCAACGATTCCTCCCATTCTCTAGCATACTGGACATGACTTCGCAAAGATGACATCATCGCGAAACAAAGTCGCCCAGTAAAAGCCACACTGAAGTACCTTCCATGCGATCCTCTTCCCGGAGTGGTGTCCTCCTGCCTTCAAGCTGTGGCATAAAGAAAGGACACTCTGGTATTCCTCCTGAGGAATACACCGTCTCCAGACACAATCTGGCCCTTCGAAGAAATGGATTGGATCCTCCCAATGGTAGTGTCTCGCATCCGACTTTAGTCGGTTAATGTGGCTCTTGGGCCAATCCTCGGGAACCTTCTTGGAGACAAGATAGTTCACGATGTTGGCATACCATGGGAGTGAGTCGACAACAAAAATCGACTCGTCAGGGAAGGAGTCTCGAATAGGTGAATCCTCGGAAGTATTAAGATATTCGAGACGAGAGAGATGATCGGCTACTACATTCTTCTTTCCAGGTTTATCACGAATATCCAAATCAAATTCCTGGATAAGTAAAATCCACCGAAGAAGACGCGCCTTCGCATCCTTCTTCTCCATCAAATATTGTAGCACCGTATGGTCAGTGAACACGATAACCTTGGATCCAATTAAATGAGATCTGAACTTGTCCAAGGCAAACACTACCACAAGCATCTCCTTTTCCGTAACTGTATAGTTACGCTGAGTGGTATCAAGTAGTTTGCTTGCGTAGTGTATGGCAAACAGGACGCCATCCCTTCTCTGTCCTAACACAGCCCCAACAGCAAAGTCTGAGGCATCCGTCATGATCTCAAAAGGTAGAGACCAATCTGGGGCTTGTAGGATAGGTGCGTCCATGATCATTCCTTGCAATAGCTTAAAGGCCTCAAGACATTTGTGATGAACAACAAACTCCATGTCTTTGCCTGAAAGCTCAGTTAGCGGTCGGGCAATCTTAAAAAAAATCCTTAACGAATCTCCGATAAAATCTAACATGCCCGAGGAACGACCACAACTGTTTGATGTTGGTTGGTAGCTGGAGTCGTCTGATCACATCCACCTTAGCAGGGTCAACCTCCATTCCTCTCTTGGAGATGACATGCCCCAACACAATGCCCTCCGTCACCATGAAGTGACTTTTCTCCCAGGAGAGCACCAGATTAACCTCTCAACATCGTTTGAGGACTTGATCCAGATTCCTAAGACAGGAATCAAAGGAATCACCGTGGACCGAGAAGTCGTCCATGAAGACTTCCAGGAATTCGTCGACCATTTCGGTGAATACAACAATCATACACCTTTGAAAAGTACCTGGAGCATTGCATAACCCAAAGGGCATGCGCCTGAAAGCATATGTACCAAAGGGGCATGTGAACGTGGTCTTTTCCTGGTCCTCTGGAGCTATGGCTACTTGATTGTAGCTCGAGAACCCATCTAAGAAACAGAAGAATTCTTTCCCAGCTAGTCTCTCTAGAATCTGATCAATGAATGGTAGGGGGGAAATGATCCTTCTTCGTCGCGACATTCAAGTGTCTGTAATCCACACAGACGTGCCACGACGTGGGCACTCGTGTCACGATCTCCTCTCCGTCATTGGTGGTCGTCTGAATTCCCGACTTTTTCGGGACCACATGGATTGGGGCCACCCATTTCGAGTCGGAGATGGGATAAATGAATCCAGTGTTGCACCATTTCTCTATCTCTTTCTTCACTACCTCTCGTAAATTTAAATTCAAACGACGTTTCACGGGAGGGTTTGGCTTCATTCTCCAAGTAGATATGGTGCGAACACAGAGAGGGATTTATCCCGTGGAGATCGTAAATGCTCCATCCTATTGCCTTATGGTTTTTCTCCAGGATCTCTAGTAAGCGAGATTCCTGCTCCTCGGTCAATCTCGAACTGATGATGACCTGATACTTCTTCTCCTGACCTGCAAGGAAGGCGTATTTTAGTGTTGTGGGTAAAGGTTTGAGCTCAGGTAAGGTGTGATCGTCTAGAAAATCTGGCTCAATCGAATCTGGCTCAATGTTAGAAGTGGCTGGATCTTTCTCTGTTACTGCTGCCACCAAATTTTTTGGCTCTGGAGTCGGATCGTCAAAGGTCTCCATGCAATCGGCGAAAGCCACATCCAACTCGTCATCCTCATCTTTTGATTGCCCTAAAGAGGGAAGGACTGACAAGCCCAGCTGGGCTTCTAAGTCATCGAAGATGTAGGGGGATGTAGGTTCTGAGCTGTACTCATCTATGAGGATCTCGCAAACTGACTCAGGCACTGGATCATCTCCGGAAAGGAGGGACTCATCGATGCTGGTTGGGTTCTGTCTCCATGGCCCAACTGTGTCTACATGGTTGCGGTCTGCTTCGGACGAAGAGTACTTGGTGCTGGACTCGAAATCCGGTCTCTGCCATCTAGTTTGCTTCATCTCTAGTTCCTCATCTCTGCCTGGAGTGTGGAACTGAATCTTTCCGATCTTATAATCAAACAAGGCCCCCGCCGTCCTGAGGAAGGGCCTACCTAAGATGATCTGGGAATGTCTCCAATTACGAGGGGTTTCCATATCTAGGACAGTGAAGTCCACCATGTATTCTTGACCCTCGACTTTGATTACAACATTCCTCAAGTCTCCTTGGGACCTCTTGGTTGATTTATCAGCGAACTGCAGGAGGGCTCTGGATTTCCTAAGAGGTCCGAGATTAAGTCGCTCATAGAGGGCTGTAGGCATTAAGTTAACTGCGGATTCGTTGTCTAGGAGAGTGCGTGCAAACGCAATGTCATCGACACGACTCACCACATAATGTGCACCCATGTCTCTTCGTTTCCTTGGAAACGAGTTTTTTATTACAGATGTCGTGGCTACTGACAGAACGTGTTTCTCAACACGGCTTTTGGTCTTCCTGCTAACTCTAGTAGGTGTGCATCTCACCTTATGGTATTTATGAAATGCATGAGTCATTTCCACGTACTGGTCAAAGGGGATTGTGACCTTGATGTATTTGTTGCAGAACTCTGCCATCTCAAGGTCATCTTTTTGGATTTTTTTGAATTTCTTCTTTCCACCCGTAAGAGCTCAGGGGAAAGGGATTATTGACTCTAACTCATGTTCTGAAACTGAAATTTTTTCATTAAAAGCTAGAACTGAGTTCTGTACACGGCTCGGACTCTGAAACAGACTCGGACTCTGACTAGGACTAAAAGAAACATGCTGGGGTGAAACCGGTGATGCATCTTCCGCTTCTTCTGGACGGTCCTCCTCAGATGGAGGTGCGGGCTCTTCATCAGTTTCGTCGAACTCACTAATGATGCGGGTTTGCTGCTTCGAGGACCCAGAAGTCCTCTTCTTTTGCCGGTGGTGGTGATGGTGCTACTCCTCTTCTTCCTCCAAGTTCTCCTCATATAGAGACTTAGCGGTTCCTTTTTTCAGTATCCGTGCTCGATCAGGTACGATCACGGTCCTTCTATTCCTGAGGGACATATGATTTACATTATCGTACAAAAGGATCTCATGTTCAGATAAAGACTTATCTGAATAGTATACCTGATCACGAGGTCGGTTCTGGCCTTGATTTAGGCTATTCGGATTGGCCTGAACCTGAGCGGGGATTGGGGTCTTTGGCTCCATTTGTTGATCCTGGGTACGAGAAACACGATTCAGATTGGTTCTCATATCTAGATAGTCATTCTGGATCTGTTGGACCATATCAGACAGGGTCTGGATCGCCAAGGTGAGAGACTCCAATTCAGTGGGCTGTTGTTGCTGATGTTGAGATGAGGTTCTGTACTGGCCCTGTTGGCCATGCCGATACTGCTGCTGTGAATGGGACTGTGTCGGGCCCTGCTGGCCTGAGTAGAACGTACGCTGCTGTTGCTGGTGCTGCTGAGACTGGTACCCTTGTTCGGGCCTGGACTGAACAAAGCACGGTGTAGGGACGGACCTGGTTTCTTGGTAGGATGGGGAAGGTCGGTCAGGCTGACCATTCCCCATCTCCGACTGTCTAATGACGGGGTCACGACTGTACCACAGCCTGTTGATCTCGAACACCTGCAGAGGCTCCTCATATCTGGTTTCCACTTGTGGGGGTGCATGCTGGTCCTGCTGGGTGTAAGTCTGACCCCAGCCACTCTGAGGCCCCGGTGCCTATTCTTGTACAAGATGGACTCGATGTGTAGGTACAGGTGGTGCAGAAGGGGCAGGTAGCTTTATCTTAGCTACCTTTTCAGAAAGTTCCTCCACTTGCTTCGGTAGACGTGAGAGAGACTCAAGGTCAGTGACCCTCTTGTGGATCTGCTCGACCATAGTTAACTTATTAGCAATCATCCCCATGATGGTAATGAGGTCTTCTGTCAGATCCGCTACAGTCCTCCGGGTTGTCTCATTGGATAAGATTGAGGGAGACAACTGATAGCCCCTGGTGGCCTGCGACCTGCCGGTTTCTGTCATCTGCTCTAGTATCTTCCATACAGCATTCTCATTTTTATTCATATAGCTTTCTCCACAGGCGGAACTTACTAACCCTTGCATCTCCGGGGTTAAACCACAGAACAAGTTCTGGACTAAGATCGCCTTAGAAATGCCGTGGCAGGGACACTTCTGAACTAGGTCATTAAACCTATCCCAGGCATCATGGAATGGTTCACTGGGTCCCTGGGAGAAACTGGCGATCTTTGTTCTCATTTGGTTAGTCCTACTGAGAGGGTAGAACTTCTTCAGAAATAAGTCCTTGAACTGCATCCAGGTTGTACATCTCACCCCTAGGTTCTTCAGCCAATGTGCTGCCTTATCTCCTAAGGCGAAAGGGGTGGCCTTCAGTCGAATGTAATCTTGCCCAACCCTAGGATGGCTAAGGTTGTTGCAAACCATCTCAAAGTCTCGGAGGAAGGCATATGGTTCTTCATGGGCATTTCCGTTGAACTTCGGTAGCAGGCTAAGGAAGTGGGGCTTGAGTTCAAATGCTTCGGCGGGAACCGCTGGTGCCAACCAATTTTGTATTTCATTCTCTGCTGAGTTATATGCATCAACCATTGGTCGGTCGATTCCTCCTGCCGCAATGATTTGTCCCATTCTTGTTGTAAGATCCGCATTCGTTTGTTCGGCTTGGACGAGGCGAGCCAATACTTGCTGGAGTGGATCATCTTGGTTTCTCTCTTATGGGGGTTGCTTTGGTGGCATCTTGTCCTCTAGTCGTGGGAAATGGAAATGATCTGGATTAGAGGATAACTCAAGGAAGGGTTTCTTACTGAGGCGATGGTCTTCCTCGGTAAGCTCAGAGGAGAGGAGAGGGTTGGTTTGAGAGTAACCACCCTGGGTGTGAGGGATCCAGAACTCAAGAGGGTCATGAGTCCTGGGTGGTCCAAGGTGCGCTTGGGCCTGTGAAGATGATTTTCGTGGGGGGCTCAAAGAGAGATTGGCAAATAATGTATCGATATCCCCACAGTCATTCATCTTGAAGTGGCGAGAAGAGTCGGGAGTTCTAAGATAGGATTTTACTCCTATCTGAAGCAAGCAATTCAATCCAAGACCCTGGGTTCACACTCAACACAGTGAAGGACTCGAAACCGAGTCCAATTAATCTTGTTAATTTTAAGTGTGATTTTTCAAGCAAGATAGCAAGGATTTACGAGGCCTATAGGGAAGTCGGCTCAGAGCGGGATGTGTCTTCCCTGTTTAACCTGCCGCCTAAGATACCGCCGGTCTTTCCTTTCTTCTCTCCTATCCCAAGTTGATGCACTCAAAGACCATGCCCCTATCTACCTGCAAGCAGGCGAAGGCTGACAAGGCTGGGACTTCGCCCCGAAGGGTTACTAGCAACTTGTCGCGAAGTACCGCTGGTTCACCCCTAACTACCTGCGAACAGGCGGAGGCTACTTGGTACTTGTCAGTGAATCTAAATATATTCAACTCGTGATATTTGCTCTGATCAGTTGGCCCGTGATATGGAAGGCGGGGATTTGGGATCTGCCTTAAGGTGTTCACACATACTCAAGTACCCTCACTCAGCCTGAAAACAAGGTCGGAGATTAGTCTCTCACAAACAATTTTCCAATTTTATCGATTTTTTTGGTCAATAATGTTAGCAGTCTCGGTTTTAAGTTAAGTTCTCACTTGTTAGTCCAACCACACAGCACGCCTATCGTCCAGTCCCAATTTCCGTTTAATTTGAGTTTGAAAAATAGAGGGGGAAATCGGGAAAAGTCGATGCACGAAAAACGATGATGCGTATGCTGAGTTAAGAAGACTTACAGTGATCCCTTCGCTTGTATGCAGGATGCAGAACAGAATTGAAATTTTTACACTATATGCAAATGCAGACGATAAAATCCGCTCCTAGACAGGCAGTTCTATTACGGAGTGAAGAACAGGTTGATTTGACTAGATCTGCGGTCTAAGTGCGTCTTTTAAGTGTATCGTGTGGTCCTAAAGAATTTACGAGCACAAGTAATTCCTAAAGTGGCTCGAGGAGCCGCTAGTGCAAGCCTAAGTTACAATTCAATCCACACAACACTCGGGGACACAGTTCCACTATGTTTACACGCGCGAGAACCCAATTGGGAACCGCTGGAAATGATGCGAAGAAAAATAAGAAATACAAGTCCTCTCAAATCACTCAAACAAATTAAAATGCAGGTTCCTCGAAGCATCTTCGATTCCGGCATCCCTCGTACAAAAACAAGTTGAGGTCAGATAGAGAACGACATAAAAATGCAAAAATTTAAAAGACAGAGAAATATTCACAAGAAAAACCGGGGGTCAGACTACCCGGGGATAGAAAATCAAACAATCAGAATTTCACTGCAAATTAACCTAAGCCGTGCCTCCCCGGCAACGGTGCCATTTTGATAACCGCTCCCGCTACCCTTGTTAATTCGAGCAAATTAATGTTCAAATTAATTACTAATGTTTGTTGCAGTCAGATAATGAGAGCAGATCAAAAACCACTTTCAGTTATATTCAAGTTAATCTCGAGCGGCAAATTTTTTTTACTTGGTGGAAGTTCAAGGTCGAACCCAGGGAGGCAGCTGTCTCCTTAGGTGAATTTTTAGCAAATTTCCAATGTTTGAATTTCAGAGGGAATTTTTTTTGGTCTTTTTCGATTTTTCTATGCATGACACATGCAAAATTTGACCAGTTTAAAAGTTAAATCAAATAAGTTCAAATGAAGTCCAAAAATGATGAAACTTGGCCAGATAATGAAATGGGATGAAAGTAGATTACCTCAAATTTTTTTGGAATTTTCTGACACTAAATTAAATTTCTGTGAATTAAAAATGAATGCATGGTGATTTTGACTAATTTAATTTTAATAAATATCAACTCACAATATTTTTGGGAATAAAAATTATCTTAGAAAGATCTAAAGATGAGGAATCCAGGAAAATTATCAGACCATAAATTTGATGTGAAATGAACCTATATAAAATAAATTAAGGAATTCACCAAATGAATTATTTAGGCCTAGAAATACATGCAAATGAGATGATTTTTGGTCACAATGTGAACTTAATTGTCCTGGAAATAATGTGATTTTTGGGGAATTTTTGGAGTCACAGAAAAATTACTATTAATTAAGAGGTGAAATTGGGCAAAATATAGCAAAAGTGAGCCACTTAATTAATAGAAAATTCTACTGATATTACAAAAATATGCCACTTGTCTCATAATGAAGAGGACAACATAAGCCTCACAATGCAATTTTTAGATTTTAAAATGAGGCTAAATGTATATCTAAATATGCGTGCAAAGACAAGGGTATAAATGCAATTATAGAAATTTAAATTGCTAGAAGTAAAACATGCTGACAAAGACGTTTGTGCAATTACCTAGAATGCAGGGGGGTAGATGCAAATTTCTCCACGGATCACGTGCTCCTCACATGGTGTTTGCCTGACAGGGATTGAAGTGCAATATGGAAAACCTTCAGGGGCCTCGATGCAATTTGCCTAGGCCGCACGTGTAGACCACGTGGGGTGCCCTAGGCTCGGTGGACGTTGGCGGCTCGGGACGAGGCTCGGGCGACTCTGGAGGTTCGGGCGTGGCTCGGAATAGCTTCGAAGATTCGAGCCTAGAGGTCGGGGAAGAGGCTCGGATCGGGCGACGTGGCACGATCTGGACCGTGGAATCAAGGGTGATCCAACGACAACTAGATGATAACGCATGGCGTGTCTGAGTTCGTCAGATCATTGATCGATCCAACGGCGGTGGGCTCGCTCTTGATGTGAGAATGTGGCGTGATCAAGCCCGTAGGATCACGGCTGATCCAACGGTTGCGGCAGTAGATGTCGTGGAGTACTTCTGACCGTTCGATCAAGATGATCGAACAGTCGGGGAATGTCGTCCCCAACGTCCCTCCGCCTCCTGCGGAGGAGAAGGCTGGGCTCCGGCGATGCTGGGATTGCTCCGCCCTGTCCTCCAGCCTTCGGCGAGGGGCGCGGTAACTGTGACGTAGCTCGGAAGATGCGGGGCGAGGCGGCGAAGCGTCCGGTCGTCTCAGAGGGGACGGAGGTGCGCTGGAGCTCGGTGGCGGAGGAGCTCACATGAAGCTCCGATGAGCCTCCGGCTAGTCAAGGAAAGAGCCCCTGCAAGGGTTAGAGCTATAGCCGAAGCATGCGTGTGTTCGTGGAGTTGTGCTGAGTGAGAGGCGAGGCCTATGGGGGAGTGGGGATGGTTGGTGGTTGAGCTCCGCCAAGGTGGCGGAGCCGGCGACGATGGAGGATGAAGTGTTTCGTCGGCGTGAACAAAATGTAGCGCGAGGATCCCTACTCCGAGGCGGAGCTCGGAGGATGGTCGGGAGGTGGTGAAGATACGCGTGAATGGCGAATAAAATCGGAGAAAAATAAAGCGGACAGAGAAGAAGATCGGGGGGGCTTTGAAGGATGCTACCTGGGATTAGAAGCTCCGGGGAGGCTTCCGTGTCTTCGCTCGAAGGTCGGTAGGAGTCCTGAGCTCGTGCAGCTCACGGAGGAGGCTGCGGCACGGCGGAGAAGGCCGTGGATCTCGCCGGAGAAGAAGCCCAGTTATCGCTCAATGTCTCGACGAATTGCTGTCACCAATTGGAAGGGCGGATCTAAGGGTAACTCTCTGGAATGGCGGATGGGGAAGAATGTGGCTAGAGGACTATGATTTATAGGGTGAAGGTGATGGGGTAGCTGGTGATGAGGTGAGGTTCATGGGAGTCGTGGGTCGATTCTGGTGGTAGTCGTGAGGAGCGAGGGAGCTGGCGAGGATGAGGGAAGAATGGTGATGGTCGTGGTGGCGTTGGTGATCGGAGAAGGTGGCCGAGGTGGAGACGAAAATAGAAAGGGGCGGCCCCTTGCCCAAGATCGAGATCGTGGGAGAGAGGCAGGCCAGAGGTAGAAGACAGAGTCGTGGCTGTTGGATCTTGTGATACAATGGCCCAGATCAAAGCGCCAGATAGCGGTTCTGATAAGATCTGAGGTGAAGCGATCGAGGGCGCTGAATGCACCACGTGTCGCGTTGGAGACGAAGCGTGAGAGGGCGGCCGTGATTGACTCCAGCGATTGATCGAAGGGTTGGCGATGATTGCGGAGCTAGCGGCTCAGATGGAAAGCTCGAGTGCGTGATCGAGGGGCTGTGGGGCTACCATGTGGCGCATCGAAGACGAGACACTAGTAGACGGATGCGATGCGAAGAAGGTGCTGATCGTATGGTCGAGCTTGGATGGAGGATGGGCTGTGATGATTAAATCTCTTAGATCTGCATCCAACGGCGCTCACAGTGACATGTGGTGAGCTCTGGTTTTGGCGCTGACGTTCTGTGAGGATTAGAAGCGGGGAATGATCAGATGGTGGGAATAAAGGGCATACGTGGAGGTGGCGCAACCGTTGGATCGGGATGAAGATCCAACGGCTGTGGGCGCGGGCAGCTAAGGCAAGGGGAGCGGGCCGCGCGGCGCAATCAGTGGGCGCCACGTGGCCAGCTGTGAGTGGCTGCGAGAAGAAATGAGATTAGAGAGAGAAGGAGGCCGAATTTGGAAAAACTCAAAACATGAAAGTTGTAGATCTTGATGACATCTACAAGTTTTATGTTGACCAAAAATGGAGATGAGGTCAAATATGATACAAAAATACAGGAATACAAATATACACATATACTGTATACATAGAGGCCCAAAAACCCAACTTCTTTCTATGAGTTCCGAATTGGATGAAATCAATCTCATTTTAAAGGTCTCTAGATGTGTATTCATCTAAAGGTGAGTAGACCTATTTTGGAGTTGGTACAAGAGAACTATGCTCCTTCTAAGGTCCAAGGGTTCTAGGGCTTTATTGGGTGTTTTACAAAGGAGATCTCTGACTTTCTTCCTTATATTATTAACTAAAGGTGTATATATCATAAGGGAGGTGTTGTTTTATAGGGGGTTTTACAGGTGAACTTGGCTTCTTATTTAATGCAATATATGAATGCTAAAATGCAAATGTTAGCATTGTATGCATGAATGTTAGTTATGCAATATAAGTAGAAATATGCATCTATTTACTCGGGAACAAAGCTCTATTTTCAACTTTAAGAGTGATGAATCACAGATTCATCACTCAAGAAAGTAGAGGGAGGAAGAAATCAGGAAAAAGCGCTCCTTCCCCGAGAATCCCTTCAGATCTCAAGCCTTATGAGAGGCCTATAAACTACTAATGAAGACAAGATCATGTGAATCTGTTCCAGAATAAGAGTCCTCTCATCTCTTCCTGTTCTTCCTAGTCTCAGGGTCAAGCATAGGCAACATAGACTCAAGCCATGGAGTTCTAATAGTAGTTTGCAGGGTTTCACATCCCAGACACCTATAACCACCCTTGAGCTACAAACCCTCTAATTGTGTATGTCCTATCTCTTTGAGAGCGGGAAGGCAAGGGAGGATGGTATCTGATAACTATTATTTTAAGCCCACGTCAAGCTTCTAACTCAAACATGAGAACAGCTGCGAAGAGATTATTAGCCCCGAAGTTTGTCCAGTACCCCTCGAGAAGGGCCTTTGCTTAGGCGCATTTATGTCGCTCTAATGAAAATTGATGTCCCATGACAATTCGGGCCACATGCACTTTAGTAGAGAAATGAGAGGTCTCTTTGGGTGAACTAGAACTCTAAACTCAATACTCTGGTAAGAAGGAAATTTCAAAATCTACTGGGAATTCCAACCGAGATATTCTTTCAAGGCAATCTACAAGGTACGATCTTTTGACCCGTAAAATATAATTGGGGAAAGAGGTTGAATAGTTGCTCCTACATCAACCTATGGCTCGCACCTCTGATCACTGGAAAAAAAGCGAGAAGAAGCAAAGAGTTGGTACAATTTTCGAGAAAGATATTTAAAAGGAGATGCGATGAAGTACAAGTAGTTCTTAAAGCAAAGCGATGAGGTAAGGGAAAGAGCTTTTTGTTCTAGAAGTGAGCCTTACCGCGGACCTTTGACCCAAAAAATATATAAGATCCTACGAGATAAGAAGATAAGTACCTATGGAATAAAAGAAATATGAATAATCTCGTCCTTGACCTTGAATTCCACTTTTCCCACTTCAAAGTCGTGACATCGACCACTAGCCAGCAGGAATTCTTGTTTATTGGTAAGCACCATCATCTATTCTCTGTTGTTTATGGGTCAGAGTAGTGACTAGTGTTATAGGTTGTTGGGCAGGCAGAAGGTAGTCGGTCTTCTTCTCAAAGAGGATGCGAAGGTCAGCGAAGAAGGTGTCCGTCACCTATTATATATCTAAAGAGGTTGGTGAAGAATCCCTTTCATGTTGGGTCCTTCTACTTCTTTGAGTTCGTGCTTGGAAGAGTGGAAATCGCCCCTGCAATATAGATCTGAGGAAAGCTAGCTAATCATGAGACCCAGGAAAGGGGGCTAAACCAAAGCCCAAATGGATTGTTGTTCGCCTTCCTTCTATCTCAGTCTGACTTCCTTGGGCCCTGGAAGCTTGCTAAGAAGAATGCCCATGTTGTGGCAAGTCCACTATTTTTAATAAAAGATATTTACAACATAAAAATAAAATACTAGAAATAGAATAAAATACAAAAATGATTTTTTTAGATTACTTAGTAATTCAGAAAGGTAAATAAAAAACGAAGAGAGAAAGAATATTTACAATATATACAAAGTGTACCTAGGTCCCAAAACTCATATTTCGCAAACGAGCTTCGATTTTAATGAAACCATATTCATCAGATAGATAATTTTCTAACTTAAACTTTAAATGTGAGTTTGGTGAATTTCGAGTTCATACGGAGTGGGACTTTGGCCGGAAGTTGGATTTTACGTCTTTTTCTCCTTAGGATCTAGGAGTATTTATCTGAGGTGAAATTTATTTTGTATTTTTATATTTTTCTATACATTTTTAAACAAGCTAGAGAAACAATTAGTCGAAAAGGAGTTGAAATGAATTTATTAAAAATACATGAAGTTTCAGGATATTTACAGATGTAAAACTCCTTTATTTTATGACCTTTTATTATTAATTTATTTTGTACAATATAATATATAATAATCACTGTATTTTATTTACAAGAGTTGTTTTATTAAGTTATTGATTTTATGGATATTTATTTGATATTGTACTCTGGGATTTTGCTAAGATCAATATATTGAGATGATGAATCGTGGATTCATAAAACCATTGAGAGCAAACTATGGATAGGTATAATTATTATTACCTAATAATTATCAATAATAGTTATTTTTTTGTATTTTATATTTTTCTATTTTTCTGTGGGTTTTTAATTATATTTACTTTTTATGGATTTTTAATTGTTTTATATTTTTTATGTTTTAATATTTTTAATTTTTATTTCCTCTTTGTTTTTGAAAATTTTTAGTTTCTTTTATTTTTAAAGATAAATTGCATATTTATCTATATAGTAATAATGATATAATAGATATAATAAACAATATATAGGGTATATGATAAATATATATAAATATATAAATAAAAGAATAGTTATTTTTACTTTTTAAAGGTTTTAAATATATATTATAGTTTTATAAATAATAATAGTAATAATATTTAGTATATAACTATTATTAAGTACATATATTATATATAGGATTTTATACTTTTAAATGTAGACAAGTATACTTAATATAAAAAAATATTTTTGTAATAATGATATTTTATCCATTTTTGTGTTTTTATATAATTTTTGCTGATTGTTATGATTTTTTAATGTATTAAAATGCACAAAACATTGAGTATAAATTATAAACTAAATTGTTTTGGGTATTAAAAATAGATAATCTGAAAATTCCCTAAACTATTTTTACTATATACAATATAACATAAATAAAAATAAGAAATAGAAACCTATTTTTTAGAATTTTGAATAATGTTTACTAATTTTTATGGTATGTTAGGGTTTTGTAATTTTATGCCTTTTATTATATATTTTTTTATGATTTTTGGACTGAAGGTAATATATAATAATATATTCTCTCTTTTTGGAATTTTTAAGATCATTTTATAATTTATTGGGTTTTTATAATCAAACAAGGAATAAAGGCTAGATTTTCAATTTTAAAAATAGGAAATACAAAGAAATTACAATTAAAAATATATGCATGAATCGGCTATATTACATGCATCCACAATAATTTTTCTAGAATTTTTAGAGCATTTAAACCATTTAATAAAAAAACAAGGAATTAAAAATACAAACTGGAAGGACCTATTTGCAAAAATCCAAGGATATCAAAGATACTAATCCGCTTAAATTCAAATTTCATAACTGCATGTCAAGGGTAAATTTGCAATTGAACTAAAAGACAACGATATGCCTGCATTTGTTTACAAAAATTTAATGCCTATAAATTACATTACTAATCCCAAATACCTAAAGCTATGAGGGCTTGAGTGTAAAAAGACCAGTCATGTCACGTTAGGTACCATGTGAGGTAACCTATCAAGGGGACCAACATGTAATTCGATGAATGCTTAGGCCGCTGTGGAAAAAAATACACAAATATTTACATTAAGGTTACTATTTACATGACTTAATTAAAATACGAAATAGGAGAAGGGGCCGGATGCAATTACACCCTTGCAATGCTGGTGAATGACTAGATTGACTTCACTTAGGAGATGTACGACTACGATCGACGATATCGCTTCAGCGATGAATGCTATAGATCAAATTGGGAGCACTATCTGACGATTGATGCATCGCCCCATCGAATGGTGGCTATGTAGACTGGAGTAAGGGCTCCACCGGATGATGATGCTTTACTCCCCAAGAACATGGAAGAACACGATCATGTCATTCCCTCCGTCCTATCTTCTTCATTCTCCAAGGCATCCCCCTGGTTGCTGAGGTTCTCTGAAGTGTTCGATAGCTACTGGTCAGGTCAGATTGACGTGAGCCCCAATGATCGGGGCCAGGAGAAAATGGTGGTGCAATGACCTGGAGGTACCTCTGTCAAGTGCGCATTTCCCTCATATGGGGTTTCCAAGGGCTACTTCCCGTAGGTACACAATGCTGGTGTACTAACGAAGCCCCATGGGTGGTTATTTAGAAGAATTGAGGGAGGCGAAGGTGTAGATGAGAAGCTCAGGCGCTGGTGAAGGAAGGATCACCGATCCCCTGATATGGAGAAGATCATGTTGGATTGGGTGGTGCGAAAGATGAAGAAGGAGCAAGGAAAGCTGATGAGGGTGGAATGGAGTCAGAACGAGCAAGGTTTCACAATGAACAGTGGTCAGAGCTCTAGAGATCCAGTGTACTCTATGATATTAGAAATCGAAGCTAAAAAACAATAAAAACAATAAAAACAATAAATAAAAGTTGAATCTAAATGCGAAATTGAAATGCAAGGATAAAAACTAATCAACTATGCCTTAACAGGCCGCTATTCGACTTGAAAGCAACAACGATGGAGATAAGCTCAGACGAAGGAGATGA
Source organism: Ottelia alismoides (assembly GCA_037367405.1). NCBI lineage: Eukaryota > Viridiplantae > Streptophyta > Magnoliopsida > Alismatales > Hydrocharitaceae > Ottelia > Ottelia alismoides. The sequence goes on along the minus strand of JAZKJV010002798.1, from coordinate 327,491 downwards.
TGCATCGAACACACCTCCTCCACACCACAAAACGAAGAGATCAACCGCCTGTCACAAAACTATTACCTCGAGCCAAGAATTAAGGGTGAAAAACTGGTCCAAGTCAGATCAAAAAAGCAAGAATGGTGACTTGGGGATTATTTATGCACAGAACTAAAGAGCTCCATAAGTTACGATATTTCAATCGATTTTGTTTAAGTACAATGTTCTAGGGACATGACGACATTGAGGATCATGTTGCAAAGATTTTCGATGAAGAGAGTAGGCTCCCTTGAGCAGTGGATCAATGCTAAGAAAATGGAGAAGAAAGGGATTTGTTGAATAGTGCACCCTAATAGAGGACATGGAGGTGGACTGGACACTTGACCCAAGGTCAACGATCGAAGGGCGGGGATTGGTCCATCTCAGTCTGAATACAGACAAAATAAAAAAAAGAAAATACAAATAATTCTGAATATGAACTACATATTTTATTAGAAAAAGTCAAAAATTTAAAAATAGTTATTATTTTTTGTAGTATTTAAATATATTTTTTATTTATTTCTACAAACTCATTTATTAAGTACTAATATTTACATCTTGACACATATTTACTTATATTTTAGGTCTTTTATTTTTATTTTGTATTTACATTTTATTATTGTATTTACATATTTTATATATTTGTGATATAATTAAATACAAATTTACATATTTTTAGTTTATTTTTCTGACTTATTTATTTAGTTAAATAAATAAGATATATATATTATAAGTATTGTTTACCTATATATTTTAGTACATTATTTATCTTAATGTATTTTTGTGTTTTTATTTTATGTTTTACATTTTTAATGTATTTCAAATAACATTTACAAGTGTTTAAACTAATAAGGAAGGTAAAAAATATAAAGAATGAATATATCAAATAAAATATACATGTATATAGTACAATAGGGAATCAAAAGTAGAACTTTACATATGAGTTCCATTTTTAATGAAACCACTTAACTTGATAGATAATTAAATTTTATGAACAATAAAGGTGAGTTTGGTCAATTTTGAGTTTGTATGGAGGAGATACATGTCTATAAAGTTTTGTTTGCGGCTTTTTATTTTGTGTGTCCTAGGTTTATTGTGTATTATTTTCGTACGAAATTAATTTCGTATTTACTTTGTATTTTTATGCATAACTTTCATGTTGAGGGTTTTATTAATTGAGGTGTGAAAATGGAAATATAATGGGGTCCAAATGGATATTTATTGAAGATTTAAATTAGGATTTGGAGTGTTTTCTATACAGTTTGAATGCCTTATCTCCCCCTACTTTATTCGTTGTTGACCAGGTCAATATTGACCTGGTCTCGAGGTCTCGGGTCATTCAATGTCCTCGGCACTTCATTTCCTTTTCTTTTGTTTTCCTTTATTCTTTTATTATTGGATTTAAATACATATATTTATACAATATTCAAATGTCAATTATTCATTGTTATTTTTTTCAAATATTTACATGCATTTAGCTAGGGATCAAGGCCAAAATGAAAGAATAAAGGTGACGAAATGGAGATTCATCACACCCATCTACTTGCCTATGCTAGTCCCTAGCAAATACTTATGATAATGAGTGCAGAAAAAAGAAAAAGAATAGAAAAAGAAATAAATTGGTCTGATTTTTACTTTTAACTTATATGCATAAAATCAAAGTTTGGAGCTCAATTAGACCTTTATGAGTTTTAGTTTGGTCAAAACATTATTAGGAATCAGAGTTGAAACTCAACAACGTTCAAGACCCATAAAACTCTGTCCAAGTCTCCTCAAAAGCTAGGTCAGAATAAGTCAACATCATATAATCCCTTATGACTATGGCCTATCTTATACAATGTAAGTGATATGTATCTCCTCTCGATTGAAGTGGTAAGAGACAATATTATCCAACTTGGTAACCTTAATTCCCCAATCCATCAACTCTTTCCTCGAGGAGTGGAGTATTTCTTTCTAAGTTCAAGTGCAATCGGCTCAAGAAGAGGGGGTGGAGAAGAGAATGGATGGTAGCCACTATAGCTATCTATCCTAGGATCCTTGACCAGTGTAGCTAAGTCATCTAGCTACAAGCACCATAAAATCTTTGACTTGAAGCATAAGCATTGCTTATTGAATACATAATCCGACATGAATTGATTTTTCTTTGATTTTTGCCCATCTATTCTAACAACATTCACATGAGGATCTTTTCCTCTTGAGTTAGTAGACCGTCCATCTTTTGAAGCTTTATTGCAACCCACATCACCCTATCTTTGGACCTCATTGCCACTGATTGGGTTGGGGTACAATGGCCACATATTGTGAGTTTGTATGTTTCCATTCGCTTGGGTCTCATGCCAACAAATCCAACCCTCCACCACTTCAACTGAGTTGAGCTAAGTGTAAGGTGCAAGAGTCCAAGTTAGATTACTATCGGCAATATTCATACTTGTGTTTGAAATATTCTACTTAGGAAGTCAAGATGACATATGAATCTAGTCTTATGGTCTCAAAGAATTAAGTCTAGCAGACTTGAAGTACCTCAATTCCAATTTCTATAATGTTCCAGTAATTAAGTGGATTAAGGTCCAACCAAGCTCCAATATTATGATTTTATTTCTAACCATCAATTATCATTATCAATATTAAAAATGTAAATGCAATGCAAGAACATATTTTTATGAAATCGTTTCCTGTTTTTGAACTTTTTATGAATTTTTGGAAAGTTTTACAATTTTTTATGCAATTTTTGAAAATAATTTGCAATTTTTTATGGATTTTTTAAAAAAATTGGAATTTTAGGGATTTATGATAAAGGTTAGTGAAAAAGTATATACAAATATTTACACGGGAGTGCGAGCATATTTACAAGAAATGGGTGTGTATTTTTACACTAGGAATTTGTACACAAGTTAGTTGTTAGTTGTTATTCACAGATTTTATATACAAGCTATATATATATATATTTAAAGAATTTTTAAATTATTTACAAGGTTCTCAAAACAATTTTGAAATATTTTTACAAACATTTTGAAAACGTTATTTTGTAGATAATTTTTACAAATAATTTACACAGAATTGGAAAATCATTATGCAAAGATTTTTCAAAGATATGAATAAATTTTTCATTTTTTGCAACCATTTTTGAAATCATTTCCTAATTGAATTTTCAAAGAGTTTTATTCAAACAAATGAAATAAAATTTTGCAAATATATACAAAAAAGTTTTTACAAAGGTTTGAAAACCTTTTACAAACGTATGCGAAACAGTTTTTAAAATATTTTTCAAGCTATTTTCTAAAAAATTTTCAAACCATTTTGCAAAACATTTTTAAACCAGTTTATTAACCATATTTACAATTAATTTTTGAAAAATTCTACATACATTTGTAGTGTATTGTTTACATTTGATTTGTTGTATAACTTTACTCAGCATATATATTAGAAATATTATTCAAATACAAAAGTACAAGTTATGGCTAAAGTATATACAACTTATATACGACCCCCTATACTTAGAACAAAGTATGTCCTCATAGTGATAAAAGAAAAAATGAAGACAGAACTCGTACGGAGTATAGGAAAACCTATACTATAATGACTAAAAGAATGAGAAGTCGATCACCTCTCATATATTTAGGATTAACTAATCCTAAGTATAGCATACAAGATACAAAATAGGGATGATCGAGGATCATGATGAACAAATTAATAGTTCGACGTGTCCCCCCCCATACTTGGCGTAAAATATTCCTAAGTATAACACCAAAATCAACAAGTAAGGAGTCAAGCGAGGGGACCAAAAATGAAAAGAAAAATTAAAAATGAGAATGAACACATCACTCCGTCTATACTTGGGGTAATAGATCCCTAAGTATAGGCAAGAATAGGAGTGAGGAAATAAGATAAAAATGAACAACATGATTATTACACCCCCGTACTTAGGAAGAAATACAACCTAAGTATACACACAAATATCTGATGAGAGATCTAGGGTATAGTGCATCATGCGGATAAAGGAAGGAATGAAAAGACAAAACATGTATATACAAGTAGTAGAGAATGTTAAAGTACATGATAGTATATGCCAACCAAATATCGTACTCTCTGTCCATGCCTCCCAGTGAGAATGTGGATGAGGTCAGAAAAGAATAGAATAAAAACACCCGATTATACAATCACACATGTGTTTGCCACTAGGACAAGGGAGTGGAAAACTAAGCCAGGGATCGGTAGCACGAAAGAAATCATCGGCTTATAAAAATGAAGTGAGTGAACAAAGACGATACTATTAGATGATAAGGAAGGATAAGTCACAGAGTCATCCATGTCAATCATAATCTCAAAAAGATATGACAAGTAAAGATTAGGAGACTCTCTACGCAATCCGATGCTCAGTGGACATAAGGTCGAAAGATCAGAGACATCATTGAATATCATAAGTCAGAGCATCCTTGCGAGCGTTGTCAAGGAGAGGGGATTCAAAGGAGATGAAGAAATTAGACTAGTTAGGAGACTCAATCTCATGATTCAACATGTTAGATACATAAACAAGGAATGAAACTGAGTTCCTAGAAAATATTGCATCCTCTCATAGATAACCCTCAGGGAGTGATGTGAGTGATTAGTAAAAAAATGGGCAATGCTGGCATATATCCTCATGTCCTCAAAAAATATCAATCTCATAATCAGGAGGGCATAAGGTAGATGGTTGGAACTAATTAGATATGGCATATCAAAATGGAGTCCCTCATAATGCATGAATCACTAAAATGATTCGTGATATGTATCCAAATCATATATGTTCCTAATGGTGATACGATAGTGAGGAGTCAGAAAATGGATCCAAGTAGAAGACTGAAACAATACGAGTTCCTACCCTGTCTCTTTAAAGCAAAGAAAGAAATAGTACATCAAACACCTGAATCATGACGGGCGGGACACACTAAAAGATTTGGAAATTGCTACTCACCACATCAGTCTTATCATCAAAAATCTATAATGGATCAATCCTCAATCCTGTATGTGAGATCAAAAATTATCAATAATGGCATCACATGTATCAGTCATGCAAGATTAGAATCCTCAACGATATCATCACTCATATCATATCCATGATCCACCAAAATGAGCACACTCATTTCAGCCTCAAAAATCTGCCTGGCTCAAATATATGACTAGTATCCTCAATCTCAGACTCACCTAGTAGCACAACATGCCCAGATAAAAGAAAATACGATACATGAGTGAATGAAGAGGGCGAGCGAGATAAAGGCAAAATTGTGGTTCAAGAAGAGAGTCATCTTGAACTGGACCAAGATATGGGTGATATAGGTAAAGAATAGCCGCATGGCTCGGTTGATAAGATGAATAGTGGCCTGATATCACGACATAAATGACAACAAAAAAAATAAAACAAAAATGAAGATAAAGAAGAAAGAGAAAAAGGACTCAAAAACTGAAAAGAATAAAGCGTGATATGGGTGAAAAATAGATGTATGCACCCCAAGTGAAGTGAAGAGCTACCCATAATCACGACATAGATAGTCATAGAGAAAACAAGAATGAAAAGAGCACAAAGGGGCTCAAAATTAAGAAGAGTCAAGGACTATGAAGGCTGATGGATCGAAAATTCAACCCTTTAATAGTGTAGAATTAACATTTCTAATCTCATTGTAGTCAGGATAATTTGGGTCCATCAAAAACTATTTAATTAATCTATCAATTAAATCAAACAGTCGATTTTATTTTTACTTGGGCAAGCCCAAGGAAAAAAGTAAGGTACACACGCCTCTTAAGTAATTATCTAGACTCTTATTACCTAAATTAAGCGTTAAATTAAAAATTCATTAGTCAATGAATGCAGACACATGCATCTGACATTTTTTTATTTGATTTTTTATGCAACAAAATGCAAGGTTACACTGAAACATAAATGCCCGAATTTCATAAAATATTTGAGCAAGAAATTTAGGTCAACTTCAGAATCAAATGATTAAGCAAGTTCCGTTGAAATATTGATTCAAGACATAAAAAGCATTACATAATGGACACTCCATTAACAAAATTAGTCATCAAATTCAAGAGAATCAAATCAGAAAATAAATTATCCCATTAAAGAGTTAACGAAACAAGCTTTGAAATGCAATTGAAATTAATTAAAAAGGAGATTGGATGCTCAAGATATTCACAAAAGAAATCAGAGGTAAATACAAAGGAAACGTATAAATAAATACGGAAAATATAGCAAACATGTCTCTGAGAGGGACTGAAATGTAATTAAACATAAGTACGAGGCCTTCCCTATAATTTACCCTTACTTGCAGGGGTATAATTGCAATTATTACAACCCACAAGGATTTGCTTGCAATATACCCCAGGTGTGCGTGGGATGCACATGCAAATGGGAGAAGCCGGTGGGATATCCCTACAAATTTCCCAGCCATCACGTGGCTGGGACACGTGAGGCCAGGCTCGGGTGCCTTTGTTTGGTTAGAGCTGGCTTTGGGACTCTAGTGCTTCGGCTACTGGGCTAGGGAGGCACGATCATGCATGCTTGGATGGCGACGTGGCTGATGGTGAGCCAAACATTCGAAGAAGATCGGACGACACCTGATCGTGAAGACCCTCAGGTTAGATGTAGTTAGGGCTACGTGGCGGACTGTAATAGCTTCTGTTGCTGGCTTGGCTGCTCGAACCTCGACGCCTCGGAGGTGGCGACGTGGCGAAGTGCGGACCGTTGGATAAGTACCGAGGGTGGCATACTGTGAGTGGGCCACGTGGCTCAACCAGAAGGAGCCACGTGGCCCAATGAGTTTATTGAGACAAAGATGTATGGAAAAGAAGGAGAAAAATGTCGAATTCGGAAAAACTCAAAACATGAAAGTTGTAGATCTCGATGAGATCTACAAGTTTAATGTTGACCAAAAGTGGAAACGAGTTGAAACAAATGGAGAAACATTTTTTTGAGCGTTTTTAAAGGCTTAAAAACAGTACGATTTTTGTTTTGTTATTTATTTTGTATTTTTAATTATTCCATGACTCGAATATATACAACATTTTATCTGTTTTTATTGACACTAGTCTAATCTAGGGGGTTAATATATGCAAATTAGTGTAATGAAACCATGTTTCATTAAAGGCTTAGATCAAAGTGACGTAATATGATCCAAAATACGTAGTTAATTCACAAAGCAAACTCCATATGTTTACCTACTCAACACAATAAAGACCATAAGAGGATGGTCATTACCTTTTCAATTTTAGAGTTAGGTGATTTAGACAGTTGTTTAATCTGGCTCATAAGTGCAACCACCTTGTGTGACCATGCCCAAGTCGACGTTTCACTCCTACTTGAACATGAGACACTTCATCTATGGTTGGAGGCAAGTGCTTGCAGCAATAATATGACCTAAGAGTTGACCCAAGCTCTTAGGGCGCAAGTTTGTGGACGGGGTTGCTATTCATTATGGGTGAGCTTAGATAGAGGGTTACCCCGGGGTAACATGGGGGAGGGTAACAAATTTTTGTGGTTTGGTGTTTGGATAGACGGTTTGTGTTGACAGAGTTTATTGTGATGCGATTGTATTGCAGTTTGGAAAAGTGAGTAGTCGTTATGATGTGATTGTATTGAAGTTTGGAAAAGTGAGTAGAAGTTGAGTATTTTACAATTTTTAGATGATAAGATGGTATAATATATTATTTTTACATTATAATGGATGAAAGAGAAATAAATTTTTTAATGTATTAAATAAGAGAGATAGAGTGGGCCCCACAAGAGAGAGAGAGAGAAATATGGGTTTGGGGAGGAGACCCCCCCCCAGTGGGGGTTAACCCCCTACCTTGAATGGGTCTCATGTGTGTGTACCTCACTCAGTCTAGAGAGTACATGTGTCCAATGTAGGAGTTGCTCTTCCCAATGAAACGAATACATTACATTTTAGGATCAAGTTCGACTAATAGTATCGAATTTATTTTGGTTATCACTTTTTTCACAGGTTTCAATGCAATGGTCTAATGGGTTTCCAATTCCTTTAGCATCCTAAGAGATAAAAATCAGAGGGAGAGAGTCAAAAAATCAAACCAAGGTAGAAATTGATGATGCATTCATAGTTGGAAGACATACAATGCTTTACATCTCTCTTCATGTAGGATGCTATATGCAATTAAGCTGATGAAATCTCCCTAAGCAGGAATTTCTATTAGCTTGAAGATCCAAGTTAGTTTGATCTAGGTCCAAAAATATCAGAGACTATAGGTGCATGCAGGTATTAGGGATTCATACCTAAATTACTCGATAAGGAAATCCTCAAAATTATGGGCTCATTCATACAAAACAAGTGAAAAGAATGGAGGAAAGCACAAATCGCAAGAAACAAATAGAAACAATGGGAAAAATAGAGAGAACAAAGTAGAATGCAAGAAAAACCATAAAAATCATGTGGTCCCCTAAGTGAACAAACACTTGATAAAATAGGCCTGGATATCCAAATAACCAGAGAGTTTAACATGTATTGTTACAATGCTTTACAGAAGTATCTCTCTCATAGAATAAACTAAAATCTAGACTAAAGTAACTCTGTCCTTCTCTTCTCCTCGGTCTTCTCTCCTCTCTCTAATTGGCTCCAAGGTAGAAAGCTGGTCTCATCCTTGCTCAACTGCTTTGGTCTCCTAGAAGACTGTCCTTGCGTGATGGGCCCTTGTAGAAAAGTCAACAAAGAGAGATTGTTAAAACATATAACCAATTATTCAAATAAAATAAATAAAAACATGAAATAAAGTAGCAACTATGAACAAGTATCCTATACTACACATGGCTCCCTAGCAACGGTGCCATTTGATAGATAATCATCAAGTAGAGGTGTCTAACGTATGGTCTTGGAGAAGCATGCGGTGTATGATGAGTTGGATCCAGCAATCAATGTATCAATCCTCTCTTGGCTCTTGACACACATCTTAATCAATCAGATCAAAATCAAACCAAGATAATGATAAATAATCAATAAAATGTGGGGTGAAATTTATTGTACTTTATAAAAATGTGTATAGTGACAAAAAAGTAGGGGTTGAACCACTGAGAGCAAACTATGGATAGGTGTAATTATCATTAACTAATAATAATTAATAATTATTACTTTTAGGTATTTTATACTTTTTGTTTTGATTTTTTGTAGGCTTTTATTATATTTAATTTTTATCGAATTTTTTATTGTATTATATTTTTAAATTTTTATATTTATTTTCTTTTTATTTTTGCAAATTTTTAGTTTCATTCTAATTTAAACATAATATATATATATATATATTTATAATAATAATGATATAATTGATATAATAAAGAACATATTGGTATATAACAAATAAATAAAGGAATAGTCCTTTTTTAAAGGTTTTACATAAATAATAAAGATTTATAAATAAAAATAGTAATAATAATTAGTAAATAACTATTATTAAGTACATATAGTATATATATAGGGTTTTATAATTTTAGCTGTAGATAAATATACTGAAAATTCAAAAAATAATTTGTTTTCGTATTTTAGATATTTTCTCCATTTTTATTATATTATCGTGTATTTTTTTGTTAATATTTACGTATTTTTTAATTATTAAATTATATAAAATAATGAGTAAAGTATATAGACCGTTTTGGGTATTAAAATTAGATAAATAAGTCTAAAAATTCCAAAAACTATTTTTAATATATAATATATAATATAAATAAAAATAAGAAATTGAAAACTATTTTTCAGTTTTTTTATAATTTCTAATGATTTTTATGGTATTTTTATGTTTTTGTAATTTTTAAGGTTTTATTTTATTTTTTTGTGATTTTCGGTCTGAAGGTATAATATATGGTAATATATATTTTTGAATTTTTAAAGTTAATTTTATATTTTTCTGGGTTTCATAATCAAATAGAGAATAAAAATTCCATTTTTTGGGTTTTATAATAAAATAAAAGAAATAAAAACATGAAATAGGGTAGCTAATATGAACAAGTATCCTATCCTACACATTGCTCCCTAGCAACGGTGCCATTTGATAGCTGATAACAGAGGTGTCTAACGTATGGTCTTGGAGAAGCATGCGGTGTCTGATTAGTTGGATCCGATAATCAATGTATCAATCCTCTCTTGGCTCTTGACACGTATCTCAATCAATCAGACAACATCAACCCACGATAATCATAAATAATGAATAAAATGTGGGGTGAAATTTATTGTACTTTATAAAAATGTGTATAGTGATAAAGTAGTAGGGGTGGAACCACTGAGAGGAAACTATGGATAGGTGTAATTATCATTAACTAATATTAATAATTATTAATAATTATTAATTTAATGTATTTTCTGCTTTTTGTTTTGATTTTTTGTAGGCTTTTATTATATTTGATTTGTATTGAATTTTTATTGTTTTATATTTTTATTTTATTTTTATTTTTTTTGCAAATTTTTAGTTTCTTTTTAATTTAAAGATAATATATATATAATAATAATGATATAATAGATATAATAAATAACATATAGGTATATAACAAACAAATAAATAAAGGAATAGTCCTTTTTAACGATTTTAAGTCAATTATAAAGTTTTATAAATAACAATAGTAATAATTAGTATATAAGTATTATTAAGTACATATAATATATATATGGTTTTATTATTTAATTGTAGATGAATATACTGAAAATTCAAAAAATAATTTGTTTTCATATTTTATATATTTTCTCCATTTTTATTATATTATTTTGTATTTCTTTTACATTTATATATTTTTAAAGTATTAAAATGTACAAAATAATGAGGAAAGTATATAGACTGTTTTGGGTATTAAAATTAGATAATAAGTCTAAAAGTTCCCAAAACTATTTTTAACATATAATATATAATATAAATAAAAATCAAAAATAGAAAACTATTTTTCATATTTTTTTTGTTATTTCTACTAATTTTTATGGTATTTTTAAGATTTTGTAATTTTTAAGGTTTATTTTATTTTTTTGTGATTTTTGGTTAGAAGGTATAATATATGGTAATATATTTTCATTATTTTTAAAGTTAGTTTTATAATTTTGGGTTTATTAATCAAATAAAAAATAAAAGATCCATTTTTGATTTTTAGAAATAAAAATACAAATAAATGCCAACTAAAAATATTTGTATGAATCGGCTATATTATAAGCATCTAATGTAATTTTCCTAGAATTGTTTGAGAATTTAACCCAATTAATAAAAATTAACGAGAAGGAATTAAAAATACAAGATGGTAAGGATCTTTTTACAATTTACTTAACGTTTAAATGCAATACATAATAGCTAAATAAAATCCAGGGTCATCAATGTAGATAATCTACTTAAATTCAAATTTAATAATCACTTCGTAGGGGTACATTTGCAATTAAACTAAAAGACATGAATATGCTTAGTAATTTTTACAAAACTTAATGCTCATCTTACAAATTACAATACTATTTCTAAATACCAAAAGCTAGAGGGCTTGAGTTCAAAAAGACTAGGATCTTTACGTGGGGGACTACGTGAGGTGACATGGCAAGGGACCAACATGCAAATTTGATTAAGTCCAAGTCCCTTGTGCAAAATATATACAAATATATACACTAAGGTTAATTTTTACATGACTTAATTAAAATAGGAAAAAGGCGGAAGGGGTTGGATGCAATTACCCCCATATGGCACTGATGAATGGCTGGATTGACTTCACTTAGGATGGCCATGGCTGACCGATACCGCTTCAGTGATGAACACTGGAGATCAGATCAGGAGCGCTATGTGACGACTGATGCATCACCCCATCGGACAATGGCTGTGTAGACTGGAGCAAGGGATCCATTGGATGACAATGCTTCACTCTCAAGAACAGGGAAGAACACTGATGAACAAATATTTCACCTCTTTAAAATCGATGAGTTGTAGTATAGGAGATGAAAAGTGATCTATCAAAAAAATAACTTTTTAATATTGTGGAACAATTTTTACTTGGCAAGTCGACCAAGGTCGAACACAGTGAATGTCGTATTTTTAGTTGCACGACTCTAAATTGATTTCAGTAATTAACTAAATGCAATGTTAATTTCTTCATCATGAAATAAAATATAAAATAAAGGAATGAAATGCAATGATGTAAATGCAAGCAGATAAGATGAATTACGGGATATGTAATTTTTTTTAATTTTAATACTCAATTAAAATAGTCAGTTAATCCTCAACAGAAATCACAGATTGAAAAGATATTAAAGTTTAGAAAGATTTATCAAAGCGAATCCAAGGTTCAGGCTAAATGATTAATAAATCCAAGATTAATCATGTGAATGTTCCTGTGATTTAATCCTCAAAGAATGATCACTAATAATACATAATTAAATATCATAATCTATCATTGAATGAGTCTAAAAAAATCAACATTAATCACAACAAGATTCATAAAATTAGACTCCTCAAATGAATTTTAATCTCGTAAAGTATGAATTAATTTCTCTTAATTCATGCCTCTACAAACTTATCAAAGAGTGTGATCAATTATCAAAGAGAAGTAATCAAATTCAAATCCCCACAATGGAGATCCTACAAATTATGTTGGATTTTTCTCAATATAAATATGACACCAATATGTCAAAGATCAGCATGCATAAATCATCATAGATACTCTAGAATAATTATCATAAAAAAGCTTCATGTTAGTTGACAATATATATAATGATAGAGCACTACACAAGCTTTAAAATGACATACTATGAGCTAAAATCAGAGTTCATGGGGAAAAGTTACGCTAAAATGAAATTTCATGGACTAAAATGTAACAAAAATAATGTTATTCCTCCCAAAAGGGACCCAAGAGGGACTTATCTGCAATATAGGAAACCCGCCTAGGGTTTTGTGTAATTTCTCCAAAGCGGGCATGTGCTTGACACGTGACTTCGACAATAGGGTCCATTTTGCAATTTCTAGAACCATAGTGGAGCTGGATGCAATTTTCCCATTCCCTTACGTGATAGACATGTGCCAACATAGGTCCGAGCGATGGGGCACAGGCTTGGGCTCCAAGCCTGCTTGTGGCTCGCATTTGGAGGTTTAGGGGAAAATGGCAGGCTTGGATGCCCAAAGCTCCACGTATCAGGCTGAGGGAGGTTCAGAGGGCTCGTACCTCGAGGCACGGTCTGAGGCTTGGGGATGATGGCATGGCGAATGGAGAGCAACTAGATCAAGGCTATTGCCCTCGATCCTATGGTGGCTGGAGGCGGGGCAAGCATCAGAGAGGCAATGGTGGGGCTTTGACGGAGTAGTTGAATGCGGTGGAGAGGCACGATGGCATGGGGTAGAGCAACTAGAACTCTTATCAAGGCATGACGATGACAGGGCGAAGGGTTTGCTGCGGCAATGCTGATCGAGGCAGGAGCACGAGGCATGCCCTACAAGGGTTAGTAGAAACCAAGGAAGGAAGGAGGACAAGGCTTCGTGCGTAGGTGGGGGATCTGGAACTAAGCTCCGACCTTAGCGAGGTGGGAGGTGCTGTGGGGGGGGGGGGGTTTCTAAAGGAAGAGAGGAAGTGGTGAGGGAGATCAATGAGGGTGAGACGAAATGGTTCTAGCAGGGGAAACCATTGGTGCAGCGGAGGAACGGAAGTCGAATGGCGATTGGGGAAGAGGAAGGAGATAACATAGGGAGAAGGAGATCATGTTCACTTGGGAAGTTGGAGTCGCATGAGGCTATCTCCGATGGTTGCCTCCATCGCCAGTAAATATGAGTGTCTAGAGCAGTGAGGTGAAGGAGAGGGGAGGGGATGGTTCCGCCTGGGACGAGGAGTTTTTCTCCTCTTGTGCTCGATCGAAGAAATTCAGCGTAGAGAAGTCCTGAGCTTAGCTGCTCATCTGAGCTACTACACAGATATAAAGAAGTCGTGGATCACACCTAATCTCTTCCTCTATGATTCCTTGACAACATACCTTCCTGTTGTTGTCACCTGAGTGGAATAATGGAGCTGGTGTAGGAGTTTATGTAGTGGTGGATGTGGAGGGTGGTGGTGGAGAGAGTTGCTGGTGAGGGTTGGGGCATAGAGCGGCTAAGGCGAAGGAAAAAATGAAGATCAATAAGAGGTAGAAGGTTCACCAAGGTTAGGAGGAGCAAGGGGCTCACTTTTGTCTTCGCCTCCACCGTGGGTGAAGTCACAGTGAGGCTTAGCCGCTTATAGAAGTGAGGAGGCAACATGAGTCGGTAGGGACCTCTGGATCTTGCTGGTGAGGGCTGATGTCACTGACTTTTAGGGACAAGGGTAGATGACGGAGGAGCGGCTACTGGATGCGATTTTATAGGAGGAGTGGGGCATTTGCAGTTACAGAGAGTGAGGGGGAGGAGACATAGAGATCGGAGGAGGTGGAGGATACAAGGGGGTGTTGACGACAGTTATGGGATGCGGAGGAGCAGGCATTGAGGTCCATACGTGACCAAGAAGAGAAAGGGTAGAGGGTTGAGTCATGTCTAGAGCACGCGACCTAAGCAGGAGAGAGTAGGATGGAGAAAGAGAGAGAAGGGAAGAGAGAAGAGAGAGGGAAAAGAAAGGAGAGGAAATGAAAAAGAAAGTTAAATAATTTAAAAATAAAAAATTGTAATTAAAATAAAATTTTAATAATGTTAAAATAGAAATAAAAACAACTAAAACCACAAAGAAAAATAGAAAAGAAATAATAAATGGAGTCAAATCAACAAGTGGCCGATATGAATGTTGTTCGTCTCATCGAGATCTACAACTTTTGTGAAAGATCCAAAATCAAAAGAAGCTATACAAAACTTATTTTTCGATGTACTCTAAAATACAACATTGTTGCAATTTGTAATTTTTTCGTATTTTTAATTTGATTTTAATTAGTGGATTAATATATATATATATATAATATAAACATAATTAATATAATTTTTATGGATATTTATAGATTAGAGAAATGGAGAATTATAATGACAAAAATAAAATATGTACAAAGTAAAAAAGTTCGATTAATACATTTTTCTTCTTATTTGATGATTTTTAGAGATTCTAATTCTTGATACCAAGTTAGATAATTAATTCAAGAAAATACTAAAAAACTAATTAATTAAAAATAATGATTATTTATACATAAAATAATAGACTTAATTTAGGGAAAAATAAGGTTATTTAATTACATATTTGAACCCTAATTTTAACACAATTAGTAAATGTTAACAAATCGATTTTAAGGGGTTTAATGAGTAAATTACTTAGGGGATTCTACTAAAACAACCATATATAGTAGATGAATCATGGATTCATCACACTCCTACGCTTAGCTCTTTGCTTGTCCGTGAGTTAGAAGGTTGAATCCCTAACCATGCATGTGCGAATTTAAAGATTTGTCTCATTAAGAATAAAAAGGTTTAGTGATCCTAAAATTCTAATCTCAACCCAACTCTAGTCAAAAGGAATCCAACTTCTCTAATTATCAGACTCTTTATTTTTACATAAATATGACATTTAGTGCGTTCTGCAATCATGAGAGTCGAGTCGAAACGTCACTCAAAGTCCAGATTCAAGAGACTCTCCTCAAGAACTAATCCTCAACATTTGGGAATAAATCAATTCGTGCATCTAATTCACCATCTCAATAGTTTGTCATACTTGAAAATGCAGATGAAAGGATAGTTGATGGAGGTCTTAGGTTTGTTTATTTTCTTCTCTCCCTCATATTGGAATAAGGATCCTCCTGAGTGCCTTATTACTCAACACATGTATTTTTAGTTGTTAACCAGTGCATCCTCAAGAGTTGTTGAGTCGTCTGTACTTGTTTTCCTGAGAGTACAATGGGATGGGGTGTGTCTTCTTTAAGTATCTAATATACTTACACCCAGACTTGTGTCGCTTAGGATACCGTGCCTTTTTTGAGGTACTAGCTCGACTCATTGGTCCTAATCAACTTTATCCAAGTGGACACTTTGAAGAGGTTGGGAGCGCACGCCTTTGATTGAATCTCTTTGAGATTGACTTGTAATTGAGAGCTCTTTTTCATTCATTCACATTTTTCTTTCTTTTCTTTTCTTTTTGGTGGGCTAGTTCCACTGCTTTTACCAAGAGTTGGCGTACACTGATCAAAAATTTATTTAATCATCTTTCCCTAGCATAAAGGTCAGCATCAAATTATACAATGTGAACTTGTTCACATACTGACTAGGGTTTGCTGACACTCGGATTTCATGAAGCCTTCTTTGATTTTATCCCATACTCAAGCATCATAAAATAAGGTCTAGACTCAAATCTCATCAATCATGAAGTTGTGTATGTGATGTGCCGATCATATTCTTAAAAGGTGGAGATTGAGTGCAATATTAGCGCCCATATCATTCAAAAAAGGGAAGTGTGGATTATTAAATCTAAAACCTTAGTGACTAAGGCCAGTTAACTCTGAATCGAAGGACCTTAAAAACCCAAGTTTCTTTCATTCCTTAAGTCTTAAGTGACATTGAAAATGTTAGGGATAAGACCTTAAGTTGGTTTTGTTGGTTATATTGTTTTTTTATTATTTTTTGTTATACCCCCTAAATTTTGTAAAAAAGTTTTGAAAATAGGCATTATTTACACAAAGAATTTATGTATAGTATACATAATATACCACTTATACCCATACACGAATTTTGATGTGAAAAAATATAGAGGATGAGCTATGGATAAAGTACAAAGAATAAATGGCACAAAACATAGCTCATACCAAACATAATTGAGTAAAAAAAGAAAGAGAAGTCTATTCGCCCCCTATACTTAGGCTTTTAAGGGCCTAAGCATATCATGGGAGCAAGAAATGGGGCAGTCGAGTGTGAGAAGGAAAGAATAGAAGTGGTGTATACACAATGATATCAGTCCCCCTATACTTAGGCTTAGGTTAGCCTAAGTATGAAAGATCAATCACATGTGGAGGACCGAGTAGATCAGGGATGGATAAACAAGTGACCGGCTGAATCTTCTAGCTACAATGAAGAGGATAGCTTCACTTATCAAGATTTCATAAGGGACAAGGGAGTCTTTCGTCTGATTTTGTGCCCTATGTGAAGGATATCTACTCAACCTGTACCAGCTGTCATGTCATTCGACAAAGTGCTTAAGTAGTTGTCCATTGACAAGGGAAGTTTGTGTACTATCTACTATCTCAGAAATTGTGACACTGCCATTATTGTGTACTTCCATAACAATGAAAGGTCTTGTCCATTTTGATTTCATATTGCGTTGAAAAATCTTCAAACTTGCATTGAACAACCACACTTTCTACCCTGAGACGAAGTTCTTAAGTCTAATGTGATTGCCATGTCATTTATTTACTCTGTCCTTATAGATTGTTACATTCTCATATGTATGATTTCTGATTTCTGACAGCTCATTTAAATCCATATCTCTGTTCTTCTTTCCTTGGTGACAATTCCAGCTAATCTTTTTGATTGCCTATTCTGATTTGTACCCTAATTCTGCGAGCAAATGACATGATTTTCCAAATACCATTCTAAACTGGGACATGCCCAATGGTGTCTTATAAGTTGTTCTGTAAGCCCATAAAACTTGATCTAGGAGTTGAATCCAGTTCTTCTTTTCAAGACATACTAGCTTTTGTAAAATTCTTTTGACCTCCTTGTTTGACACCTCTACCATTCCATTAGATTGTGGGTGTTAAGTGATAAACAAAGAAATTGAGGGGTCTAAAATGAGCTTCACAAGGCAAGGACTCAACCATTGTGATGACCTCTCAAAAACCGTGTTTAATCAACAATTAACCAATACAATGTATAGAAAAATCAATGCAATAAGTGTGAATATCCTACAATAGATTGTGTAGCGGACAAGTACAATAGAGGTCGAACACAGGAAACAAAAGTGGATAGACAATGTTGGCTAAAAGAAGACAATAAATAATTTTTGGTATTTTTTAGGGATTTTGATTTTTTTTGGGTTTTTAATTATGTAACTTTTCTGGATTTTTGTTTTTATATTTATATTTGTCTTTGTTTTATATCTTTTATAATCTTTTTATATTTTCTAATTTTGAATTTTCCTTTTCTTTTTAATTTTCCAAGTATTTATAAAGGAGGGAATAAGTAAATGTAGATATCTTAATAAATTTGAATTTTTCTATTTAGAAATATAGCTAAAATACTCAAAAAGCACCAAATAAAATATTTTTGTTTTTTTTATCTTTTTCTATTTTTAGTATTTTTATTTTATTTTACTATTTTTTCTATTTTTGAATTGAATAAATAAGGTAAAACTGTAAACAAGATAAATAACCATTCCTATTTTGGAAAATAAAAATATCAAAATACCTCAAAATTTTCCAAAACTATTTTTAATATATAATAAATATAATAGGCAAAATTCGGAAATAGAAACTAATATTTTTAGGATTTTAGACTTTTTTATAATTTTTAGAAGGATTTTGGAGCTTTTTAATCCTTAGTGTTTTTTTTCTTCTATTTTTAGTGGTTTTTGGTTTGTAGGCTCATGGTACAATAAGAATCAAAATATAATTTTTTGTAATTTTTCAAAATGTTTTTATATTTTTTAGAATTTTTAATTCAAATAGGGACAAAACCGTACTTTTTTGATTTTTTATAAATAGGTAAAATATTTAAAATGCAAAACTAAAAATATAGATGGAAGAGTATGCAAACATGCACTTAACCTTATTTTCCATATATTTTTAGAGCATTGATGATATTTTTAATTAATAGAAAACAAACACAAAAGTAAATGAACTAACGAGGGTATATTTGCAATTAAAAATAAAGAATAGTGTTTACATGCAAGTATAATATCCAAAGTTTTACAATTAGTATTGAAATTTAAATGTACAACTCACATAGGATGACACATGAGCTGAGCTTGCAAGGACTCAAATGTAATAATTAGAAAGTTCCATATTCGAAGCACGGTGTGGTCTGGATGAAACAATCTATTATCGGGCTATCTTATTGGGAATAACTAGAGAATCTTTGAGTACTCAAAGTTTCATATCCGAAGCAAGTTTTCAAGAAACTGCTCGAGTTTTAGCAAAAGCCCGTGAATTTGTTTTAGATGTGGTAAGTAGAAAAAAACATTTGATCGTAGTTGGTACCAAAACTCAAGCTGCTGACTTAGTAGCATCAACTGCAAGAAGGGATCGATGTCACTATGTTAATCGAGGATTTGTGCTTTTGGTCTAGGGTGAAGAGGGCAGACCAGCGGATCTGATGGTCGATAATCGTTCGAACTTGGTAAAGGCTGCCGCAACACCTGTAGTAGGACAGAGGATTTATAGCGATGCTCGCGGACCAATTTACGATGTCTCCGTCGCTAACGTTTGTCAAGCAGGCCACATGAATTGGATAGGGTCTTCTTCCGTTAATGAGACCTCAATCTCAAAGCCTTCGGAGTATCTTTTTCACTGGTGCCTCTAGTTGTGAAAACAGAGTTTGTAAAGATAACGAAATGAGAGGGCATCAACTGCTAAACTAGTGGAAGCAGGAGGCCAGGACTAATATATTACATCGACCAGGTCTAAAATAGAAATAATAGCGGGTCAACTCAATTCCTCTAGGCCTATCTGCTGTCTGCTTCTACTTGACATCCTCTCAATCTGTTATGATAAGAGTAGAGTTTCCCTTGTCCCCTCCTGCATACGGGATGACTGGCTTCTCAAAAAGACCCCTGGTAGTTAAAATTATTGACCGTTCCCATTGGCGTGCATCCAACAGGAATTGAACCTACGAATTTGCCAATTATGAGTTGGGTGCTTAAACCATTCAGCCATGGATGCTTAATACGGATCATCGTACACCGTGAATAACCAAATTCCAATTGAAATGAAATCTTTAGGAGGAATCCATGAAACAACATCAATTCAAACCCTGGGTCTTCGAATTGAGAGAGATATTACCATGGGTCTCTTGCAAAATTTACAGAAAGGTTTAAACTACTTAAATAAATTACAACATTAAAGTGGAAATAAAACAAAAATGAGGGTATCGGTGAAGTTTATCCCCTTAAGTGCTCAATTGTGCAGTGGACGATCACCCACATAGATGCATGTCACTCTATTGTTGCATGATGACGTTAGGTCGGCTGCAACTTGGATTAGATCCATTGACGAAGATCAATGGTCAAGATTCCTCAACATCTAACAACCATGTATCAATTTGGCAGCTGCTCATGATCGGACGACACTCGATAGTCTTGGAAGAACTCAGAAGAACTACATTGGACCGCTCCTTCGATCACTTGTATCTTGCACCTCCGGACACCAAACATGCTGCTAAGTGTTGGAGAAGTATGATGTAGCTATTCCGTAGTGAGTTAGGTCTCTAAACTGGTTCGAGACCCACTGGAAGGGTCCAAAAAGGCTCGAGACCTAGGGGGTATGCTCTTTCCTCGATGACTCTTGTAAAGAGGTCTTTTCACTTTATTTCCTACAGGAGCACGTTACAAAGGCGATAGTTCCGACGATCGGAGCGGGGAGGATGGAGTGGAAGTTATGCATGGCGATGTCCTCCAATGAACGACGAATAAGGAGGACAAATCTCTAGATCTGTGTAAGATCCATGTGGATGAAGGTGCGTGGGACATAGAGGAATGGAAGGGCATGGTGATGGAGGTGAAAATAGAGGTGGATGATGCTTGAAGTGATCGGAAATGAGTGGCAGAGCTAGATCTCCGAGGATCGTAAATTTGGATTTTATATAAAATAAAGCTAATTAAATGAAATGAAATCTTGTCCTATACTATTGCTATGCTAAGGAATATAAATAACTGTTAAAGAATAAGCTTTTGATACTTGGACCACCTAGAGTAGGACTTTGGTCGAAGGAGGCGGTGGAACTTCGGATTGACTTCGATTCAATGCCAAATGGCTCACTAGATTGTTTTCCAGACTCCTGCTTTTACTAGGATGCTCAAGGGACTCAAAAACTAGGGTTAGAATGGTGGAGGCAAGATCAAAGAATGAAGGGAACTCGACTGGGGTGATATGTATATGCCTGGGTTCATCATGGAATGGTGCTCATCTCAGTGACTCATCGTCCAAGGAATGATGTGCGCCTGTAAGTAGGTTGATTGAGGAGCAAAAGGTGTTAAGGAATCCATGCAAAAAAATGCAAAGTTTGACTTAGATAAATCGAGGAAGATGGGGGTGGTTGTGTATCTTGACAAACCTATGACTGGGGCCAGAGAGTTGACCACAAGTCAACAGGAGATGAGCCCTTATTAGGCCACATCATCCTAGAAATGCAATGCTAGAATGAAATTAAAAATAATTTAAAATAATTTAGTAGACGATTTATTTAGTTTTCGATTAAAATTAAAATGTTTATTATTTTATGTAGTATTTTAATCTGATTTTTATTTTTTTATGGATTAATTTCTTATAAGTTACTTTTTAGAGCCATTTATAGGTATATTTACCTATATAGTAGATCTTTTATTTTTAGTTTGCATTTTTTTATTTTATTATTTTATGTACATAATTTATATAATTAAAAATTCTTTAAATACACATAAACACATTTTTAATTTTATTTTTATGATATCATTTATATAGTTAGATAAATAAGGGTATTTATTATATAGATATAAGTGTAGTATCATTATCTATGTATTTTTTTATATTATTTTATTTTAGTTTCTTTTTGTGGTTTTTTTGTATTCTAAATATGTACATAAGTTACAAATAATATTTTAAAAATTGTAAAAAATTTAAAATAATAAAAAATGTAAGTAATAAATAAATGAATATTTTATTCAAGTATATTGTATAATAGGGGTCCAAAACCTAACTTTTGCATCTGAACTCCAAATTAAGTGAAACCATCTTCATTAAATAACCACCTTCATTAAATAGCTTATTAAAAGTTATACATAATTAAAGTGATTTTGGTGCATTTTGAGTTCATATGGAGAAGATATGGGTATTTGAAGTTTGAGTTTTGGATATTTATTTTAAGTATAAAATGTGAAGTGTGTATTATTTTTATGTGAAATCAATTTTGTATTTTTCTATATATTTTTATCTACAACTTTTATACAAAGTTTATTTATTTGGTGTGTAAATATTAAAGGATAAAATAGGTCCCAAAAGTGCATTATTTGGCAAAATGAAGTGGGAATTTTATTGTACTTTTGTCCTTTATCTCCACCTACTTTATTCCATGTCAACACAATCATCATTATGCTTAGGTCTCAGGGTTTTGGGTCATAAAATATCTTTGGTATTTTATTTCTTTTTATTTTATTTTCTTTATTCTTTTATTTTAGCTTTAATCAGTATATTTTATATAGTATTCATACAATAAATGGTGAATGCTAATTTAAGCAAAATAATGACATATAGATGCATTTAGCTAAGGTTTAAAATGCAAAAAATGAATGAACCTTGGGGATCCCAAATCTCGAAATAATATGTTTTTTAGAAATTTAGAAATAGTTTTGTTGTCTTTGGATCGAGTAGGGATAGCCTCGACCCACCTTGATAAATAGTCTACTGTAAGAAGAATATTATTCAAATTCAAGATTGTTAGCGAATGGACCCATAAAGTCAATGCCCCATACATCGAATACATCACAAATGATCACTAGTTGCATAGGCATGGTATCTTTGGGACCAATGGTCCCTCTCATTCTCTGATAGACCAGGCACAATCTGACAAAATTGTAGGCATGCTTAAAAATGTTCGGCTAGTAAAATCTAAATTGTAATGTCTTATCAGGAATTCTCTTCTCGGAGTGTTGTTCTCTTACTTCCAAGGTATGGCATAGATTGAGGATACTTCGATATTCTTCCTAAGTAATACCTCTTTTCCGTATACAATCCGATCCTTCAAAGAAAAGAAACAGATCCTCCTAATGGTACTATCTGGATTCGGACTTAAGTCAGACAATTCTATTCTTGGGCCAACCATGAGGAACTTTCTTAGAGACAAAATAGTTAACCATGTCGGCATGCCATGGGAGGGAGTCAATAACAGAAATTGACTTGTCTGGGAAGGATTCATATATCGATTCTGAATCAGGGATTTTATCCTCTTAGATCCGGGGTAGATGGTCAGCCACTACATTCTTCACTCCAGTCTTATCTTTTATCTCCAAATCAAATTCCGGAAGTAGAAGTATCCATCGAAGAATACATGCTTTTGCATCTTTATTTACCATTAAGTATTAGATGCCTAATGATCTGTGTACACCATTGCCTTAGATCTTAGAATTAAATATCTGAATTTTTCCACGGCAAAGACTACAACAAGCATTTCCTTTTCTGTCACAGTATACTTAATTTAGAGTAGGATCCAAAACTTTGATTGTGTAGTGAATAACTTAAGGGACTCCATCTCTCCTCTGTCCTAGCACATCCCCCACTAAAAATATTAGAGAGCATCGATCATGATCTCGAAGGGAAGTGACCAGTTGGAGGCTTCTAGGACCAGATACTCCACAATCTTCTTTTTGAGCAGCTCGAAGGCCTCAAGACACTTATGATCTATAATGAACTCAGTGTCTTTCCCTAAGATCTCGGTCCGTGGTCGGGCAATTTTCAAAAAATCCTTGATAAATCTTCGATAAAATCCAACATGCCCTAGAAAAGACTGCACTTGCTTTATGTTGGTTGGTGACTTGCGTTTCTTGATTACATCAACCTTGACTAGGTCAACTTCCATTCCTTTCTTGGAGGCAATGTGACCCAACATAATGCCCTCCTTTACCATGAAATGAATTTTCTCTCAAGAGAACACCAAATTAACCTCCCTACATTTATTGAGGACTTCGTCCAGGTGTGTGAGACAATTATTGAATGAATCACCGTGGACCAAGAAGTCATATATAAACACTTCCAGGAAATCTCCAACCATTTCAGCAAAAATCATGATCATGAACTGCTGAAAAGTGCACGGGGCATTACGTAGCCTGAAAGGCATGAACTTGAAAGCATATGTACTGAAAGGACAAGTGAATGTTGTCTTTTTCTGGTCCTCCGGGACGATGGCTACTTGATTATAGCCTGAGTACCCATCTAAAAAGCAAAAATATTCTCTTCCCCACCAATCTCTATAAAATTCGATCAATAAATAGCAGTGGGAAGTGATCCTTTTTGTTGCGGCATTCAAGAACTTGTAATCCTCACAAACACACTATGAAATGGGTACTCATGTTATGATATCCTATCCCTCCTCATTAGTGACAATATGGAGTCCCGACTTCTTCGGGATTACGTGTAATGGTCCTATCCATTTGGGGTCCGAGATGAGATAAATGAATCCCTCTCTACACCATTTATCTATCTCTGTCTTAACCACTTCACATAAATTTGGATTGAGTCTGCAGCGGTATTCACGGGAGGGTTTAGCATTCTGGGTTAATCCCTTGGAGATCTGACAATCTCCAGCCTATTGACTTGCAGTTTTTCTCCAATACTTCTAGCACGAGAATTTCCTACTCTTCAATCAGATGTGAGCTGATTATGATCAGAAACTTTCCATTAGGTCCCACAAGGAAGGCATATCTAAGATTAGGGGGCAATGGTTTGAGTATATCAGTATCATCCAAGAAATCTGGCTCTATCATCGCTAAATCTGGTTGTGATATGCGTGGATCCTGTGTAACTTTATTTACCACAACTGAATGACTTATGAGTCCAGACTGCCAAATATGTGTCATAATTTGGAAAAAATTGTGTCTGATCTGCCTGAAGGATATGGGAGAATCCTTAAGTGCATCACGAAAGCGTGGGAATCACATTATATACGATCGAGAGTGACTAGTCACACTAGTTGCTTGGTGCAGCAGAATTTGAAAAAATTTTAACTGATGAAACCACATGTCCAAGAGTACTTCTCGGATCATTTCATCTAAACCACATATTAGATAAAGGAATGCCTCTTGTAGCATGGTTGTGATCGAATCTCTAAGAGAAAGGACATCTTGTCTCAAATCTGATTTGTTGGAGACACTTGCAAGCTCTAAGATGAGTTGTGTGCTACTCGCAATCCAAGTTGTTGATCCAAGCAACGGATCTCCTGATCTCGTCTCACGAGATCGAATGTCTTCTTTACAAGTGAGGCGCACTAAAGAATACGGAGAACCAAGAGTCGTCGAAGAAGCAGCGCAATGTTGATGTGACTATGTCGGTGACCTTCTCTCTAGAGATGGAGTAGGCGACCACTCAAGGGGTAGAGAGAGGTGGCATGAGAATGAAGGAGAGAGAGAGAGAGATTAAAGTTGTTGTTCTAGCAACTTGAAGAGCAAGGGTGGCTTCTTCTTATATAGGGTTTTGGGACCTATGGAGGTCAATCCATGGATAATACAAAATCAATGGATGAGATTGATTTGCGTTAATTTCAATGTCCATGATTTTGTTGTAAAAATACAACAAAAATTAATTTAATTTAGATTAATATATATTGACAACTCAATATAAATTAATTCCAAATTAAATCAACTAGTCACGAAGATCATGAGGAGGAGATTACCCTCGTCCCAAAAAAGGGGGGACAGCAGCCTATTCCCCTTCGGACTTGGTGGCCGTCCACTTCCTTAACTTGGGAGGGGTTAATCCCCTTCCAATTCATGAGATTACATTATATCATTAAATCTCCAAGATTGTGCAACAACACTTTTTGTAAATTATCTCATAAAATAATTCATAATTATATTGTGAATATTGCAATCTTGCCGTTGGAAATATGTGAATCACATTCACAATCCAAAACAAAATGTAAATTATATTTTCAATTAATTATCCAATGCCAATCTCATTCACATCAATAATTAATCAACAAATATGAGTCACAATGGTCTCTCTCTAATACATTATAAATCACATTTATAATATATATGAATAATTGGATAGTACTATCCACATCATTCTTATCTATAATAATTAAACCACATTTAATTATATTAGATCATCATGATAATTAAATCACATTTTTTTATCCATTTCTTAATCCTTAGATATAATTCAACACTGGAAATATTCTTGAACTCTTTTAAGAATAATTCGCTTTCTCCAGAGATACTTGGAGATAAGGACATGGCAATTGTACGTTCCACATATAGTGACTTGGATATTGAGATAACATCTCAAATCCATATCTCATCGACTTCTAATAGATTCTTGATTAATTCAAGGCCATAAAACTAATCTTCTCATTTCTTATGAATCTCATTTAGATCAATGTCCAATACTTGGACCAAGATCGGATTACTTCTCTACTAATAACATTCACTAAAATCGAGACCTGTTTCATCACAACCTTGGAATGGGAGTACCATGATTGTACAATCATTTATGATCACACCATCCACAGGTATTCCTTATACCTATACATCCCGCATACTGGAAGAGCTATGATAAAGTCAAAGATATAGATCAAGTTACACTATCATATTTTGGGGTTTCATCATCAAGTTTCTCATTCTTGGTCATTGGGAGTTGGTATCTATCATATGCTTTCCAAAATCATATATCATACCTCCAAACTCTTGTCATGCTTCCAAAGCACAACGACCATACATGGAATTTGATCAGTCCCAATACCTCATAAGTAAGATTATGTCTTCCGATTCACAAGTGAACTTGTATGATCCCTTTGAGAGATCATATTACTCATATGCCCTCATATGTACACTGGTTCACCTGTGTGTAGACATTCGTTAGGTCATCAACCTATTGGCCTGTCAAATGTACATACTTAGACATATTGCAACACATCTGTCTCCGGTCAGAGGATGTGTGCATATATCATGATAGTATACAACGTTGGTTGGTTATCTCGATCTTGTTACGTCAACTCTTTAACCTAACTCACCTCTGAATCTCTATTCCCATGCAGAGGGCTTGCATCAAGTGGTCGGTCAGAAATCAACCTAATGAGAAACGATTGCCATCTATTACTCAGGATGGAGATCAATTCTTAACAATCATTTGACGGTGCTTGATGAGTCCTCAATCTAACTCCTTAGATATTCATCCAAGTACCAGCCTATATGATTTAACTATTGAATCATCAGTTGTATGATCATTAAGATGTCCATGGTATATTAAGATAATTGTACAGAGGGACCATATAGTGCATTCATTCATTTAATCTCAGATAGATAGTGAAATAATCAATAACTTTTATTGATAAATCAAATAACATTTATGGTAGGAATGGTTCACCTCGGGCTCACATGGCTAACAATCTCCCACTAACTCTCAGAACCATTGATGTACTATCCTTAAACCCATACACAATACATGCTGGTCGAAAACCTTATGTTAAAGGTTTGGTATGAGGATCAACAATGTTGTTGGCAGGGTCTGTCTTGGTGATGTTGATGTCACCATGATTTTGAATCTCCTGAATGATGTGGTATTTCCTTTCCACGTGCTTGATCGTTTGATGACATCTGGATTTCTTTGCTTGGGCAATGGCTCCCACGTTATCACAGAGTAGCGGTATGTGAGTATCAGAGAAACTACGCCAAGTTCCAGGATGAACTTGTGCAACTACAACACCTCCTTTGCAGCATCCGATGCAGCAATGTATTCGACTTTTGTTGTTGAATCTACTGTAATGTCCTACTTCTTGCTTCTCTAGCTTAGATCACAACCATTAAATAGGAACACAATCCTTGTTGTCAACTTTGGATCATCTATATCCGACTGTAAGTCTAAATTTGTGTATCCCAAGACTTGGAGATCACCATCTCCTTAAACCAATATGTAATCTTGCATCTGTCTTAGATACTTGAAAATGTTCTTCACTGCATTCTAGTGTTGTTCTCCACAACAGGATTGGTAATGACTTACCACCAACTCTGCATGGCAAATGTCTAGCCTTGTATACATCATGGCATACATTAAGCTTCCTACAGCTAATGCATAGGGGCATCCATCCATGGATTTCTTTTCCTCAACACTTTGAGGATCCATCCCTTTAGATAGGTGGATACCATGTCTTAAGAGAAGGAAACCTATCTTGCAATTATCCATACAAAACCATTCCAAAATTTTCTTAATGTACCCATGTTGTGATAATCCCAATATCCTCTTTTCTTTTGGTTTCTGAACAGCTGCAGACCCAAGATGTAAGAGGCTTCTCCAAGATCTTTCATCTCGAAGGTATGAGAAAGATAAATCTGAACAATGGTCATCATCATTGTATCATTCCCAATGATAAGTATGCCATCTACGTAAAGCACGATGAACACAATGGCGCTCCCACTAAGCTTCTTATACACACATGGTTCATCAAGATTCTGCACAAAATCATAACTCTTTATGGTTTCATAAAATGTAATGTTCTAGCTACGAGAAGCTTGCTTGAGCCCATATATGTATTTCTTTAGCTTGCATATTTTACCTTCCACAGTTATGAAGCCCTGGGGCTTCTCCATATAGATATCCTACTCGAGGTATCCATTGAGGAAAGTTATCTTAATATCCATCTTCTAGATGTCGTAGTCAAGAGATGCAACTATAGATAGCAGTGTCTTGATGGACTTAAGAATAACTACTGACGAGTCACTTAGCACGTGATATAATTTGTCTTCGTTGTAGTACGTGTACTTAGCGAATCAGTCAGAACCAAGAGAAGATCTCCGTGGAGAGTGTCTCGGCTTTAATTTATATCCCGGGCAAGTACGGGTCGAACACAAGGAGGAAAAGGAAAAACTTTAGGTTAATTCGAAAAAAGATTTATATTTCGGTGCGGATATTGTTTTATAATTTTTTTATGTAAAAAACAAATGCCAATGCAAAATGCGGGTGAATTAAGTTAATAAGAAAGCACACAACTTAGCCAAATTAATTTTAATAGAAAATAAGTCCAGTTTAGTTAAGTTATATTTTTCATAGAATCCTAATCCAGTGATGAATACAAGACACTTTTTTTGGAATTTTATGGGTTAAAATGCAACAATTAAAAATGAACATTTTTTATGAGTTTTTTCGCAATTTTTCACAAAAACAATAAGCAAAAATTATGGAAATATTACTGGAATGAAAATATGAGGCATGGACACTACAATAATATTTTTGGAATTTTTTGACAAAATATGATTTTGTAGTGAAAAAAGAGAGACTGTGAGTAATTAAATCTTACTAAATCCACAATATTAAATTAAGCAAGGAATGAATTATCCCAAATAGATATTTATGCAAGAAATCCAGAAGAGTTGAAATTGTGCAAAAATACGATGTGTGGATTTAAATAAAAATCAAATACCAAAATCACTCAATGATTTATTTAAGGCACATGACAACTCCAATTTAAAAGATATTTGGAAAGTAATTAAAGCACACTATAAGATATAATCCCTATTTTTTTTGAAACTTTTGTAGCCACAATGAGTGAGATATGTATTAAAGAGCTCAAAATGGGTAAAATATGCAAAATTTCAGTTAAAAAAATTCATTTAATTACCCACAACTCACAAAAATACAAATAATATTCAGAATGTAGACAATTAGTTGCTCAACATAATGATATTTTTTATTGAATAAAATGATGTAATATTAATGTCCAAATTAACGCATGAACACAGGGTTATCCGTGTAAAACAGAAATTGAAATTAAACAACACAAACATGTACATGGGCCTTTTTGTAATTACAGAAACTATGCAGGAAAGCTATGCAATTTTTACAATAAAAAAGAATAAAGAAAAAAGTAAACCTCCTTCGTCTTCTTCGCAGGGTGCAGATGGGGAGATAGAAGGGCGGCGATGGCAGCGCCGCCGTACGTGGACGCACGGAGAAGGTGTGCGTGGCGCCACAGCGGCGCAGGAGGCGGTGGAGTGGCACCGCTGCACGCATGCGACGACAACGGGTTGGTGGGTGTTCTCCTGGGCGGGCTCAACAGAGGGAGAGGGCCAGCAACAGGAGGAGGGCTGTCCGCGCGGGTGGCTGGCGTGGTAAACGTCGTTGGTGGCGGCGGCTGCGGCTGGCAGCTGGAGGAGCCTGACAGGCCGCCGACTAGGGGCGCATCTGGAGGTGGCGGCGGTGGGTGCTCTTACCGCTGCTGCAGGTTTTTTTATGATTTATTTACTTTTATTTTTTTGCTGAAAAAATAAAACCTTTTTTTTGTTTTATTTTTTTATTTTTTGTTTTGTTAATCGTGGGTTGCACATGATGTGGAAAGAAAGAAAAAATGTAGTGATGGTGGTAAAGACGATGAACAAATGGAGCTATGGAGGTGGTAGTGTTGCGAGATAAAAAATGCAAAAATATAAACGATGTTGAATGATAAGAAAAAGAACTTACCTATGATGAACGCGGTCCGCCTGGGAGTGCTTACGAGAGTACGGTCTTCGCTCGAATCGCCGACGAGCGATGAGCTCGAGCAGCGCATGGATGCGGCTGTGATTTTGGCCAAGAAGCCAACAGATCTCACTAGAGAGAGGGCTATCGTCGCTCGACCGTGGTTGCGTCGCTGTCACTGATTCATCTCTGGGAACTAGGCTCTCCTCACATAAAGATGGATCAAGTGCAAAATGAGGAGGATGAGATGTTTATAAAGAAAAGACATGGGAAGTTATTAAAGTGGTGGAGTTGAATGGGAGGTTGTATTATTATTGGAGTTGAATGGGAGGTTGGATGAAGAATATGGAGTGGAATGGAGGTTATTTAAAAATGGAGTTGAATGGAAGTTGGTGGTAGAAGAGAAGTTATTCTAGAGAGTATGAAATAAATAAATAATTAATAAATAAAGTAGGCTACTAAAATCCAATAAAAATAAAGATATTAAAAAGAGCAGAGAGTTTACAAAAGAGGACAAACAACATGTACATTTTTTGTTTGTTTTTCTAATTTATATTTTTTGTCTTTTTAATAAGAGAACGTTACAATAGCCAATAAACTAAAATACTAGAATCAAAATACAATACAACAATGTTTTGTTTTGTATTTTTAGTAATTAATAAATATAAAATAAAAAATGAAAAAAGAATGAATATACATAATATACAATGTACATCTAGGTCCCAAAACCAAACTTTTGCAAATGAGCTCCGATTTTAATGAAACCACTTCCGTTGGATAGATAATTTCTAACTTGAACTTTAAAAGTGAGTTTGGTGAATTTGGAGCTCATAAAGAATGGGAATTTGACCAGGAAGTTGGACTTTACGACTTTTTCTCTTTGGGATCTAGGAGCATGTATTTGAGCTAAAATTTGTTTTGTATTTTTATATTTTATATACATTTTTATGAACAAGATAGAGAAAGAATTGGCCAAAAAGGATTTGAAATGAAACTATTAAAAATACATAAAGATTTGGGCTATTTACTGGTGAAAAACTCCTTTATTATTGCGGCTTTTTATTGGTAATTTATTTTGTACAATCTAATATATAACAATTAGTATGTTTTATTTATAGGAGTCATTTTGTTAATTTATTGATTTTATATACATTTAGTTGAGACTTTACTCAGGGATTTTGCTAAGATCAACATATTGAGATGATGAATCACGAATCCATCACCCCCTATACTTAAACTTTGCTAGTCCTCAAGCAAATAAAGAACGAATAAGTTGGATTAACCCTTGACTGTGCATGTGAATACAAGACTTGATCCGTTCAAGAACTCTCGGTTTTAGAGATCCTAAAATTTTAAGATGAACCAAGCTCTAGTCTAAAAGTATCCAATTTCCCTAATCGTCAGACTCTTTTTGTATACATATATAGTAGGGATATGACTTAAGTGTTGACTGAAATTACAAGAGTAGAGTCACAACGTCACCCAAGGTTCTAGTCCAAGAGACTCTCCTAAGAACCCGATTCTCAACACTAGGGAATAAACCATTTCTTGCATCCAATCCACCGTCTCTTTAGTTGTCAGACATAAAAGTGTAGATGGAAGGCTAGTTGATGGAGGGTACATGATTGTGTTATTTCTTCTCTCCCTCTCATTGGAATAAGGATCCTCTCGAGTGCCTTATTAACTCAACACATATTTTTGGTGTTGATCAATGCGTTCGTCAAGAGAAGTTGGAATTGTCTACACTTGTTTTCCTGGGAGTACACCGGGGTGTACCTTTTTTGAGTACCTATCGTACCTTTTACACCCAGACTTGTAGCATTTACGATGCATAGTCCTTTTTTTTGGTACCATCCTGACTCCTGGTCATAATAGAGTTGGTCCAAGTGGACACTTTGAAATGGTTGGGAGCACTTGCCTTTGGTGGAAGCTCTTTGATATTTGACTTTGTGGAATGAGAGCTTTTCTTTAACATTTCATTGCTTTGTTGTATTTTTGGCCAGCTCCACTGCTTTTACCAAGAGTTGGCACACACTGATCAACAACTTTTTTTATTTTATCACACCCTGCCACATAGGTAAATGTCAAGAGATAGTACAAGAACCATGTTCTCATACTGGCTAAAGGTGCTGACACTCAGGTTTCATTAAGCCTTCATTGATTTTATCCCATCCTCGAGTATCATTAAATCAAGTCCAAATTCAAATCCCTCATCCCAGTTCCTCAAGTGAAATTTCAACTCATCTCATCATAACTGCAGTCATGTATATGAGGTGCTGATCATATTCCTAGTGTAGAGACTAAGCATGCAATATAGGACAGAAATCTTTCAAACTAGGGAAATGTGAATAATTAAGTCAAGGACCTTAATGACTAAGGCTGGTTAACTCGAAATCTCAAGACCTCATAAACCAAGTATTCTTGAACATCACTAGTCTTGTGTGGAAGTGAATGTGTCAGGGACTAAACCAACTTATTAGTTAGTTTTTTTGAAAAACAAAGGAAAAGAAGAAAGTTTTTTTTGAAAAAGTTTTGCTTGCCTTTTTTTCAATTTTTTTTGAAAAAAATAAGTAAATAAGAAAGGACACACATATTTTTTTTAAAAAAGTTTTGTTAAGCAAATAAGGAAGAAGAAAAAAATCATGTTTTTTTGCAAAGTTTTTTTAAGAAATTTTAATTTTTATTTTTTCACCCATCCCATAATTATTGTATAATATATACAAAAATACGTGAAAGTACGAGCTATGGGTAAAGTATATATGTAATATAAACACACCCCCTATACTTAGCATGTGTTATGTCCTTAGAGCACAAGAAGCGAGAAAAAAAACATATCTCGTGTGAAGCGTAGGATGAATAAAATAATAAAAAGTATAGAAGTCGATCTGCCCCCCTATACTTAGGCTCTGGTTAGCCTAAGCGTAGAACCAGAGCAAAAACAGGAAGGGCGAGGTCAAGAGGCAAAATGGATTAGTATATACACATGGCGGGCATCGGTTCCCCCTATACTTAGGCACTGGCCAGCCTAAGTATAGTACAAGAGTAAGTTTGAGAACCGATGTGATCTGCAGAATATACAAAGAAGGAAGAATGTATAAGAAGAATGAATCTTCTAAGATGCTGAATCTTGATGCTGCATCTTCATGAAGAGTAATATGATATATCTGCTCTGTGCTCACTCTACATGAAATTGATGACCTCGACTTGGGACTAAATGCTCTTTCGAATCTACAAAATGCATCAATAGTTGTCCATTTACCACATGAGATTGTGCACCATCTGTAAGATCAACTATCTCTACACTTCCATTCTCGTGCACTTTCTTAACAACAAAGGGACCCGTCCATTTAGATTTGAGCTTCCCATGGAACATCTTCAACCTGGCATTGAAAAACCATACCTTTTGTCGAGGGACAAAGTCTTTGTACCTAATGTGTTGATCATGCCATCTCTTTACTTGGTCCTTATAAATCAAACTGTTGTCATATGCCTTATTTCGGATTTCCACGAGCTCATTCAAGTTCAAGTCTCGACAAAGCTTCCCTAGGTGACAAATCTAATTAATCTTCTTGATTGCCCATTCGAATTTATGAATTAACTCTGCAGGCAAATGGCATGGCTTGCCATAGATCATTCTAAATGGTGAAGTACCCAATGGTGTCTTGTAGGCTGTCCTATAGGCCCACAGAACTTGGTCCAAGACCATGGACCAGTTCTTCCTATCGGGACGAACCAATTTATGAAAAATACTCTTCACCTCTATGTTTGAAACCTTTGCCATGTCGTTGGACTATGGGTGGTAAGGATAGTAACTCTATGCTCAAATCCATAGTCCTTAGCTAAAGATCTCATATCTCGATTCACAAAATGGCTACCCCCATAAGATATCAAATCTTTTGGCACCCTGAACCTAGCAATAATATGGTCTCTCAAAAACTTACAGACAGTCTTGCTGTCTGCGGTTCGAGTTGGGATAGCCTCCACCCACCTGGATAAATAATCAACCGCCAACAATATGTACTCATGTCCTTGGCTGTTCAGAAAGGGACCCATAAACTCTATGCCCCATGCATAAAAAACATCACAAATAATCAATTGTTGCATGGGCATCTCATCTCTCTGTCCAACTGCCCCTCCCATCCTTCGACAAATCGGGCACGACTGTACAAAATCAATAGCTTCTCTAAACAAGGTCGACCAATACAATCCACAATGAAGTACTTTGTGAGCGGTTCTCTTTCCCGAATGGTGTCCTCCAGCCTCAAGTGAATGACAATATGTGAGG
This sequence comes from Ottelia alismoides, assembly GCA_037367405.1. Taxonomy (NCBI): domain Eukaryota; kingdom Viridiplantae; phylum Streptophyta; class Magnoliopsida; order Alismatales; family Hydrocharitaceae; genus Ottelia; species Ottelia alismoides. Next base: position 292,928 of record JAZKJV010002798.1, on the reverse strand, counting down.
ACACTCTGTTATTCCTCCTGAGGAATACACCTTCTCCAAACACAATTCGGTCCTTCGAAGAAAAGGAAAGGATCGTCCTAGTGGTATCTCCTCGAATCTGACTTCAATCGATCAATACTGCTCCTAGTCCAACCATGGGGAACCTTCTTGGAGACAAGATAGTTCACCGTGTTGGCATACCACGGGAGTGAGTCAATAACACAAATTGACTCATCTGGGAAAGTCTCTCTAATCCACTCATAATCAGGAGAATCCTTAAGGTCAGTCCGAGAAAGGTGATCAGCCACAACATTCTTCATTCCAAGTTTATCTTTTATCTCCAAATGAAATTCCTGGAGTAGTAAAATCCACCTAAGAAGACAAGCCTTCGCGTCCTTCTTTTCCATTAAGTATCGAATGGTTGTGTGATCAGTGTAAATTGTCACCTTAGAGCCCAAAATATATGTCTCAACTTCTCTAGGGCCCATACTATCGTGAGCATTTCCTTTTCAGTCACTTATAATTCTTTTGTGTAGGATCTAATACTTTGCTCGCGTAGTGGATCGCAAATGGGATCCCCTCTTGCCGTTGTCCTAACATAGCTCCTACAACAAAATTTGAGACGTCACTCATGATCTCAAAGGGGAGATACCAGTAAGGAGCTTGTAGGATAGGCGAGGCACAAATCTTCCTCTTCAAGAGCTCAAAGGCCTCCAGACACATGTGATCTACAATGAACTCTGTGTCTTTCCCTAGGATCTCAGTCAGTGGGCAAGCGATCTATGAAAAATCCTGAATGAATCTCATATAGAATCCAGCATGTCCTATGAATGACCGCACTGACTTCACGTTGGTAGGTGGATCAAGTTTCTCGATCACCTCCACCTTGGCAGGTTCAACCTCCATTCCCCTTTTGGAGTTGACATGCCCCAACACGATACCCTTCGTCACCATAAAGTGACTCTTCTCCCAGGAGAGTACCAGATTCACCTCTCTATACCTCGTAAGGACTCAGTCCAAGTGCGCTAAACATGTATCAAAAGAATCACTCTGGACCGAGAAGTCATCCATGAACACTTCCAGGAAATCTCCCACCATCTCAGCAAATATGGCTATCATGCACCACTGAAATGTGCCCGGGGCATTGCAGAGCCCGAATGGCATGCGCCTGAAAGCATAAGTACCGAATGGACATGTGATTGTGGTCTTTTCCTAGTCGTCAAGTGCTATAGCTACCTGATTGTAGCCTGAGTACCCATCAAGAAAAAAGAAGAACTCTTTCCTTACGAGTCTCTCCAAGATCTGATTAATAAATGACAAGGGAAAGTGATCTTTCTTGGTCATGGCATTCAGGCTCCTGTAGTCAACACAGACATGCCACAACGTAGGTACTCATGCCAGGATCTCTACCCCTTCCTCGTTGGTGACCATCTGAATTCTCGACTTTTTCGAGACAACATGAAGCGGGGTCACCCACTTGGAGTCAAAAATAGGGTATATAAACCCTGCTTTGCACCATTTCTTAATCTCTTTCTTCACTACTTCCTGTAGATTGGGGTTAAGTCTCCTTTGGACCTTACGGGAAGGACTCACATTATCTTCAGTAAATATGTGGTGCGAGTAGAGAGCGGGGTTGATCCCCATGAAATCCGATACTGTACAGCCTATTGCTTTGTGATTCCTCTCTAAGACTTCTAACAACCTAGACTCCTGTTCTAAAGTCAAGTCTGAGCTAATGATAACAGGATATCTCTCTTTGGGTCCTGTAAGAAAGTCATACTTGAGTGTAGGAGGAAGTGATTTCAGTTCTGGCAATGTGGTATTATCAAGAAAATCTGGCTAACTGAATCTAAATTTGGTTCCATGTTGCATGAAGGTGGTCTAAGCTGAGTAGTACTCGCCACCAACTCATAAGTATGGGGAGTCGGATTGCCAAAGAAACGGGGTAATTCGGCCAAAGACACGTCCGACTCATCGTCTATGACCCATGATCGTTCCGAAGGGGATGGAACTGATAGATCCAGATGGCCTTTCCAACACCTGGCAAACTGCATCATCCACTATGCCCTTTCCAGATGAAAGGGATTCGCTCTGTCCTAAAGGAATCTATCCCCAAATCCCAACTGTGCTAATCATACTACAATCTGCCTATGAAGATGATTACTCTGTGCTAATCTCTGAATCAGGTCGCTGACACTTGATTTGATTCATCTCAAGGTTCACTTCTCTGCCTGGGGAACATAACTTCATCATTCCCGTACCATAATTGAAAGTTGCGCCTGTGGTCCTAAGGAAGGGCCGCCCGAGAATAATCTGAGATTCTCTCCAATGATTGGGGGTCTCCATGTCCAAGACTGTGAAGTCAACCTGATAGTTCTGCCCCTCAATCGAGATAACGACGTTCTTCACTTCTCCCTTAGGTCTCTTCACTGGACGATCTGCAAATTTGAGTAAAGCTCTAGATTTGTGAAGTGGTACCAACTCCAATTTCTGATATAATGCTAAGGGAAGTAAGTTGATCGAAGAACCGTTATCCAAGAGTGTGCATGCAAATGCAATGTCTTCAATACGAGTCTCCACATAGTGAGCACCCATGTCCCTCTTTTTCCTTGGCAATGTCTGATTCTTGAGACAATAGGTTGTGGCTATTGATAAGACATGCGTCTTTATATTTTGATTATCTTTCTTCCTGGTAACCCTAGTAGGTGTGCATCTCACCTTAAGGTATTTTTGAAATGAAGGATGGTTAGCCACATATTCATCAAATGGTAACTTTATAGTGATATTCTCTTTACAAAACCGTGCAATATCGGGGTCATCTTTTTGAATCTTTTTGATGTGTTTTCCTATCGTAAGAGAATGGGGGAAGGCGATTGAATCTAGAGAAACAGAAGATGAAGAATCTGAGTCATGAACTGAAAGATCATTCTTGGCATTAACTGAAATAGAGTTCTTCATATATGAATCCTTTTGATGCAACACGGAATCAAAATCTAGACTATCTACTATAGGTTGTGGAATAGATGCTGAAGTGGTATCCTCCACAACTGGAGATGCAAGGTCCTCCATAGAATCAAAAGTGTATCCATGTTGCCGATGCTGCATACGCGCTCTCCTCCTCCTTTGGGCTCCCTGAGTAGAAATCCTCAAATGGTGCTGATGGGGCTCTGAAATATGATGCCTCTCCTCCTTGTCCTCTGAAGACTCCTCAAGTAGAGCTCCATAGATACCCCTCCTCGTGTCCCTCGCCTGGTCAGGTACGGTCACGGTCCTTCCTCTCCTCAGTGACATGTAGTTAGCCTCGTCACACGAAAGAATCTCATGTTCATATCTAGGAGATGTTGAATAGTATACCAGACCAAAGTGCTGCTGAGAACTAGATCGGTTCATGCTATTGGGGTTAGCCTGAACTTGGGCTGGGATCGAGGTAGATGGTGCAGTCTGCTCTTCTCACCATCTGAACAGGCGATTGATATCCACCTGTAAGTCATGAATTTCGTTCCTGTAGGAATGGAGCTTGTCGAGTATCTGCTGCTGAATGTCCACGGGACTAGACGAAGAAGGATGGGGATAAGACTGGGAAGAAGAACGGGAGACTGGCTCTACTGGCCAGGGTACTGGCTCTGCTACTGCTGTTGCTGGGGTATCTGCTGAGATTGCAAGCCCTGCTGGCCCACCTAGTAATGGCCCTGTCGGCCATACTGCTGGTACTACTGCCGCTACTGCTGGGTAGGCTGGAATATAGGGCTCTGTTGTGAAGGAGGTGGTGCGGAGGTGAATGCAGTGTTGTGAAAGGTCGGGGGACGCTGATAGGTCTGTTGGTCTCCCGTACTTCCCTACCTAGCAGGGTCTTGAGTATACCATACTCCATTCACCTCCCAAACCGGTGGAGGCTCCTCCTGAATTGTCTCTGCTAATGGAGGTAGCTGTTGGAAGGAGTGGGTGTAGGATTGGTCCTGCTCCCACAACTGGGGTTGCTCTGACACCAACTGCCCCTGAACATGGTGAACTCAGTATACGGGAGCAGAGGGTGCAGTCATGGCAGGTATCCTTATCTTAGATACCTTCTTAGTCAACTCCTCCATCTATTTTGGAAGTTTGGAGATGCTCCAGTCTAACTCATCAATCCTCCTGTCGATCTTCTCAACTACTGTAAGCTTGTCTGCAAGGAGTCCCATGCTAGGGATCACATCCTAAAAGAGATCGACTACAGCTGATTTTCCCCCTCCAAATGAGAGTGAACTGGGGGACGGTGTATAAGCTCTGCTGGCCATCTGTGAGCGGCTAGTTTCAGCCATCTACTCGAATACCTTCCAGATGGGTATCCGCTCCTCATGATGTATAGCTGCCTCCACATGCAACGCTCACTAAACCTTGCATCTCAGGGTTGAGACAAGTAAAGAATGACTGGACCAAGATATTGTCATCTAGGCCATGACAGGGATACTTCTGCAGGATGTCTTTGAATCTTTCCCAAGCATCATAGAAGGCTTCTTGAGGTAATTGGGAAAACTTGTAATTGCATCCTCATCATGTTAGTTCTACTCAGTGGGTAGAACTTCTTCAGAAATAGGTCCTTGAACTAGAATAAGTGGTGACTGTTCTTTACCCAATAGTCAGCTTTCCCACCCAAGGCAAATGGAAGGGTTGTGAGCCTAATATAATCTAAGGTTAGCGCAGACAAGCTCGAAGTCCCTTAGGAACGCATATGGCTCAAAAACATTCCCATCAAAGTGTGGCAGGAGGTTCAGAAAATGAGGCTTCAACTCAAAATCAATAGTGGGTTCGGTCGGATTCAAGTAGTTCCAAATTCTTTACTGTCCGGGGTTATACGTTGCATCCATTGGTGGTTCGAACCCATCATTGAGCTGTCCTAACTGAGCTCTGAGAAGTGTGTGATGCTGCTCAGATGTAGCTAGTCTGCCTAGTACCATTCTCATCGAGTCTTCATGGTTCTCTTCTTCCTTTTCTTTCTTTTTTGGAGGCATTTGTCTTGTATCTTCTTTAGTACCTGAATCAACAATGTGTTCTTGATTAGAAGAGGATTTATGAATCAAGATATTCTCATCGAGGCGAAGGTCTTCCTTGGTGAGGTGGGAAGAGAGAAAGGGAATGGTTTGAGAGTAACCATCCCGAGAGTGGGTGATCCTGGGCTCAAGAGGGTCATGAGTCCAAGTAGGTCCAAGTTGCGCCCAGACCTTTTAAGACATACTTCTTGAAGGGTTCAAGGAGAGATTCGCAAAGTCCAAATAAATATCCCCCCAGTCGATCATCTTCAATGTCAAAAGTACCGATTAGATCATGATATTTAATGAGGCGCTAGTTCTACGGTGCATGTAAATGTGCGGAGTAAACTCACACAATACAAACACAATTCAAACCCTCAATTTCGCCAGCTCAACACGTGATGGCCGTAAGGGTTCGGTCGAATTATCTGGTCAATTTTAGTTGGTGATGAATACAATCTTGGAATGATTAACGAGCTGTTAGGTGCCCGTATTTTCCTACATATTGGCATGGTTCTTATGACTAGTTGGACCTACTTTCAGCCAATATAGGAGTAAGTACAGACCATATAAATACGGCTACCCATTCCATGAGGACTAAGGCGTCCTCTAAACCACCCACTCTGCTAAGGAAGTCCGGACCGTATAAATACAACTACCCGTATTCCTCACTGAAAAGTAGCTAATTGCCTAAAAATAAAGAACCAGTAGTATGTAAAAAATCCTAGCTTGGCTCTATCCTATGGTTGTATCTCTCTCACTTGCAAGTAAATCAAACAATGAGGGCTTTATGCACCTGCAAACAAGGTTCTTTTTATTCCTATTTTTTTAATCGACCTGCTCAATTCAGTCCCAATTTTAAAGTTAGGTTATCACTTGAAAATTAATCTGAATACAAAAACACGTCTACTATTCAGTCCCAATTTCCTTTTTGACATTAAGTTATAAAACAAGAGGGGAATCAGAAATTAGAATGCAAACGAAAAACTATGATGCATGCTCAGAAGAAGGTATACTTACAGTGAATCCCAGCACTGTCCATGCGTTATGCAAAAGTGAATTTATAAATTATACATTAAATGCATGCAGATCGAGAAAACCGCACCTAAACAGTATAATATCAGCAGAAAAGAATTGATTTGATTTGAGTTAAGTATTACGTGTCTATGTGTGTCTCATTATGAATCTTATAAGATAAGTGAATCTTCTAAGTTATGTGTGACCTAAATTACGATGGGCACAAACAAATTTTATGCTAAACTACCATGTGCCTAATCCTTAAATTCGCCACTCAAGTCGAGCCCCACCCTCACCGGAGAGTGAAACATGTCTCAACACACCACAAAATAATGTCCGAGTCTTTTTACACGTGCGAGCTCTCAAACAAGAGTTGTTGTAAATGAGAAAGTTACTAAATTATTACAACACTAATTACAAAAAATCACAAAACTCTCTCGAATATAAATGAATTATCCTCTCTCTTCAGCATTCGGCACGCGTCACGTCCGTCGACCTCTGATGTACTCCAAGTCCACTGGGCCCTCGTAAGGAAGATAAGATTTATATTAGAGAGATCAACAACAAAATATATACAAAAATATGTAGAGAAAAAATATAACAGAAAATGGATTAATTACAAAGTGGCTCGTGGTTCAGACTACATGAGTAAGTGAAAATCTAAATCCAAATTTTTAAATTAATCCCTAAGCTGTTTGCCTCCCCGACAATGGTGCCATCTGACGAGTCGCTTAACACTTGAAATAATTTGTGTTCGTTGTAGTACATGTACTCAGCGAATCAGTCAGAATCCAGAGAAGTTGTCCGTGAAGAATGTCTCGGCTTTAATTTATATCCCGGGCAAGTTCGGGGTCGAACACAAGGAGGCAAAGGAACAACTTTAGGTTAATTCAAAAATTAAGATTTAGATTTCTGGTGTGGATATTTTTTTTATATTTTTTATGCAAGAAACAAATGCCTATGCTAAATGCGGGTGAATTAAGTTAATAAGAAAGTACACAACTTAGCCAAATTAATTTTAATAGAAAATAAGTCCAATTTAGCTAAGTTATATTTTTTCCAGAATCTTAATCCAATGATGAATGCAAGATACTTTTTTCGGAATTTTATGGGTTAAAATGCAACAATTAAAAAAGCACACTTTTTATGGTTTTTTTCATAATTTTTCACACAAACAGTAAGCAACAATTATGAAAATTTTACTGGAATAAAAACGTGATGCAAGGACACTATAGTAATATTTTTGAAATTTTATAGTGAAAACAGAGGGATCTTGAGTAATTAAATCTTACTAAATCCACAATATCGAATTAACCAGAGAACGAATTATCCCAAATAGATATTTCTACAAGAAATCTAGAAGAGTTGAAATTTCGCAAAAATATGATGTGTGGATTTAAATAAAAATCAATTACTAAAATCACTCTAAGATTTATTCAAGGCACATGACAATCCAATTTAAAAGATATTTCGATAGTAATTAAAGCACACTTCAAGACATTATTCCTAATTTTTTTTGAAATTTTTGTTGCAACAGTGAGTGAGATATGAATTAAAGAGCTCAAAGTGGGTACAATATGCAGAATTTCAGTTAAACAGTTTCATTTAATTACCCACAACTCATAAAAATACAAATAAATATTCAGAATGTAGACAATTATTGCTCAACACAATGACATTTTTCATTGAATAAAATGATGTAATATTAATGTCCAAATTAACGCATGAACACAGGGTTATTCGTGCAAAACAGAAATTGAAATTAAATAACACAAACATGTACATGGGCCTTTTTGTAATTACAGAAACTATGCGGGAAAGCTATGCAATTTTTATAATAAAAAAGAATAAAGAAAAAAAGTAAACCTCCTTCGTCTTCTTCGCAGGTTGCAGATGGGGAGACAGGAGGGCAGCGATAGCGGCTCGCCGCTGGGGCTGGAGGCACCGTCGCCGCACGCGCATACGTGTAGAAGAAGGGGGAGGCACCGCGGCGATGCATGAGGTAGTGGAGCGACGTCGCTGGATGCAGGCAGCGGCAGCTGGTTGGTGGAAGTTCTCCTGGGCGGGCTTAGTAGAGGGAGAGGGCCGACAGCAGGAGGAGGGCCGTCCGTGCGGGTGGCTGGCGCGGTGGACGCTGCTGGTGGCGGCGGCTGCGATTGGCAGCTAGAGGAGCCTGGTGGGCGACCGACCAGGGGCGCGTCTGGACGTGGCGGCGGCGGTGGATGCTCCCCACCGCTGTTGCGGTTTCTTTATAATTTATTTTTTTTGGTTTTTTTACTGTAATAATAAAGCCTTTTTTGTTTTAATTTTTTAAATTTTTTGTTTTGTTAATTAGGGGTTGGACTTGATGTGGAAAGAACGAAAAAAATGATGTGGTGATGGTGATAAAGATGATGGACAAATGGAGCTATGTAGGTGGTATTGTGGTGAGATAAAAAAATGCAAAAATATAAACGATGCTGAAGATAAAAAGAGAATTTACCTACGAGGAATGCGGTCCGCCTGGGGAGTGCTCACGAGAGCATGGTCTTCGCTCGAATCGCCGGCGAGCGATGAGCTCGAGCAACACACGGATACGACTGCGATGTTGGCCAAGAAGCCAACGGATCTCACCAGAGAGAGGGATATCGTCGTTCGACCACAGTTGCGTCGCTGTCACCGATTCAACTCTAGGAACTAAGCTCTCCTCACATAAAGATGGATCAAGTGCAAAATGAGGAGGATGAGATGTATATAAAGAGAAGACATGAGAAGTTATTAAAGTAGTGGAGTTGAATGAGAGGTTTTATTCTTAATGGAGTTGAATGGGAGGTTGGATGAAGAATACGGAGTGGAATGGAGGTTATTAAAGAATGGAGTTGAATGGAAGTTGGTGGTAGAAGAGAAGTTATTGTAGAGAATATGAAATAAATAAATAAAAAATAAATAATGTAGGCTAATAAAATCCAATAAAAATAAAGATAAGAAAAAGAGTGCAGAATTTACGAAAGAGGACAAACAACATGTACATTTTTTGTTTCCTTTTCTAATTTATATTTTTTTGTCTTTTTAATAAGAGATCTTTACAACAAGAAAAATGCACTAAATTACTAGAATTAAAATACAACACAACAATGATTTTTTTTTGTATTTTTACCAATTATAAATGATAAAATAAAAAATGAAGAAAGAATGAATATATACATAATATACAATGTACATTTAGGTCCCAAAACCTAACTTTTGTAAATGACCTCCGATTTTAACGAAACCATGACGCGACTCCAGATTTTAAGTTAAGGTATATTTTTATCTTTCGTTCTAGTTGAAACAGAGTATCTAAACTTGAATTCTTAATATGGGTGGGCCAATAAAGGGATTCATTACTATTTTCCAATTTGTAAAAAATATTATATATGTTTCGAATAAGTAGAGACAATAAAGGGTTCTGTATCATGAACTTTGTTGTATCACGCATATCAGTTAGATGAACCTTGTAAAGTAACATAAGCGGGAGAGGGAGTGAAGAAAAAGAAAATACAAAATTCCGCAAACAAAGGAGGTACTTCCGTTGGATAGATAATTTTCTAACTTGAACTTTAAAAGTGAGTTTGGTGAATTTGGAGCTTATAAGGAGTGGGAATTTGACCGGGAAGTTGGACTTTACGGCTTTTTCTCTTTGGGATATAGGAGCATGTATTTGAGCTAAAATTTGTTTTGTATTTTTGTATTTTTATATACATTTTTATGAATAAGTTAGAGAAAGAATTGGCCAAAAAGGAGTTGAAATGAAATTATTAAAAATACATAAAGTTTTAGGCTATTTACAGGTGAAAAACTCCTTTATTTTTGCAGCTTTTTATTGTTAATTTATTTTGTACAATCTAATATACAATAATTAGTATGTTTTATTTACAAGAGTCATTTTGTTAAGTTATTGATTTTATGTACATTTATTTGAGACTTTACTCAGGGATTTTGCTAAGATCAAGATATTGAGATGATGAATCATAGATTCATCAACTGCAAGAGAGAATGTCTCATCTTAGTATATGCCTTATAGCTGTGTGTATCCCATAGCAATGAGTCGTGCCTTGAAAGTATCTACTTCCCCATCAGGTCCCCGCTTTCTCTTGAAGATCCATTTACACCCAATGGGTTTTACCCCTTCAGGTGGATCCTCTATGATCCATACACCATTCTTATGCATGAGTCAATCCCTGACTTCATTCCTAGCATCCATCTATCCATGTCATGATCTACGAGTGCTTCATCAAATGAAGTTGGATCGTTGTTAGTTTGATTGGACACATGGAATCCATACCTTTCTGGTAGCGCAACCACCTTCGAATTCCTTTAAAGATGTATAGCTGTTTCATCTTCATTTATCTCTTCCGTTTATAGTTCAGGAAGCTCAGAATCCTCAGGGGACTAATGAGTTCCTCTACTTCATTTTGGTCTTGACTTTTAAGGAGATCATTCTCCAAACATCTCTAGAGATGAAAACCTTCCGGGTCTCAAGGTCATAAAGCTGGTATCAACTACCATCCTTAACATACCCAATAAAGTAGCACTCACGAGTGCGAGATTCTAGCTTACTTGCGTCCATGTTCTTCACATGGACCAAGCAACTCCAAACTCTCAAGTGTTTAAAACTAGGTTTGGTTCCATAACAGAGCTCATGAGGACTCTTAGGTATAGACTTGTTAGGAATCTTGTTCAGGATATATATTGTGGCCTTTAATGCATATGCCCAAACTAAGAGGTAAATTTGCTTTACTCATCATTGAATGGACCATATCCATGATGGTCATGTTGCGTCTTTTAGCAACACCATTAAGTTGGGGGTTTAGGGAGAAGTGAGATTGGAGAAAATTCCATTCTCTTTAAGGTATCTTGAATTAATCTGAGAGGTAATCACCACCTCAGTCAGATCGAATCTGTTTGTTCTTCCTATAGTTTTGATTCTCAGTTAAAGCTTTAAACTCTTTAAACTTTTCAAAGTTTCAGATTTGTGAAGTAGTGAGAGGATAAACCTGTATTACGAATGGTCATCAATAAATGTCAAATAATATCGATATCCATTTCAGATCGTGGCACTGAAGGGACCACATACATCGATATGTATTAGGTCAAGAATACGCTTGCATCGTGTAACCTTGTTATTAAAAGGTGTCCTAGTCATTTTACCTCAAATACAATGTTTGCAGGTAGGCAAAGATTGAACGCGTAGAAAATATAAGGGTCAATCCTTTATCAATCTACTGATCATATAAACATATAAATGACCAAGCCGTTGATGCCAAATCATGTGTGAATGATTTCCATCTTCCCTGGATCTTTTAGGTTTTTTATTAGTGGTAGTAACATTCACGTCATTTTCAACAATACACAATTTGTAGAGTCCACCAGAAGTCAAAACACCATCCGGAATATGCTTATCATAACGACTTATAACAAGTTTATTACAGAAAAAGAATGAATATCCATTTCTAACAAGCTTAGATACATATATAAGATTCCTCAGCCTTCCGATACATAAAGACACTCATTAAGTACTAGGACTCTTTGATGAATCTCAGATTCATCACTCTAAAAGTGACTAATTATGTTCAAACTCCCAAAATTCATTAGCATTTCTTAATTTACATTATAATTATCATCCATGCATATGTAAATAGTAATGGCATTTTATTATTCATAATTGCATAAAATGAGGAGCCAAAAATCACAACCCAATTAACATGTAAAACAAGCTAACTTCCCTAATTTCTAACTAATTCATGCTAACTCCAAACCTCTTGAAATTTCTTCCATTGTGTACATATTACTAACAATAATAAATTAAAAATAAAAAAAACACTAACAGAAATAGGTGGACCAGAAACCTAAACCCTAATTTCAGATCTCTTAGACTAAAACATTGATATCTTCCTCATATAGTGTCCGATTTGATCCTACTCACTTTTGAACTAATATACATCAAATTACCTTCAAAACAAGACAAAGTTCAAGTGAATTAGAGCTCATATATGAAAGTTGGATTTTGGGCATCTTTTTATTCATTATGTATTTTACCTAATTTTGACCTATGATTTGATGTACATAATTAACTCTTTTTATTTTATTTATTTTTCATTTATTCTCTTTGATAAATAGTGTTATTAAAATGCACAAAAATCCAAATCGAAAATGAGTTTGCAATTAATGAAATTAACTGAGTCGGAGTGTTCATTGACATTCTCTACAAAAATAATCTTTTTTGTACTTTATTTTATTTCTTCATTTTCCTAATTAATATAAATCTAAAAAATTATATTAATGTGTAAGTATTTGTTTTTATCATATTTTTTATTGATTTTTATTTTAATTTAAAATTAAAAATTACAAAACCCAAAAATTAAGGTATTATATGTACATAGAGTACCCCCAAAAAATTACTTTGTGCAAATAATCACTTTTGGTTTTAGTCCCTTCATGAATTTGTAGATCTCGCCGAGAAGAGCAACCTTCGTAAAGAAAATTTTTGATCTGAGGTCATTTGCTATTTCTTTTTTCTTTTTATTTTCGTATTTTTTGGTGGTGACATGTGGTAGCTCCTAGAATCGCCATGTGTCCACCATTTTTGAGATTTTTAAATATTATTTTTATAAAAAAATTCAAAAATATAATAAAAAGGCCGCACGTGTTGTTCACGTGCCTCCTCTACACGTGCCCAGCATGTGTGCCTTCCTCCCCTTTCCCTTTCCATCTGGGCGACGCCAGCCATCTTCCTCTTCAAGCTGGCTGCCAATCAACCCAATCTCTATAATCACGTCTCCTAATCATATCGCCTCCTTCTCCTTTCATTTTTCCGGCACTTTCCATTTTCAATCGATCACCACTCCTCATCACGTCTCATCGTCGATTGCATCAACGCATCTCCCTCAATCACCCTCGTCAAGACACCTACCCAAATCGATTGCCGCCTCCTCTGCTATAGGAACCTCATCGTCGCCCCTCGTCTATTTCAACCACCGTCTGCACGATAATTCAAGGATTGGGTCCAGTGGTGAAAACCCAGAGCCCACCTCTCCTCCGACGAGATCTGAACCCGGTTAGGTTATTGCAACATGGCCGAGCTCCAGCCTCTTCGTACCGTAGAGTCACCAACACTCCAACACTCTGCCTCAACCACTTCGAGCCAACGACTTCTGCTTCGTCATCTCCATCGACACCAGCCACCGACAACTACTGGTGAGGACTACACTTCCTCGATGCTCCACCCAACAACGAGCTCTGATTCTCTGCGTTTAACACCTTCATCAAACAGCTCCAGGGGGCTCGTGGCTTCTTCGGTCATCTTCATCGCCACTTGGAGCACTTCCAGTCTGCACAAACTTGGACGTGTGTTGTTCGAGGACCCTTACTTCTCCACTACTGTAGTCGCACCCGACCACCATCCTCACCAACACCTCGCGGCGGAGCAACTTCTACTGCGTCGACCTTAACTTTTCCTGCACTGACCTCAGCACGAGGCCTCTCTCCCTTCGTCGAGCACAAGGATGAAGGTCACCTTGCGTGACCTGCATGTGAGTGGTGGTGAACTTGCATTAAAGCCACTGAAGAATTCATCAATTCCACATCGCTCCAACCGCCTAGAGGGCACGTGATGCGTACGTTCCTCTAGAACTTTTGCAAGTAACCCCCTTCGGGGGTTGATAATTCCAATTAAATACCCCTACATTTTTTTTATTCTAATTACTGTAATTGCAAACAGACCCCTATCTTTCTTCTATTATTTAAACCTTATTTTTGCACCATTTAACTATCAAAAATAGCATTTTGTTCAACAATTAATTCTATAAATTATGGCACTTTATTCATATTTTTAAGATATGTGGTTATTTATTAATTAATATTCTTGCATAATATTACATATAATGCCCATTGTGAGCTTAAAAATTCATAATTAATATACCATAGCTCCAAAAATTGAAAAAAAAAATCATGGATTGTAGAATTAATTGTTTTACACTGTTCCCAAAAAGAATTACATTTGCATGCATATTTTTCTCCATAAAAATCATTTTCATATTTCAAAAATTAATTTTTAATTGGTATTATACTCAATATTTTTAGGATTTAGGATTTTTCTAGGATAATTCAATTGTTGCTCTATTTTAGATAAATTTATTTCCTGAAATAAATAGGTTTAATATTTATTATAATTAATGATTAAAATTAACATCATTTGCATTCATTAAGTCATAAAATATTCATCTTGCATCAGAAAATTCCAAAAAGATTATAGTGCACTCATTTTAGCATAAGACATCTCGACCAAGTTTCATAATTTTCGGACTCCGTTTAACTGTAAGTTTCATTTTAGTCCTTATAATTGGCCCACATTTGCAGATGCATCCATTAATTGCATTAAAAATACTAAAAAAATTCCGCCTCGAAAACCATGCATGAAATTTGATAGACACTAGCCTAGGTTGTTCATTTGCCTCCTCGAGTTCAACCTTTGATCTTGTCCAAGTAAAACAAACATAAAATTACTTGAAGTAATTGAATTAAATATCTAAGTGATTATTTCTTGATTGATTTCGATTACTGCCAATAGCAGAACGACAAACACATTCATTTATTTTTACATGATTAATTTACGCAAATTAATTACGGGAAATCCAGACTTATTAGATGACGTCCTTGTCATGGAGGCAATCAGCTTAGGATTATTTTTAGAAAATTTAAGTTATCGATTTTCCTTATTCAGGTAGTCTAACCCTCGAGTCTTCACTATAAATTTTTCATTTTATTTTCGAGAATTTAATTTATTTTTAGAATCTATTTTACTATTTTATTTGTGATTATTTTTGTATTACTCTCTTACTCTCTCTCTCTTATTTTTTGTGCGAGGTACCCGATGTACATGAAGTAGTTCTCTCGAAATCAATGCATCTTCACCAACCGCCAAGCCACATGAAATTAAGATAGAGTCATGTCGTAAGAGAGCATAGAGTCTAGGATTTTAAAACTGCAATTTTATTTGTGTAATTAATTGCTCAATTACAATGGTTCCCTTTGGTCTCTCGCATGTGTAAAAAAACTTGAATTCCTTCTCGGTGGTGTCTTGGGCTTGTTTCGCTCTCCGATGAGGGTAGGCCCGACTTGAGTGATTCGTAGGATAGACCTGTACATACTGCCATTAGAGCTTCTAGTATTTTATTGCTCGTGCTCGTAGAACCTATAATCGCACTTCACGTTAATCGAGACACACATTGGATCATTCAACTTAGTCAAAATTTTAACTCAATTATTCACGACTAATATAATTATCTGCCATGTGCGATTTTGGGCTTGCATTCATATAGAATAATTTTCAATTCTTGTATTGCATCCCACATTGAGATTGTGAGGAATTAATGTATGTCTTCTAACTGAGCTTTCATCATTGTTTTTTACGTGCATTAGCTTTTCCCAATTTTCTCCCTTATGTTTTGTAACATAAATTTAAAAGGAAAAAGGGACTGGACAGTAGGCATGCATTTATGCTCATCTAATTTTTCAGTGATCACCTAATTAAAATTGGGACAACTAAACAAGGCTGACTTTAAATAATTCATAAAATAATGAATGTTTGCAGGAGAGCAACACCATCCTTGGATTAATTTCTCTATTCTGACTGAGTGAGAGACGACACTTAAGGCTAGATCCCAGCTTCGAAATCTTCATTCATACTACTGATTCTACAAAAACGATTAGCTACTTCTCAGTGAGGAAATATGGGTAGTTGATAACGGTCTGGATTTCCTGAGCAGAGTGGGTGGTTTAAGGGACATTGTGTAACACCCTGTCTTTAAGTAACGGGTAGACATTTTACAATATGTACTTACACCTATATTGGTTAAAAGTATATGCAACTAATCGTAACAATTTGGGACAATCTTTAAGAAAAATTATGGCACCTAACATCTCACTAATTCTTTTACATGATTGATTTCATCACCAACTAAAATTGAGAATATAACTGATCGAACTCTTGCGACCTTCATTGTGTGATTTGGTGAACCTAGGTTTTGAATTGTCTTTCTTTTGTGAGCGTAAACCAAGCTAGAATATCAAAAGTCGCACACTTGTGCCATCTCTCTCCGTTCTTGATTCGGTATCTGTAGAAATTAGGCTTTCTTCAGGTCCATTTACACACCTTTAATCAAGATCCATTTCCTTTGAAAATGATAGGACATTTCTCCGAGTACCCATCAGAGTATTACTTCAAAAATAAATTATTCTCGATCAAACCACTATCCTCTAAACCCTCTTCCTCTAGACATCCTCCAACATTTACGATAAACTCTGACCCTCGGATGAATCTAGCCTACTATATAAATTCAAATTCATATTACTCTAATCATCCGATTGAATTCTCCAAATCTTCATATTTTTCACCTCCCAAGCCATGTTCTACTCATGATCAGCAACTAATCCATCTTACTTCCAAGTTCTCACCGAACAATTTGAAGATCGAACCACTTTTGAGACCAATGATCGATCAAGACAACGTTTCCAACCGACTACATTCTCTCCTTATCATAATGTTGGGATAGGTAAACACCACAGATATACATCCAGATTGGACCTTAGGGAATAACACAATGGATCGAACAAACCAGATGGAGAGGTCTGCACCTAATGATCATCGATGTTGGATTGACCATGATGATCAAATCCCTATTGATCAACTCACATATCACTCCTTCGAAAAACCTACACATATAGAGGATTTGACTGATGGTATCAACACACATGAACCCTAATTCCACGATATGAGGATCTGACCAATCATAACCATGGAAAGGGACACTACTCAACCAAACATTACATCCCTGAGTCGTACTATGTTGAGTATGAAACCTCAAGTTCTCAGTATCCTCTATTTGAACATATTGCTCCCACGATTGATCATGAAAAGTTTTTAGAGGATGAAATTTTGAGGATTATTAAGAGATATGAATTAATTGAGGCTAAATTTAAAATTTTACCAATCGACTAATTTCATTTTATGCCAGCTCGAGTAAGGAAATGGAGACTGAAAGGATTGGACTGTAGGTTGAAAATACAGAGGACACACAAATCTTCACAAACTATGTACACCCTAAGAATGATTCTGACTTGGTACATCAAATACCCTCCTTGGCTATGGAGATTAACACATCTACACACCGCAACGAAAAGAACAAAAAATTAAAAAAAAATAACACCCAAAATTTTGAAAAACCCGAAAGAACCATAAAAATTGAAAGTGGAGAGGATTTGAGGAATTTGGATCCTACTTTAAGTGAAGCACTAGCTAAAAAGTTGATTTTTGAACTTCCCTTGATAAATGCCATTGAAAACTTCCGTGATTTGGAAAGATTTGTAAAGAGTAAATTAATGCTAAAAAAGTCAGGCAGGAAGATAATAAGGACTAAAAGACATATATTGTCGATGGCCACCATTTTTGTGATGAGCAGAAAAACCAAGAGCCACAGAGTAAAGCGGTTGCCTCGATTTGATTGTAGAATCAAATACACAACATTCACCCTTGCTCGAATGGATGGTGACACACCAATCAATATCCTCCCAACCTTCGTGTTTGACAAGCTCAAACTCGGACCAATCTGGAAATCAAGAGATATCGTTCAACTGGTTGATCGATCTATAAAATGATTAAGAGGAATAATTTCTGTCATCATTATACTCCAAGGTGCTCTGCTCAAGGAGGACTTCACGGTCATTGATACTGAGCATCGGGGAGAATTCACCCAATCTCAGTAATTCTCAGAAAGCTGTTCTTATCCTTGGCTAAGGCAACTATTGAACGCGAGACTTGGGAAATCAATTTCACAGCATTGGGAGCACTTCAAGGTCAAACAGTCTTTGAGAAAACACGATATAAGGTAACCCACCAAGCAAAAAACAACCTAACTATCAAGCGATAGACGAGCCATATCCCACTGCTACAACTGAGATAACATCTATTGAGCAGATCATTGGTTTAGAGATCCAACTCATCCTTCCATTTCCTGTTGCTTTCACCTCTACCACTACCATGACAAACCCTACAGAAGATCACCAGATACAAGACATTCTATATGGTGATGAGGAAACACGAGCATGGGCTTACCCTAAGTCGGATAAGACCTTCTATGGCCACCTTGATCAACTCAATCTAATGCAGGAACTCACCAATGACATGCCAACTGAGAACACATACACAGGACGTTTGATGACTAGGGAGGAATAATGCAATGGTTATTCATCTAAAGAGGACCTGATTGTCAACACATCACAGACAACAAGGACCAAATTGACCCTTCCCGATAAACAAACTAAGAAAGTCAACTTCAACATTCCTGAAAAGGAACCTCATCAGGGCTAGGCAAGGTAATTTATATGAGCGAACTCAGTTCGACAGCTCTAAGTCCCTATCCGAGAAAGCAATCAAATATCGACTCCCCTTGGACGGCTCCCGCTCCTCACTATTATTCGTTCGTAGCTAATTCTAATAGTCTTATTAGATATACCGGAATTATTTCTTATGAGCAGACTGAGACTTGTGCTTCAAAGTATTCATCATCCTAGGATGAATCGCTTGAACCATAGACTAAGCGCAACTTGATAAAACAACTTAATAATAAGAATATATAGAGTGCCTCCACCTTCAAGTACTATTCCTCTAAGGATACTCCGATGATGGTTGGGTATCATCTGATTCATACGCTTCATCTACTCTCTAGCATGATTTTTTTGAGGATTACACTAATGATGGTTGGGACTCGTATACTACATCTCCTATCAATCAGTATGACCTCTCACCACATGTTCACAAAAAGATCTACCGAAAACCTCCTCAAGCATCAGCAACCAGCCCTCCCTCCCAACCTCATTAATCCCCTTGTACATCTTCTTCCTCTACTTAGGCTAAGGCCTAAGTATAGGGGGACCAACCACTCTCCTCATTCACTCCTTCTCTCGATCGCTCCATTTCTACCTGTATTCCGTACTTACGCTTATTAGAGCATAAGTATAGGGCGAGTCGAGGTCCATTGTATATACCCTCCCCACATCCTTGATCACCTCATTTTCATTCTTCTTCTATACTTAGATTGTTCACAACCTAAGTATAGGGGGGCAGACTGATCTCTATTTTTCTTTTTCTTTTTCAATTTCTTATGCTTAGCTTGAGCTATATCTTCTCTACGCTTCTTATGCTCTTAGGACATAACACTCGCTAAGTATGGGGGCGTGTATATATATGGTATATATATTTTACCCATAGCTCGTACTTTCACGTAACTCTATATGTATTTCTGTAGTGGGTAACTAACTTTTAAAAACTAATAAAAACAAAAAAAATGATTTTCGCAACTAATATGGTATGTGTCCAAGTGTGTGCAACCAAAATTTTGAAAATTTGGGTTCTTATTCATTTTGAGTTAAAAACATTAAAAACTTCTCGTATAATCTCAAAAAAACAAAAACGTCACAAAATTAAAAAAAGGCATCTGCATTTGCACTTCATCCAACATTACATGCATATGCATATGTGAAACACCCCTACTTCTGAACCGAGTTATGAGCAGAAATCGAAGACCTTAACCCACTTAATTTTCAGAGGAACTTCACCGAGAAAGAGGAATTTCAGAAGCTTCATGTCTATGACTTAATTCTTCGAGTTCCGCATGACAATGTGCAGAGTTTGACTCTTAGTGTCTAACACAGTGTACTCTTGCACTATGCACTTATTTCTATTCAGACAGGTGATTTAGGGAGAATTTGGTGGTCTTAAGTTCCACACAAAGCGGGAACTCAGTCAAAGTGTCGACCACTCAGAAATTCAACTAAAATCAATAATTAACCCACAATCAAATGATTCAAACAATGAAAATCGTGAAGTTAAAATTTATTTTTAACTCTACAAACAAGGTGTATAGAAGCAAGTATGCAGAGAGTTCGAACACAGGGAGCAAGGTAGGATAGATCAACAAGTGTGTGGGTGTGTGTGTGTGTGTGATGTATTGTCTACACTATGCAAATGTAAATGTTTTTTTGGGTTTTTAGTTTTATATATTATATTATTTTAATTTATTTTTTATTTTTAATTTTGTATTTTGGTTTTCTTTTTACTGATTTTGTATTTTCTTTTTATGTTTTATATTTTTTTATTTTCTTTTTCAATATAGGAATATATATACAATATAGGGAAAGAGGATAATGTATTTATAAAAATAGGTAAAAATGCTCAAAAATCAGGGAATAAAATATTTTTGGTCTTTTTATAATTTTTTACTGTTTTTGTGATTTTTGGGGAATTTGCAGAATGTTTTTGGTATTTTTAAATTCCAAAATAAGGGAAAACAATGAACCAGGTTGCTGGCTGAAATCAGAATGGGAATGAAAAATATCAAACAGTAACAAAATTTTCCCAAATTAATTTTAAAATATAGACAATAAAATAAGGAAGACATAGCAACTGAGTTTACATTTTTGTGATTTTTCTAGATTTTTTTAGATTTTTATGAAGTTTTTAGAGGTTTTCAAAATTTTAAGGATTTCTTTTGAATTTTTTAGCGATTTTTAGATTGACACTAAAAGATGATGAAACAAGCAAAATATATTTTTTTGAATTTTTCAAAACGTTTTTATATTTATGGATTTTCTAATGCAAACAGTGCTAAAAATGCATATTTTTGAATTTTTATAAATATTAAAATGCTATAAATATAGAAAATAAAAATATGGCGTGATACTAGAATGCAACAGGAACTTAAATTGATTTTTGTGGAATTTTTGGGCTTTTAGAAATGCATGAAATAATTAGAGAAAACAAAGAGAAAATACGTACAGGCCAGGGGTATTTGTGTAATATTCAGAAAAGTCAAGGACCTATATGTAATTTTTGCACAAAAATTATAACTAAGCAAAATAATTCTGGACTAAATGATAATAGCAAAAGGCGCAAGCGCTTCTGCGCAAAATACCCACCCACGCACGTGTGATGCACGCGCCTAGGAAGGGCTAAAATGCAATAGTCAAAACTCTGAGGTCGAATACGCAAAATTCCAAAAATATATTAACTTCAAATGAAAGTTTCTGGACTGGAATATAATAAACGACCCCACAAGGGTTCCTCTCCAAAATGCCCCTTCACCTCACGTGCACAGGCACGTAAGGTGACGTGGCGAGGGACCAAATCGAAATAAAGACAAGTGCAGGGGGCAATTTGCAAGTTTACCCAAAAATATAACACAACCGAGGAATGTTTGGAGACAAATAAAATATTACAAAAAATAGCGAGGGTTTCTAAGCAAAATACCCATGCTTGGGGTTGATCGGACGGATGCTGGATGTCACTTGGACACGTGTCAATCTATGGTGTCGCGATACCCCTTCATCTTCCACGGCCATGATTAAAATGTTGATGACGATCGAATGGTCGGGAAGAGTTGGATCTGACGGTTGATGGACGCGTAGGAAGAATAGGGCAAGATCAATGGCTCTGAGAGCTTCAGCAAGAACAGGGAAGAACGCGTTGGAGGTGACCTCCCCTGCCCTTGATCGTCCTCCACCGATGTTCTTGAGGCTCCGAAATTGCCCAAGATGGTTACTGCAGGGGTCTTCTACACGCCTGGGGTGTCAAAGATGGCTGGCGTTCGCCAGAGCGCACGGGCGGCGGAGGATGCACAAGTGGTCCCAGGTACCTCCAGCCGATCCCCAAAATTACCCAGGCATCCTCGAGTCGCTCGTGACCTGCAAAATAGATCGTCACAGAGGTGCGCGGGCAAATTGCCGCGACCTCTTGGCGGTGAAAGACGGTGGAAGGGCGGAAACAAAGCTCGCTGGAGCAAGCTCCGGCGAGGCGGCGGCGCGAGTGATTAAATGGGCGTAAGGGAGAACTGGAATTGAGGATATGAACCTAGGACTGAGGGGGATGAAAACAAGCAAGAAAAGCAAATAAAAAGGAGAAAAACGACCTCAAGGGTTGTATGCCCGAGATGAAACCCCACGGCGGCGCAACCGCCGGAGATGGGTGGAACGCGGTCGGCGAGCTTCGCCGCACCTCGACGGGGATACGGGAAGTCCACATGAGTCTCGACCCTCACTCACCCGAAGGTCTGAAGCTCTCCAAACCATTTCAAAGTTCAAAGGAAAGATGGGCTAGGTTTTTGATGAGATGTCTCTGGCGGCCGCAAGAACGAGGCTTCTGGAGAAATGCAGCGGCGCTCGGCCCCAGGAGAGCTTCCGGCGTGCATCCTCGATCCATGGTGAATAAAAGTCAAGAAGGAATCTACCCGAGATAGTGCAAGCTGAAGCCTCGAAAAATCCGCGAAGTAGAGCCAAAAATGAGTTCTGACACACAGCAGGGGGCAGGTCAGAGAGTTGACCCGCAGTCAACTCTCGGACCCTCCTGGTTGGTCCACGTGGACGAACCAGGAAAAACCCTGGAAAAACTCTTTATAAATTCATTTAAAAATCGAAAATGAATTTTTTAATTTTATGTTAATTAATAAAATATGTTTATTATTTTATAAATTATTTTATTATGATTTTTAATTATTTTTATGAGGTATATTTTTACAAGTTTACTTTTATACTCTTTATAGGTACATTACCTATATATTTTATTAATTTATTTTTATTTTCTGTTTTTAATTTCTTTATTTTTATCTATTATAACATACTTTTATACACGTAATTATATTTTTATTTTATTTTCATGATGTATTTTGTACATTTAATAAAATATAAGTATGTAATGTACATGTATATTTATAGGTATAATACCTATGTATAGAATATAGAAGTATTTTATTTTGCATTTCTTTTGAGTTTTTATTCTGATTTTAATGTACACAATTATTATAAATAATATTTACATAATTATAAAAATATAAGAATGCAAAAATAATGAATAAATAATAAATTGAATATTTTAATCTGTACAAGTATACTACAAGGGTCCAAAACTCAACTTTCAAACTGTAAATCGGAAAAATACGAAACTACCTTCATTAAATAGATTATTTTATGCTATATACAATTAAAGGTGAGTTTGGTACATTTCAAGTTTTTATTTGCAAGATACGGGTCTGGGAAGTTGGAGTTTTGGAATATTATTCAGACCATAACTTTTTATATGTATATTAGTTTTCAGTGAAATCAATTTTGTATTTTTATTTATTTAATCATCTAAAACTTTCATATACAAAGTTTCTTTATTTGAGGTATAAAAAGTGGACCGAAAAATAGGTCCCAAAATGAATAAAGAATGAAAGGAATTTGAGTGTATTTTGACCCTTATCTCCCCCTACTTTATTCCTTGTCGACCTATTCATCAAGTTGCCTAGGTCTCAGGGTTTTAGGTCATAAAATATTTACAATATTTTATTCTTTTTCTTTTCTTTTATTTATTCTATAATTTTAGCTTTAATTACAATATTTTATACACTATTTGGATGCACATGCATGAATGCTAAGATGATGGATTTAATGCTATTTACACGCATTTGCTAGGGTTTTTGATGCCAAAATGATAGAATAAAGATGATGAAATGTGGCTTCATCATCCCCCTATACTTTACCTTTGCTAGTCCCTAGCAAACACATATGCAATAAGTGCAGAAAGAAAAAGAAAGAAAAGAAAAAGAAAGAAAAGAAAAAGAAGAAGTTGGATTAAATTTGAATATCAAACTTGTCTTCACAAAATCAAAGTTTGGAGCTTAAGTTAGACCTTTGAAATTTTAGTGCGGGCGGAACCTTGATGAGAACCGGCTTTGAAATCCAATAGTCCCTGAGAATCCCAAAACTCTGCTCAAGTCTCCTCAATAGCCAGGTCAGAAATACTTCAACAAATACGCAAACCCTTACGACTATGAATCTGACTCGTACAGTGTAAGTGATG
This sequence comes from Ottelia alismoides, assembly GCA_037367405.1. Lineage (NCBI taxonomy): Eukaryota > Viridiplantae > Streptophyta > Magnoliopsida > Alismatales > Hydrocharitaceae > Ottelia > Ottelia alismoides. Next base: position 269,018 of record JAZKJV010002798.1, on the reverse strand, counting down.
GTGGCTCTCCCCATCTGAAATGACAAAGAGACTGACTTCTCCAATATGACAACCCAATGATTCCCCAATCCAACAACTCATCCCTCAAGGAGCAGGATATTCCCTTCTGAGTTCAAGTGGCAACCAGCTCAAGAGGAGGGGGTGAAGAGAAGAATGGACGGTAGCCAGTGTAGCTACCTATCCTAGGATGCAAGACCAGTGTAGTCAAGTCATCCAGCTGCAGGCTCAATTGATTTGACTTTGAAGCTCAAGCTTGCTTATTTGACTTTACAACATATGTACACTCCGGCAGGCATTTTTATTTTTGTACAGGCTTGTCCACTTTTTTTTGGAGTTTTTGCTTTTGCATTTTTTTGAATACTATATACAACGGCATTTACATAGGGAGTTTTTCCTCAAGCTTTATTGCAACCCAAGATCTCCTATCCTCGAAACTCATCAATACTAGACAGGTTGGGGCGCACTTCCCTCCCTAGAGGAGTACAAATGTTTCCACCTGTGTGCGTCTCATACCGGCAAATCCAACCCCCTCACCACTCCAACTGAGTTGAGCCAAGTGAAAGGTGCATGTGCCCAAGTTAGGTCAATATCAACAAGAGTCGTGCGTGTGCTCCGAAATACTCTACTTAGGCAGTCAAGAATCCATTGGACCAAGTCTCGTGATCCTCAAAGAATTAAGTCAACTAGACCTGAAGTACCTCAATCCCAGTTCCTATAAGGTTCCTGTTAATTAGGTAGATTTAAGGTCCAACCAAGCTCCAATCTTCGTATTTTACTTAGACTCGTTCAACTATCAAACTCAATTCGAAAAATGCTTATGCTATGCAATGCAATGCAGAAAATATTTTTGTGATGCAATTTTCAAAGATTTTGAACTTTTTATGGATTTTTGAAAAGATGATGATGATGCATATGCATTTTTTAGCTTTTTCAAAAAGATTTTTCAAATGTTTTTGGATTTTAATTTTGCAAATGTTTTTGGGATTTTTGAAAACAAAAGATTTGGTTAAAAGCTAGGTACAAATATTTACATGGGAGTGCTCCTTATATATACAAGAAGTAGATTTTAAGAATTTACAGGGTAAGTGGTCAATTTTGTAGCTATATATATAAAGAATTTTTGGTGAGATGTATGTATTCCTCAAACTTATTTGACACAGGTTTTTCAAACAATTTTTGAAAACTATAGTCCAAAATAGTTTTCACAAACAATTTTACAACATGTACACACATTTGAAAATCATTTTGCAACGGTTTTCCAAACAGTATATATGGATTTTTCAAATATTTTTGCAACCATTTTTCAAACCATTTGCAAATCATTTTTCAAACGTTTTATTTCACACAAAGAAAATAATCTTTACAATCAAAATGTTTTTACAAAGGTTGAAAACATGTAACAAAACGTTTTCAAAATAGTTTTCAAAAGATTTTTCACAAGGATTTTCAAACTATTTTTTAAACATTTTGCAAAAATTATTTTCACCTGATTTATTAATCAGTAAATACAAAAAAAATTTGAGGAATGAAACATCCTTTTATTAAGGTTTTTAAAGAATAATTAGCCATATTATTAAGAAAATACGAAAGTACGAGTTATGGCTAAAGTATATACACAGTATATACGACACCCTATACTTAGCTTGAGCTATGTCCTCATAGATCGGAGAGAAAAGAGAAGACATAACTCGTACTAAGTATAGAAAAGTCTAAAGAATAAATAAATAAGAGATGAATGAACAAACGAATGAGAAGCTGACCGTCCCCCCTATACTTAGGATCAAATAATCCTAAGTATAGCAGATTATACACAAAGCAGGGAGGGTCAAGGGTGGGAATGAACAGATCATACTCAGATTGTCTCCCCCTATACTTAGGGTAAGATATCCCTAAGTATAGACAAGCAGAGGAGACAATGGAGAGGATCAAAGAATAGAACAACTCAAGGTGCACACCCCCCCATACTTAGGACAAAGTACGTCCTAAGTATGGAAAACTATCTACAAGGGGCGACACCTTTATGATAGATAAAGAAGATAGAAGAGGAAAAGAAGAAAAGAAGAAAAGAAGAAAAGATGTAAAGATATCAACATATCGAAGAAGCGATCATGAGGATGTACACACCACTCCCCCCATACTTGGGTAAAAGAAGCCCTAAGTATAGGCAACTATAGGAGTGAAGAAACGGAACGATGAACACTCGGCTCGTCCACCCCCCTATACTTAGGACAAAGTGCGTCCTAAGCAAGGCAAACACGAGAATGGGTGGATGACCAATATGGGAGAGAGAACAAAGGTACTCAAGGGAGTATACAATAGAGATGGATATACATAGGATCAAGAAGGTTGAAAGCTAACCTTCTTGCGAGACCACTGAGGGATAGATCTAGTGTGGTGCAAGTCGACATCGGGGTCCACAGTGGACGGACCGACCAGGGTCGACAGGGTGAAGGCCCTCAGTGGAGTCAAATCGGAAAGGGACGAATTGGTCTATGGAAGTAGTATGGCTGGGTTCGCCCTTGGTGGTCCTATGGTGTGAAGGCGCAGACAGGCGAGTGGAAGAAGTGTGGTCAGGTCTGGCCTTGGAGGTCTCGCTGATGTCAAAGTGGAATGGGACAAACTCATCATCCTCGGAAGAAGTGTAATCGGAATCATCCTGCGAGGGATCATACAGGTCAAAATCAAAAGGAACGAAATCATCAGTGGAAGTATACGAACTCAGTCGTCCTCAAGAGTTTCACCTGAATCATTTGTTTCCTCATGAGGTCTCTCAAAATAATGGGCAGCATCATAACCGACCTCAATCATCTTTACTAGTGAGTGACCAGGAACGGACTTATCAGTGGAAGTAGTCAAACAAGGCCCGTCCTGTCTAGTCTTGGTATCTTCCCTCCGCTCAAATGGATCAATCACGTAAATACCTTGGATTTCATCAACACATCACCACACACCAGGAGGAGGAACTGCGAGGTCTATGCTTTCCGATTTCCTCCCCTTTCAGGGGATTCGTCAGGGCTCATCAGGTTTCGCTAAGCACACATCTCTAATATCAGCAGATCAGTCACAGGCCTCGAAGTCAGCTAGAATCAATGAAGGTGCATCAGGTGCAGGTCTCTGGTCGACTATGGGTGTGGTAATCAACACTTCGCTCTCGTCAACAGGACGGAAGAGAATCTCTCCTAATCCGTAGTCAATAACGACCCTCGCAGAGGTGAGGAATGGTTGTCCCAGGACACCCTTCGGCCTCTTTATAGATCCATCAGCAAACTGAACGATCATCATGGTTTCCTTGAGAGGCCCTAAGTGAAGAGACTGTACCAGCGAGAAGGGTAATGTACTAATAGAAGAACCGCCGTCTAGGAGAGTGTGATCACAAGTATAGTCAGAGATGGTGCAAGTGATGAAAGGTGTAGTTGTGTTCTTCTTTCTAGGAATGGGACGGTGTGTGATGGCGTCGGCAGTGGCCATGGTCAGAATGTGACGCTCAGATCTGCTCCTCCGCTTTCTCTTCTTGGGAAGAGGGGCAGATAAATGGGTCATGGCCTGCTGAAGTGGGGCACGGATGATCTCATGAATAGTAGCCACCACTTCGAGTTCATATAGCATTTTTTTGAATTTTTGGACCTCCTCCATACAAGGGAGGAAGTCGGAATCAGCATATACAGGAGGCATGCCAAGAGCGGTCTGTACAGCGGCATCCTCGGGGTCAAAGGTGGGACCATGTGTGAAAGGTTGAGTGGTCAAAAAGTCTGGCAGATGGGCACTCTTCTCACTGTCTGAATCAACCAAAGGTCTCCCAAACTCTTTTTGGATTTTTAAATTTTTCCCATTTTTTGTATTTCTGGCGATTACAATCTCCCATGATCTCCCACAAGGAATTCCGTATCCGCGACGAATGGAGCGTCAATCTCTTTTTTCCTCAAGATAGCCATATCCTCATTCATCAAATCAATGCGCTCTATCATTCGGTTCAAGATATCACTCATAGAGATCAAGGGAGGTGACTCCAACAGGTAGGACTCGGGTGGATGTGAAGGTGGAGGTAGATAGTATACAGGTGGAGTGGAGGTGGGTAAAAGTTCGAGGTCTGATACTGCGGCTGAGGCGGATATGTACAAAAGTTAGAAAAAATAGGAGGAGGATCCTCCTGATAAAAGGGAGGTGGACTGGCTGGAGGGTACGAGGAATCCGCAAAATCCGGATAAAAATCGCTACAGGGATCCATCTCGAAACAAGAGGAAAATGATCGGGAGAGCATGAAGGTCAAGTCAAGAGAGTGAAGAAGAAGACGCAAATACGCAGAGAAGATCTAGGATACATACAAACAAGCACAATCAAACTCATAAAACAAACCCTCAATTCACCTACTCAACTCAGTAGAGACTGAAAATTCAGTCTTTTAATCTTGTTTGTTTTAGAGTTAGGTGAGAGGTCAAGAAGTTGCACAAACACTTAGGGGCTCAATGGGATTTGGGCACTACTCCTTAGTGTGTGCGCGAGCAAGTAAAAGCAAAGACAATGAGGGGATTACTCGCCCCAATACAAATTTTTCTTTTTGGTCGATTTTAGGGTCAAGTAATATTAACAGTCCCAATTTTATTGATTGTCACTTTTTTTGGATTTTTAATAAAAAATGCACAATCCTAACGGGGATTCAATTCCTTTAAGCTCCTAGGTTGGCAAAATCAGAGGGAGAGTCGGAAAAGCAATGCAAGCGGCAAACGATGATGAATGCTAAAGCATAAATGCTCACCATGCCTCTAGCACTCTACATGCAAGGATGCTCAGCAGAATTGAAACCTAACTATATGCAAATGCAAGCCGATGAAATCACCCTAAGTTTCAGAAATTGCTATTAACGTGAAGCACCACAAGTCGGTCACCAATCCTCAATCCAAAAAGTCCGGTGTAGGCTCACCCCTCCTCTTCTCGACACATCGAGTTCAGGAGTAGCGCTTGACAGGGTGGGCTTGCGGTGCAGAGGCTTGAAGATGATGAAATGACTGTTTAAAAATTTGACTAAGTCCAAACGTGACTATAGGTACATGCAAGATATATTAGGTGCTTGGACTTAATCTATCGCAAGCAATCCTAAAACTAGGGGCTCAATCACACAAAAAAAGAAAACAAAACCGAGAAAACAAAGGGAAAAAGATGCGATGAAAACTGTAAAATCCGTGGTGAGACCCCAAGTATACAAACACTTGGAAATTGGGCCCGAAAGTCCAAAGTCCTAATGTACCGGTATTATTACAATAAATAGAGTCTCTCTCTCACACAAATTATACAAGTAAATGCAATGAAATAAAATGCTCAAAATTTGTCTCCGGACACTCTAAGTCTTCCTTTGTGCTAGGTCAACGCCACCTCACGTGGGTGCGCAGGTGCTCTAAAGAGGAGCTCCTCCCTCGATCCACGTACCTCGTACAAAATCCAAACAAGGAGAGTGGTTAGACAACTCAAGAGATATATCAAATAAGAGGCAAATGAAGAAAACCGCAAAAGTAGACAAACAACCACAGGCACGAGCAAAAAGCCGAACTATGCGTTGTTGCTCCCCGACAACGGCGCCATTTGATTTAGCATAATTCGGTGGTCTTAAGTTCCACACAAAGCGAGAACACAGTCGAAGTGTCGACCACTTAGAAATTCAACTAAAATCAACAATTAACCCACAATCAAATGATTCAAACAATGAAAATCGATGTGAAGTTAAAATTTATTTTTAACTCTACAAACAAGGTGTATAGAAGCAAGTATGTAGAGATTTCGAACACAGGGAGCAAGGAAGGATAGATCAACAAGTGTGTGTGTGTGTGTGTGTGTGTGATGTATTGTCTACACTATGCAAATGTAAATGTTTTTGTGGGTTTTTAGTTTTATATATTATATTTTTATTTTACTTTTTATTTTTATTTTGTATTTTGGGTTTCTTTTTACTGATTTTGTATTTTCTTTTTATGTTTTATATTTTTTTATTTTCATTTTCAATATAGGAATATATATACAATATAGGGAAAGAGAGGATAATGTATTTATAAAAATAGGTAAAAATGCTCAAAAATCAGGGAATAAAATATTTTTGATCTTTTTATAATTTTTTACTGTTTTTTTGATTTTTGAGGAATTTTCAGAATGTTTTTGGTATTTTTAAGATCAAACATAAGGGAAAACAAAGAACAAGGTTGCTGGCTGAAATCAGAATGGGAATGAAAAATACCAAACAGTAACAAAATTTTCCCAAATAGATTTTAAAATATAGACAATAAAATAAGGAAGACACAGCAACTGAGTTTATATTTTTGTGAATTTTCTAAAATTTTTTAGATTTTTATGAAGTTTTTAGAGGTTTTCAAATTTTTTATGTTTTTCTTTTGAAATTTTTAGTGATTTTTGGATTGACATTAAAAGATGATGAAACAAGCAAAATATAATTTTTTTGGATTTTTCAATACGTTTTTATAATTTTTATGTATTTTCTAATGAAACAGTGCTGAGAATGCATATTTTTGAATTTTTATAAATATTAAAATGCAATAAATCTGCAAAATAAAAATACGGCGTGATACTAGAATGCAACAGGAACTTAAATTGATTTTTGTGGAATTTTTGGGCTTTTATAAATGCATGCAATAATTAGAGAAAACAAAGAGAAAATACATACAGGCTAGGGGTATTTGTGTAATATTCAGAAAAGTCAAGGACCTTTATGTAATTTTCGCACAAAAATTATAACTAAACAAAATAATTCTGGACTAAATGATAATAACAAAAGGTGCAAGCCCTTCCACGCAAAATACCCACCCACGCACGTGTGACGCACGCGCCTCGGAAGGGCTAAAATGCTATACTCAAAACTCTGGGGATGAATACGCAAAATTCCAAAAATATATTAACTTCAAATGAAAGTTTCTGGCCTGGAATATAATAAACGACCCCACAGGGGTCCCTCTGCAAAATGCCCCTTCACCTCACGTGCACAGGCACGTGAGGTGACGTGGCGTGGGACCTAATCGAAATAAAGACAAGTGCAGGGGGCTATTTGCAAGTTTACCCAAAAATATAACACAGCCGAGGAATGTTTGGAGTCTAATAAAATATTACAAAAAATAGCGGGGGTTTCTAAGCAAAATACCCACGCTTGGGGTTGATCGGACGGTTGCTGGATGTCACTTGGACACGTATCAAGCTATGGTGCCGCGATACCCCTTCGTCTTCCATGGCCAAGATTAAATTGTTGATGACGATCGAACAACCAGGGAAGAGGTGGATCTGATGGTTGATGGACGCGTAGGAAGAACAGGGCAAGATCAATGGCTATGAGAGGTTCAGCAAGAACAGGGAAGAACACGTTGGAGGCGACCTCCCCTGCCCTTGATCGTCCTCCACCGAGGTTCTTGAGGCTCCAAAATTGCCCAAGATGGTTACTGTAGGGGTCTTCTACACGCCTGGGGTGTCAAAGGTGGTCGGCGTTCGCCGGAGCGCACGGGCGGCGGAGGATGCACAAGTGGTCCCAGGTACCTCCGGCCGATACCCAAAATTACCCAGGCGTCCACGAGTCGCTCGTGACCTGAAAAATAGATCGTCACAGAGGTGCGCGGGCAAATTGCCGCAACCTCCTGGCAGTGAAAGATGGTGGAAGGGCGGAAACAAAGCTCGTCAGAGCAAGCTCCGGCGAGGCAGCGACGCGAGTGATTAAATGGGTGTAAGGGAGAACTGGAATTGAGGATATGAACTTAAGACTGAGGGGGATGAAAACAAGCAAGAAAAGCAAATAAAAAGGAGAAAAACGACCTCAAGGGTTGTATGCCCGAGAAGAAACCTCACGGCGGCGCAGCCGCCGGAGATGGGTGGAACGCGGTCCGCGAGCTTCGCCGCACCTCGGCGGGGATACGGGGAGTTCACAGGAGTCTCGACCCTCACTCACCCGAAGGTTTGAATCCCTCCAAACCGGTTTAAAGTTCAAAAGAAAGATGGGATGGGTTTTTGACGAGATGGCTCTGGCGGCCGCAAGAATGAGGCTTCTGGAGAAATGCAGCGACGCTCGACCCAAGGAGAGCTTCCGGCGTGCATCCTCGATCCATGGTGAATAAAAGTCAAGAAGGAATCTACCCGAGATAGTGCAAGCTGAAGCCTCAAAAAATCCGCGAAGTGGAGACAAAAATGAGTTTTGACACACAACAGGGGGCGGGTCAGAGAGTTGACCCGAGGTCAACTCTCGGACCCTCCTCGTTGGTCCACGTGGACTAACCAGGAAAAACCCTGGAAAAACTCTTTAAAAATTCATTTAAAAATCGAATATAAATTATTTAATTTTAGGTTAATAAATAAAAAATGTTTATTATTTTATAAATTATTTTATTATAATTTTTAATTATTTTTAAGAGGTATATTTTTACAAGTTTACTTTTATACCCTTTATAGGTACATTACCTATATATTTTATTAATTTATTTTTATTTTCTGATTTTAATTTCTTTATTTTTTCTAGTATAACATACTTTTATACACTTAATTATATTTCTATTTTATTTTCCTGATGTATTTTGTACATTTAATAAAATATAAGTATGTAATGTACAGGTATATTTATAGGTATAATACCTATGTATAGAATATACAAGTATTTTATTTTGCATTTTTTTAGTTTTTATTCTGATTTTAATGTACCACAATTATTATAAATAATATTTACATAATTATAGAAATATAAGAATGCAAAAATAATGAATAAATAATAAATTGAATATTTTAATCTGTACAAGTATACTACAAGGGTCCAAAAGTCAACTTTCAAACTGTAACTCAGAAAAATACGAAACCACCTTCATTAAATAGATTATTTTATGCTATATACAATTAAAGTGAGTTTGGTACATTTCGATTTTTTTATTTGCAAGATACAGGTCAGGGAAGTTGGAGTTTTGGAATCTTATTCAGACCATAACTTTTTATATGTACTTTAGTTTTCAGTGAAATTAATTTTGTATTTTTATTTATTTAATTATCTACAACTTTCATATACAAAGTTTCTTTATTTGAGGTATAAAAAGTGGATCCAAAAATAGGTCCCAAAATGAATAAAGAATGAAAGGAATTTGAGTGTATTTTGACCATTATCTCCCCCTACTTTATTCCTTGTCGACCTATTCATCAAGATGCCTAGGTCTCGGGGTTTTGGGTCATAAATTATTTAAAATATTTTATTCTTTTTCTTTTCTTTTATTTATTCTATAATTTTGGCTTTAATTACAGTATTTTATACACTATTTGGATGCACATGCATGAATGCTAGGATGATGGATTTAATGCTATTTACACACATTTGCTAGGGTTTTTAATGCCAAAATGATAGAATAAAGATGATGAAATGTGGCTTCATCAACAGGGTGTTGGACGACTATATGAGTTTCTTTTCTGGTAGCACGGACATTTAAAGACTGGAGTACGAGTTGAAATAAATCTTTAGAAAAGGGATGGACAACTGGACACAATTTTTTCTAAGACTCCAAACATGTACGGAAAAAATACTCCATATCCGTAGGGGCACAACAAGATCCGTGCAGAGCTACCAAAAATCCAAATAGAAAGAGGCCAACTACCAAATAAATATTTGACCAAAAAAGTCTGAGCTTCAAGAAAACATGTAGACCTTGGTGGAGACTTGGTTAAACAGGCTGGCTTCAAAAGGAGAGGTGACTACACTAGTCACCCTCTAGTTATTTTCCCCTTATTATAATTTCTTCCTCTTCTCAAATGTGAAGACAATGTGACATGCCTTAGAAGGAAATACATGACTCCCCGAGGATGAGTTACTAGAGGAGAGGTTTGCATGGTAGTCCAACATTCTAGATGAGAAGAGCTAAAACTTTTCACACACATGAGTCAATTGTTCAATATTCATGGGATATGCTTTTGGAAGGGGAATGATCTAAGACATCTTCTGAGCCGAAACCGTGACAATGATGTGTAGAACTTGGAGGTTGTTGATTTTAAAACCCTAATTCTCACAAAAGTTTCTCCCAAATAATAATCCAAAGGTCGGTTGTAGCTCCATTTTCATCTTCTTCTCATGGTCTTGGTATGGAACCCAATCTCATTTCACCTCATTACATTTCTTTAGTTGCTCGGGGACAAACATGGATTAAGTATGGGGGGATGATGAATCTCAGATTCATCACTTTCAAAGTAACTAATTAAGCAAACCCTCAAAATTCTTTGGCAATTCTTCATTTATATTTCATAATTAGAATCCATGCATATGTAAATATTAATGGCATTTTATCATTCATTATTACATAAAATGAGGAGCCAACAATCACAGGACAATTGACATGTAAAACAGGCTAACTTCTCTGATTTTTAACTAATTCATGCTAACTCCAAACCTCCTGAAACCACTTCCATTGTGTACATATCACTAACAAGAATAAATGAAAAATAACAAAAAAATCACTAACATAAATAAGTGGACCAGAAACCCAAACACTAACTTCAGATCTGTTAGATTAAAACACTGATATCTTCCTCATACAATGTCTGATTGATCTTACTTACTTTTGAATGAATTTACATTCAATTATCTTCAAAGCAAGACCAAGTTCAAGTGAATCAGAGTTCATATGTGAAAGTTGGGTTTTGGGCCTCTTTTTATTCATTATGTATTATTCCTAATTTTGACCTATTATTTTATGTACATATTTAACTCTTTTTATTTTATTTCTTTTTTATTTATTTTCTTTGATAAAAGTTTTATTAAAATGCAAAAAATTCAAATCTAATAATGAGCTTGAAATCAAAGAAATTAACTAAGTTAGAGTGTTCATTACCAATTTGTACAAAAATCGTCTTTTTCGTACATTATTTTATTTCTTCATTTTCCTAATTAAAAAATTCCAAAAAATAGATTATTGTGCAAATATTTATTTTTATCACATTTTTCCAGATTTTTATCTTAATTTTAAATCACAAAAAAATTACAAAACCCAAAAATAAAGGTATTCAGTGTACATAGAGTACCCAAAAAATTACTTTGTGCAAATGATCGATTTTACTTTTGATCCCTCCATGAAAGTTGTAGATCTCGATGAGATGAGTAAATTTTATAAAGAATTTTTTTTGATTCAAGGACGTTTGTTATTTATTTTGATTTTTTTCGAATTTTCTGTTGGTAACACGTGGCAACTTCTGGAGCTACCACGTGTCAACCATTTTTTACCTTTTTAAATATTCATTTTATAAACAAAATTCAAAAAATATAATAAAAAGGCCGCACATTCTTCTCACGTGCCTCCTCTACACGTGCCCAGCACGTCCGTCTTCCTCCCCTTTCCCCGTCCATCTAGGCGGCACCGGCCACCTTCCTCTTCAGGTCAGCCGTCAATCAACCCAATCTTTATGATCACGTGTCCAAATCAGATCGTCTCCTTCTCCTTTCATCCTGTCGCCACTTTCTATCTTCAGCCGATCACCACTGCTCATTAAATCTCATGGCCAATTGCCTTTAGGCATTTTGCTCAATCACTCATATCAAGATGCCTTCCCAAATTGATCACTGCCTCATCTGCTATAAGAACCTCACCATCACCCTTCATCTATCTCATCCGTAGTCTGCACGATAATTTAAGGATTGGGTCCCATTGTGACAACTCGGAGCCCACCTCTCCTCCAGTGAGATATGAGCCCAGTGGGTTCGTTGCAGCGCGATCGAGCTTTGCCAACTACCCCTTGCCCTGGCCCCTTCGTGTCATAAACCCACCGACACTCCAACACTCTACCTTAGTGACTTCGAGCCAACGACTTCAGCTTCATCATTTCCATCGACAAACAGCCACCAACAACCACTATGGAGGACTCCATTTCATCGATGCTCCACCTAGCAACAAGCTCTGATTCTCCGTCCCAACACCTTCATAAACAGCTCCAGGTAGTTCCCAACTTATTTGGCCACCTCCATCGCTGCCTGGAGGCACTTACAGTCCACACCTACTCGGTCGTGTGTTGACCGAGGACCCTTTCTTCTCCATCACTGCAGCCACACCCGACCACCATCCTCACCAACACCTCATAGTAGAGTAGCTTCCACCGCATCGACCTCAACTCTTCTCGCGACGACCTCAGCTCCTCCGCCTGCACCTCGCAAGGTAGCTTTGCTCCCATTATTGATAACAAGGACGAAGGCCACCTCACATGACCTGCATGTTAGTGGTGGTGAACTTGCACTGAAGCCCTTGAAGAACTCATCAATTCCACGCAGTGCCAGCTGCCCAGAGGGAACGTGAGGTGCACGTGCCTCTCTGGAAGTTTTGTAGATAACCTCCTCTAGGGGTTGGTAATTCCAATTAAATCCCTCCCTTTGCATTTTTCTATTTTATTCTAATTATTGTAATTACAAATAGATCCATGTCTTTCTTCTTTTTTTTAACCTTATTTTTGCATTATTTAATTATTCAAAAATAACATTATTTTCACCAATTACTTTCTTATATTATCACACTTGATTCATATTTTTAAGATCTATGGTTATTTATTGATTAATATTCTTGCGTAAAGTTGCATATTTTGCCCATTTTGAGCTTAGTAATTCATAATTAATTGATCATAGCTCCAAAAAACTTCTCAAATTGTATAATTAATTGTGTATTAATTGCTCCCAAAATGAATTACATTTGCTTGCATATTTTTCTCTATAAAAATCATTTTGTATATTTCAGTAATTATTTTTTAATGGGTATTAAACTCAACATTTTTAGGCTTCAGGATTTTTCTAGGATAGTTCAATTGTTGCTCTATCTTAGATAAATTTATTTCTTGAAATAAAATAGGTTTAATGTTTATCATAATTAATTATTGAGATTCACATTATTTTCATTCATTAATTCATAAAATATTCATCTTTCATTAGAAAATTAAAAAAACATTATAGTGAACTCATTTTAGCATAAATTACATTTCGACCAAATTTCATAATTTTTTGACTCTATTGAACTAAAAATTGCATTTTAGTCCTTATAATTTACCACATTTGCAGGTGCATCCATTATTTATAATAAAAATACCAAAAATATTTCACCTTGAAAACCACACACGAAATTTGATAGACAATAACCTAGGTAGTTCATTTGCCTCCTCGAGTTCAACATTGGGACTTGCCTAAGTAAAATAAATATAAAGTCACTCGAATTAATTGAGTTAAATATCTAAGCGATTATTTCTTGATTGATTCTGATTACCCGCCTACAATGGAACAACGAAGACATTCATTTCTTTTCACATGATTAATTCACGCAAAATAATTAAGGGAAATCAGAAATCGTGACTCTTCAACTAGATAATGATAGTCACAGATCCCGATGACGACTACTGCAATACTTGCATCAGATCCCATCAGAATGACTATCTCCCATTGATCGAGACTCTTAGTTTCCTGAAATAAATGCAACATTTTGCATACATGAACAAAAGCACCAGAATCTATAACCAAACTTCCTTCTTGCCTAATGAGAAAATTAGTTTCAATGACGAAAGTAGATTTCATATTTGCTGGGGCTTTACCTTTGTCAACAGACTTTAGGACTTTAGGTAATCTGGACAATTAGGCCTCTAGTGCTCTGGCTTCTTGTAGTGATGACAGACATCGATTTTCTTTGATGCTATCAATGTGGATGCATTGGAAGATGAGCCAACGTCTTGAATCTTATTCTTTCTCTTCTAGGTTGGGGCCTTCCGAGAACCATGCTTCGAACCACACTTTCCTTTGACTTGTGCAACCATTGCATTGCTAGATGGGCCATCATTCCTCATTACATCTGCAGCAGACCTTAATGCAACCAATATCCCAATATTAGTATAATCAACTTTACTCATGTGTAATGTGACCACAAAGTTGTTGAAAGACTTAGGGAGAGACAACAGAATCAAGTTAGCTTGTATATATTTATCCATGCCAGCCCCCATGTTTCGAGCTCACAAAGGTATCCAAATATTTTGAGTACTTGTTCTTAGATAGAGGTCCCCTCCTACATCTTGCAGCGAATAAGTTCTTTCATGATATTATAATGTTGTGTGCAGTTTACATCACCAAACATTTCTCTTAGATTCACCATAATATCATGGCAAGTGTTCATCTCCACATGTTGCTTCTGAAGCACATTGGACAATGAACCCAGAATGCAATACCTTGCCAATTTATGATCTTCAGCATATTTTTCATTAAAATTGATTTTTCGGAGTCTTCGTGTCTGTGTACTTGTCCTTAGACGACACATGAGAGATGCGCTCTGTAGAAAGAACAAGATCCAAATTTTGGATCCAATCCGAATAGTTTGGTCCAGTCAACTATTGACCTCCAAGAGCCTGCTAAGTGAGTTCATGGATTACATTTTCTAAAATTAAGAATGTACTATATTAGAACATGTAAATAATTATATATTCAATTGTATTTCATTGATTAAGGAAATTTTAATCAAATTAGTCTTGCCTTTTCAAATTTGAAAGTTCACTCCCTTAATCACTTTCAAAGCAAGAGATATACTTATAGCTATATCTCTAGCAAGAACTGGGATCTTCTCTTTACCTTTGTTATGTCCCATTAATATGAGAACTTGTAACTTGGATAAAAAGAAGTGGGAACACATTCCGCCTTGAAAGTCCAACTTGCAATTTCCAATTCGATCTTTAACATCCGAGCCCACCACTCCTAAGGTGATGTTGACCCTTTGTTAATTGAAACAACCATCAACAGGATTAGAACTTGCTATATGAAATCCAATATCGCCTAAATAATAAGAGGACTCGATATTGTGTTCTCTACATATAGGCCTTACTCTTTCAAGAAGTAAAGAGCCCGATCCATATGCACTTGTATGCAGAAGCTATCGCTTCAAACATCTGTCTCCTACATACAAACCTTGGTGACAGAACCATTCGCCTTAACGGGAGACCATGGATGTCACTTATGTGATCATCCATCTCATATTCAAGTTCTAATTTATTATCGTGAATCATATTCACATAATTAATTCTTCCAAGGATAATACACATTGATTCATAATAGAGTATTTTAATCGTATGTAATTTATTTAATCATATTAAATCAATTATTAATCCAATTTAATCAAGCAATAAACTTAATTGTTACTTGAAAGGACGGTACTATCTCAAAAATACATATTATTCAAATTTTAATAATTAGAAAAATACATCATGATACCTTCAGACATCATCCCATCCCAACCCTCTATCATGGTCAATACCGATGGGAGAGGGATAGACCGCTCATAGACATGGAAGAACCTGCTACCCAACCGCTCCCCGACTAGACACCATATCCACCTTAGGTTAGGATAATGCCAATAGATCACTTTGTACTTGGGATGATAATCGGTCTTTCAACTGAAGTTATACCATATAATAATAATAATCAAAATTATTTCTATTAATATTACAAGGAGTTTTTCTAAACAAATCTCGAATCCTATTCAAGTAACCAAGTTTTGCATGTAGAGATTGTCCTACAACTATTGCAGGATGCCCTAGGGTTTCATGAAACACTCATTCAATGATGATTGTTGTTTAATCAATTATTTCCATAAAAATATATTAATCATCAATCAATCAATCAGGCAAATTCTTAATTTTCTTGATCGACATTGAAATATAAACAAATTAAGAAAGAGATATTGATAATGCAATAGTTATCTGACCCATCTCCATTAAATATGGAATATCTAGGGAAAACAGAGTCAGAATCATGCGAAATAAAATCGTGTGGTTTACTGGTTTGATTCTCTACTTAATTAAACTATTTATTTCATATATCATGATAGGAGGATAGTAAGTAAAAATTATTTTTTACAGATCCATTCGAATCAATTTCATACACTTTTAGTACCAATCAAAGGTTATTGTTTTTGGTACATATTTAGACATTACAAATATATTTTATCAACAATAAAACATGTCCAAACAGTGCACAAATAGCAAGTTTTTATTTCATAAAAAATCGATTCGATTCTTTCTTCCAATGCAAAAATAATTATTCCCATGCATCCAAAACATGAACCATGATCGCCTAGGGTTTTAGATCATATCCAAGACCTGACCAAGGCTCTGAATATCACTTGAAGGATATGGAATAATTCTTAAGCACATCACGGAAGTGTGAGGATCACATCATATACAATCGAGAGTGACTAGTCGAACTAGTTGCTCGGTGCAGCGGAATTTAAAAAATTTTAATCAATGAAACCACATGATCCAAGAACAATTTTCAAATCATTTCATCTAAATCACATACTAGATAAATTAATACCTCTTTTAGAATGGTTGTGATCAAGTCTATAAGAGAAGAGACCTCCTGTCTCAAGTTTGATCCGTTGGAGGAGAAGCTTGCGAGCGTGGAGATGAGTCGTGTGCTTCTCTTAATCCAGGTCATTGATACAAGCAATGGATTTCCTGATCTCATCTCACGAGATCGAGTGTCTTATTTACGAGCAAGGTTCACCAAATAAGACGTAGAACCAAGAGTCGCCAAAGTGGCAACGCAATGATGATGCGATGACGACAACGATCTTCTCTCTAGGGATGGAGTGGATGATCACTCTAGGGAGAGAGAGAGAGAGAGGTGGCATGAGAATGAGAGAGAGAGAGAAAGAGATATTGAAGTTGTTGTTCTAGTAACCTGAAGAGCAATGGTTGCTTCTTCTTATATAGGGTATTTGGAGTCCATGGATCTCAACCCATAGGCAACACAAAATCAACAGATGCGATTAATTTGTGTTATTTTCAATGACCATGATTTTGTTGTAAAATACAACAACAATTAATTTGATTTAGATTAATATATATTGATAAATCAATATATATTAATTCCAAATTAAATCAACTAATCATACAGATCATGAGGAGGATATTGCCCACATCCCTAAAAAGGGAGGACAACCCTCTAATCCCATTAGGACTTGGTGGTCGTCCACCTCCTTGACTTGAGAGGGGTTAATCTCCTTCCAAATCATGAGATTACATTATCTCATGAAATCTCTAAGATTTTACAACACTTGATATAAATTATCTCACAAATAATTCATAATTATCTTGTAAATATTGCTATCATACCATTGGATTCGCAACCCAAATGAAATTTAAATTATATTTTCAATTTATTATCCAATCCAACTAACATCAATAATTAATCAATAAATATAAGTCACAATGGTCTCTCTCTCTCTCTCTAATGCATTATAAATTATATTTATAATATATATGAATAATTGGATAGTGCTATCCACATTATTCTTATCCATAACAATTAAATCACATTTAATTCTACCGGATCATCATTCTCATGTATTCAAATAATATTAATCAAATTCACATTATTTATTATAATTAAATCATATTTAATTATCCATTTCTCAGTGCTTACATATAATTTAATAATGGAATTATTCTTGAACTCTTTCAAGAATAATCCACTTTTTCCACAGATACTTGGAGATAAGGACAAGACGATTGTAGTTCCACGTAAAGTAACTTGGATACTGAGATCGCATCTCAAATCCAGATCTCATGGACCTCTCATAGATGCTTGATTAAATCAAGGCCGTAAATCTAATCTTCTCATTGCTTCTGAATGTCATTCAGATCAATGTCCAACACTTGGACTAAGATCAAATTACTTCTCTAATGAGAGGAGTCACTAAAATCCAGACATGTTTCATCACTCCCTCAGAATAGAAGTGTCATGGTTATACAATCATTTATGATTACATCACCCTCAGGTATTCCTAATACATGTACATCCTGTATACTGGAAGGCCTATGAGTAACCCGAAGATGTAGATCAATTTACACTGTCGTCTTTAGGGTTTCATCATCAAGTTTCTCATTCTTTGTCATTGGGAGTTAGTATCGATCATATTATTTCCAAAAGCATATATCATACATAAAAATTCTTCTCATGCTTTAAATCATTACGGACATGCATGAAATTTGATCGGTCCCAATACCTCATGAGTGAGCTCATGTTTTCTGGCTCAGAAGTGAACATGTATGATCCCTTTGAGAGATCGTATTACACATATGATCTCATATGCACACCAGCTGCAAGTGTATAGACCTTTGTTAGGTCATCAACCTTTGGTCTGCCATATGTACATACTTAGACATATTGCGACAAATCTTTCTTCGGTTAGAGGATATGTGCCTATATCGTGATAGTATACGGCATAGGACTTTGGTCATCTCAATCTCGTTAAGTCAACTTTTTGACCGAACTAATTTGTCACCTCCGAATATATATTCCCATGTAGAGGACTTGCATCAGGAGGTCAGTTAGATATCAGCCTAATGAGAAAGGATTTGATCCCCTACTTAGGTTGGAGATCAGCTCTTAATAATTATTTGACGGTGCTTGATGAGTCCTCCATCTAACTCCTTAGATATTCATCCAGGAACTAGCCTGTATGATTCAACTATTGAATCAATAGCTATATGATCATTAAGATGGATATGGTACACAACCCTAATTGTACAGAGGGACCTTATAGTGCATTCACTCATTTAATCGAATATAGGGATTGAAATAATCAATAACTTTTATTTATAAATCAAATATTACAATAACATTTATTATAAGAATAGTTTTCCTCGGGCTCACATGGCTAACACCATCGTCCTCACTCTGGGATTGTCCTAAAAACATGAGACTGACAAGTCTAAATTAACCTTTGAGTCTCCGGGTGTGTATGATGATGCATAGAGAGTGTCTCTTTGAATGACCTGGCAGACCAACTGATAGAGGAACAATTGTCTAATAAAGTTCTTGCAAACTTGATCATATTGATCTGGCTAGTCATGAAGTGTGCACCCATGTCTCTCTTTCTTCCTTGGAAGCTCATTCCTGATTAAATGAGATATAGCAATGGAGAGGATTTGATTCTTTATTCGACTTGAGTTCTTTCTGCTGACCCTTGTTGGTGTGCATCCCACCTTAATGTATTTTCTAAAATTCGGATCTCTTTCTATCATCTCATGTTGGGATAATGTGGCCTTGATGTTTTCTCTATAGATGCATACCATCTCTTCATCATTTTTATTGTTTTTTTTTGTTTTTCTTCTTTCCAACCATTAGATCATGAAGGAAAGGGATCGAGTAGTCAGAATCAAAAACTGAAACATCAATTTTATTAAAAATAGGAGTCTGTACAAGATTCAGATTGAGACTGACACTAGGATTTTAACTCAAACTAGGAAAAGAAAATGATGACTGTGGTGGTGGGGTACGTTGTTTCTGTTGTGAGTCTTCCTCTACTTATTCAGACTTGCTTAACTCTGAAGTATTGTGATGCTCTGATGTGGGGGTTGGTGGTCTCTCCTCTTCTTATCTTCCCCAGATGCATGGTTAGGTGTGGACACTAGGGCTATGTCACTGCGCTCCTTTGCTCGATCATGCATGTTTGTGTTCTTTCCACTCTTGAGAGAAATATGATTCATGTCATCATGCAAAAAGATCTTGTATTCATGTAAAGAATACTCTGAGATTATTACCTGATCTTTGTGTCCAAGGTTATTTGGGTTAGCTTAGACTTGAGCTGGAATTGCATTTTGTGGTACGATGCACTCATCTCCATCTAGAGAGTCAATTGATATCAACTCTCATGTCATGATGTTCATCCATTACTCAATGGAGTTTGGTAGAGATTGAAGAGGAAGATCCATGGCCTTGATTGGCTTGGGGTAGCGGGTTTGGACGATAATAGCTTTGTTGGCCCTAGTGCCGGTACTATTGCTGTCGTTATGGGTTCTGGTAACCCAGACAGAATTGCTCAAATAGTCGTTGTTGCTGTTGTTGAGGCTAATACAAGGACGAGATTGTGGTGGATGATGGTTTGGAGTTGAGTTGGATTCTTGTCAGTTGATGGCGTCAAGGTTGTATCAAACTCCGTTGATCTACATCACTTGCGGGTATTTCTCATAAAATGTCTTAGCAGAGGTTTCTTCGGTTAGTTGGCCAAAAACTTGATCTCCACACCAATTGCTCTGTTACCCTACCCCTTGCCTTTGAATATAGTGAATATGATGTATGGGGGATGGGGATGTAGTAAGGGTTGGTATATGTTGCTTAGATATCCTATTAGCTATTTCATCTATCCACTTGAGCATCTTCGATAATTTCACCACACCTTCTTGTAAATCCGTTCGACCACAATTAGCTGATCATCTATGATTCCCATGTCGATGAGTAGATTTTTCACAATATTCTTTCCCCCTTTTTTTATAAGAGTGAAAGGGTGTTGGGCATGTAGGCCCAACTTGTGGGCTTGTGCATGACTCGTGTCTACTAGCTTCTCGAATACCTTGTAGCCAATGTCCTCATGATGTCCAATATATCTTACTCCACAAGAAGAACTAACTAACCTTTACATTTCTGGGTTCAAACCACCGACAAGACTCTGGACAAACATCATCGGTATCCTGGGCATTTTTGAATTAAGTCCATAAACCTCCCCAGGTTTCATGAAATGGTTCATTAGGATACTGGGTGAAGCTTGTGAGCTTGATCATCATTTGGTTAATTCTACTCATTGGGTAGAATTCCTTTAAGAACATAATCTTGAATGTAGCCCATGTCGAGTCCACTTCCCCTAAGTTCTTTAGCTAGTATGCTACCTTATTAGTCAAGGTGAAGGAAGTGGCTCTCAACCTATTATAGTCTTGACTAACTCTAAGGTGAAAGAGGTTGTCACATACTAGTTCGAAGTCTCGTAGAAAAAAGTAGGGCTCATGGTTGTTTCCTATGAACTTGGGAATCAACACGAATAATTGCGATTTGTGTTCCAACGCATCTTCAGGAGGAACTGGTCTCTACCAGTTGTAATCCTCATCAAGTTCTAGGAGGTACATGTCTTCCATATCAGCTTCTTCCTGATCTACAACTCCTTGTAGTTCGACCAGCCTAGCTCTGAGTAGTTCATTTTGTTGTTATGCAACGGTTATCCAGGATATGATTGCTACCATTGGGTCATTGTTTTTCTCCTCCTCACTAGGATTTTTCTTTGGTGGTATTTTGTTTTTCTTCACCTTCATATGTAGATAAGTCTAAATTAGATACACATATAGAAGGTTTGAGAGATCTATCAAAGACATAAATTTCTTTGATAGGAAGAGAATTAAAGAGAGGGTTAGTCCTGGATTGGCTAAACCCTGAGCGTGACTTATTAGTGTTGATCTTGGAAAGATGGTTGGCACATGACAAAGTGGGATCGAGAAAAGGGTCATCTCGAACATGTGGAGACATGAAATCTAAGGGGTTATGTGAAGTGTTCACAAAGTCTGAACTAAATTCTCTAGAGAAATCCATCCCTGATGTCAAGAGAGTCGGAAAGAGCACAATGATTGAGTCAAGAGAGAGAGAGAGAGAATAAACACAAAATACTAATCAAACCCGTAGATTCACCCACTCAATTCTTTTGAAGGCATGTTAGAGTTCATCCTCTTATCTTTTCAGTTTCAATTTAGTGGAAAAACAATTTTGAGAATATTAAGAGAATATTGGGTTCTAGAGAGTGTCACAAAGATTGGCATGAATTCATATCGTTAGTTGCATCTACTTTAAGCCAGTATGGGTATAAGTACGAACCATAGAACTGATACATGTATTACTTCAGGACAATGCTATACACGTCCTTTTACCACCCAATATGCTAAGGGAGATTGTAGTTCCCTCAATGAGAAGTAGATAGTCATATTTAAAATCAGTAATCAGAGTGAAGCTCCCATGTTTTGGCTCTACCCTAAGTGTGCGATTCTTTTCCTACAAACAATAAGTGGGCTTCTCTCCACCAGACATAAAAGTTAATTTATTTATTTTTATTAACAGTCACCTTGATTAGTAGTCCCTATTTTAATTCAGAGTTATCACTTAAGTCTTATGTGAGCACAGAAAAATCATACTTAACGAGAAGTCCCAATTCCTTAAAATCCTAATTTCTAAAACCGAGGTAGAGAGGATCGAGAAAGCCGATGCAAGAGAGAAATCAATGTGTATGCTAAGAAGAAGACTTACAGTAATTACTCACGTTCTTCATGCGGGATGCAATACAAAGAATTAAAATTTACACTAAATGATATGCACATATGAAAATGCCCTAGGCAAATAGTTATATTAGTGAGAAGAATTGATTTAAAAGTTGGCTAAGTCGAATGATCTTATAGGGCGTATGATTAGTGAAAATGTGTGGCCTAGAAATTATGAGCACAATAAAAAATAAATAACTTAATCTATCATATGTACACCAAATTTCTATGCCACTCAAGTCTGGTCTCAACAGCACAGAAGGGGTTGAAACAGACCCGACACACCACAGAAAGTCCAGTTCAAATTATTACAAAATATTAGGATTCAGAGAGACCCTATAAATGATGCATAAATTAAATCAATCAACCATCTCTCTCAAAACAACAAAATAAGAGTCTTCTTCACAGGTCCTTGATTTTTGTCCAAAAAAATCTTACTCTGAATTATCTGCAAAAAGATAAATCATGGTTAGTATCGAAAGTAAGATAGAGATGCAACTAAATTGAGAAAATAAAATGCAAAATTAAAAGGAAATAATAACAATAATGACATAGAAATTAAATTCATAAATACTTAATTATCGAATTTATTTAAAATCTTAAAAAATACATTGCTTCCTAACAATGACACCATCTGCTGAACACATATTTCACCTATTTAAAATCGATGAGTTGTAGTACAGGAGATGAAAAGTGATCTATTAAAAACCAAAGTTCTTGAATATTGTGGAACAATTTTTACTTGGCAAGTCTGTCAAGGTTGAACATAGAGAACATCGTATTTTAGTTGCATGGTACTAAATTGATTTCAATAATTAAGTAAATACTATGTTAATTTCTTTGTTAGGAAATAAAATAAAAACTGAAATAATGAAATGTGATGATGCAAATGCAAGCAAATAAGATGAAGTTCGGAATTTATGATTTTAGTTAATTTTAATCCTCAATTAAATTGTCAGTTAATCCTCAATTGAGATCTCAAACCCAAAAAGATTAAAGTCCAGAAAGATTTATCAAAGCGAATCCAATCTGCAAGCTAAATGATTAATATATCCAAGATTAATACTGCGATAAAGAGAACACTTCTTGATTTGGCTCCAAATGCTCCTGGGATTTAACCCTCAAAGATTGATTACTAATAATATAGAATTAAATCTCATAATCTGTCATTGAATGAGTCTTGAAAATAATCTACACTAATCATAACAAGATTTGTCAAAATCAAAACTCTTCAATTAAATTTCAATCTCGTAAAGTATGGATTAATTCCTCCAAATCATGACCCTACAAATTTCTAAAAGAGTCTTATCAATTATCAAAGAGAAGTAATGAAATTCAAATCCCCGCAATCGAGTTCATGTAGATTAGGTCGAATTTTTCTCAATATAAACTGACATTCAGGATGAGTTACCTTGGTGTATGTTATTTGTTGATTATATTGTGTTGATTGACGAGACAAGAGATGGAGTAAATGAGAAACTTGAGGAATGAATACATGAGTAGGAGACTAAAGGATTTCGTATAAGTAGGTCTAAGACGGAATATATGGAGTGCACCTTTGATGGAAGCAATGGTGAAGGAATCACAGTGAAGATTGGTGACGGTAACATTCGGAAGAGAGATTCTTTTATATATCTGGGATCTATTTTGAAACAAGATGGGGAAATTGATGGAGATGTTACTAATAGAATAAATGCAGGTAGCTAAAGTGGAGAGGAGCCTCTGTTGTTTTTTGTGATAAGAAAATTCCTTTAAAAATTAAAGGAAAGTTTTACAAAGTAGCTGTGAGACATGCCATACTCTATGGATATGAATATTGGCATGTGAACCATAGACTTGTACAGAGAATGGTTGAGCAGAAATGAAAATGCTAAGGTGGATTTGTGGACACACACGTAAATATCTGATTCAGAACAATGCAATCAGAAAGAAAGTTGGTATAGCTCCGATCGAGGATAAGATGCGAGAAAACCACTTAATATGGTTTGGTCATTTGCAAAGAAGATCAACTGATGCACCAGTTAGAAGTTGCGAGTGTTGGAATGTTGAGCCGGCTAAGAGAGGGCGAGGTAAGCCCAAGAAGTGTTGGAAAGAGACTATATGAAGGGATCTTAGTTTTGTGGATATAAGCTCGGGATAGATCCAAGATAGATCTGAATGGAGGGAAAGAATCCATATAGCCGAACCTACTTAATTATGGGAAAAGGATTTGTTATTGTTGTTGTATAAATATGACACCAATATGTTAAAGATCGGCCTGCATAAATTATCAAAAATCCCCAAATAATAATTATTATAAAAAGCTTCAGATCAGTTCATGAGGCATATAAAATTATAGAGCACTACACAACCTTTAAAATGACATATTTTGCGCTATAATTGGAGTTTATAAGGAAAAGTTACGCTAAAATGAACTTCTAGGGACTAAAATGTAATAAAAATAAAGTTATTCCTTCCAAAAGGGTCCTTGGAGGGACTTGTCTACAATATAGGAAACCCTCCTGGGTTTTGTGTAATTTCTCCAAAGTGGGCATGTATGTGGCACGTGTCTTGGACGGTGGGGTGCATTTTGTAATTTTTGCAGTTGCAAGGTATATGGAAGCAATATTCCCATGCCCTCACATGCTACACACATGATGACATAGGTCTGAGAGGCAGGGCAGAAGCTTGGGCTCCGAGCCTGCACATAGCGTGTGTCTGGAGGTTTAGTGCAAATGGCAGGCTTGGGCACCCAAAGCTTTGCGTGTCGGGTTGAGGGAGGTTCAAAGGGCTCCAGCCTCGAGGTATGAGCCAAGGTTCAGGGAGGATAGTGAGGTGGCTGGAGAGTTGTTGGATAAAGGATATTGTCCTCTATCCAACAGTGGCTAGAGGAGAGGCGAGCAGTGGAGAGGCAACTGTTGGGTTATGACAGAGCAACTGAATGCGGTGAAGAGTCACGATGGCATGGGGCAGAGCGATGAGGTGAACGGGTTGTTGTGGCAATGCTTATCGAGGCTGGCAAGCGAGGCATGCCCTGCAAGGGTTAGTGGAAACCAAGGACGGAAGGGAAGAAGGTCTCCATGCAGAGGCGAGGGACCTGGAGCTAAGCCGAGGCAGATGAAATGACCAATCGAATCAGAGGAGCAAGTCGTACACTCTACACAAGGCGGGAGAGAAGTCGCTGAGCTGACCCCTCAAAGATCTATGTGATCAAAACAACAATCAATACACACAATAGATATCAATCAATGAATAAGTATGTGTGAATCAAAATTTATTATAAACCCTACAAATAAATGTGTATAATGACAAGCAGAGTAGGGTGTCGAACATCGAAGTAAAACAATGTAGCACTCTATATTATTTATAAATACATTATAAATAAATAACATAGGTATTTGTTTGTATATACGTATGCACACTACTAATTAAAGAATGTGGGTTTCTAAACATATTATATTATTTTTTGGGGATTTTATCACTTGTGTCCCTTCGAGATATCGCAATATCAGTTATGCCCCTATCTTTTTGGTAATATCAGTTGTGCCCCTCACTTCTTGCTATTTTATCACTTGTGCCCCTCGGGTTAGTGACTGTCCATACACAATGCAAACGGACGTTAACTTTGAGGACAAAAGTGGTATTAATTTAAAAAAAGGTTATATGATAATTTTATACCCTCTTCCTCATCCTCTTCTTCTTCCTCCTCTTCCCCCATCCTCTTCCTCCTCCTCCAACCTCCTCCTCCTCCCTCTCCGCTTGAAACTCCTCCCCAGCCCACACCTCCTCCCAGCTCCCCGCACCTTCGCACCGCCGCGCCTGCCCCTCCCCCGCGCCGCCCCCACCCCGTACCGTGCCTATCCCTCTCCCGCTCTACCCCTGCCCTGCACCGCCCTTGCCCCATGTCGCCCCTCCCCCGCACCTGCCCCTTCCCCGCCCCGCCCCTCCCCCACGCCGCCCCTGCCCCGCGCCGCCCATGGCGATCCCCACAACAAATAATAGTCCCAATAAAGGGGGAAACGAGAAAATTGTAGAAAAATCCCCCTGCTTATGAACGTGATGATGGCAACACGCAGACTCCTCCCTTCTATAAATCCATCGACGCTCTCCAGACCGACCTCGATCTACAGAACGCCAAACAGAACCACCAAGAGGAGCATAGGCATTACATCAGCCATGTCTAGCGCACCGAAATCCACGGTTCAACACAGCACCTCTCCCTTCAAGAACGCCAAGCAGGTGGTCAAGAAGTTCCTTTCGAAGCCCCAATCCGAAGGTGAGAGGCTCTTACGATGATCATCCCTTGCTGCCCAATCGATCAAATTTCGATCTTGAGCACTTTCGCTTATGTGGGTCATCTCTCATTTTCAGGCCCGAGTTGAAGCAGAAGGATCCGTTCCTCATGTTGGATAAGTTCTCCGGTAGGCCTTCCTAGTCGTGACATTCAGTTCTTGTGATTTTATTTTTAATATCGATGATGGATTATTGATGGATGATCCTTTATTGCAGTTTCTGCTCCTGCTGGATTTCCAGACCACCCACATCGTGGTACGCATTGACTAAAGTTTCAAAAGGGAATCGTCTTAATTTATCACAAATTGGATGACGCGTCTTGCTTCAATCCATCTATGGTTTTTCTTTTGTAGGATTTGAGACCGTCACATACATGCTACAAGGAAGAAGAGGAGTCTGGACAATAATACCCCTCTTAACTGCACCAAGGTTTGAAAAAACCATGGTTAAGTCAATTCATTGGTGGTCAATCTTACGGAAGGGCACAAATGATGGAGAAAGAGGTGAGGGGCACAATTGATATTACCAAAAACATAGGGGCATAACTGATATTACGATATCTCGAAGGGGCACAAGTGATAAAATCCCTATTTTTTATTAATTTTTATATTTTTATATACCTTTTTTATTTTTAAGTAATTATAAAATATTTATGATAATAAATAATATTATAACTAACATATTACTATATATAAAGATAGAATATAATATGGAATAATATAATTGTAAATATTAGTAAAGATAGTCAAAAATACAAAAAAAATATTTTTGTGTTTTTTATATTTTTTTAATATTTTGTGATTTTCAAGTAATTTTGCAAAATTTTAGATATTTAAGTAAAAAATATCCCAAAACATGGAATAAAGAAAGTAGGCTGAATTGATTTGGGGTTTAAAAATAACAAAAAGCCTCAAAATTTTCCAAATACAAAATTTAATATATAAACATATAAATATAATTATCGAACAAAAATAAATATTTTTGGGATGCTTGATGATTTTTTATATTTTTATAGGATTTTGGATATTTTAAAAAATTTCTCATTTTATTTTCCTATTTTTAGGGATTTTAGGTATGGGGGTACTAGATACTATAATAAACATATACTATATTTTTAGGAATTTTTAAACATGATTTTTCTGGATTTTTTAAAGCAATAGGGAATAACCATGCAAATTTTGATTTTTAAGAAATAGGAAAGGGATGTTAAATGCAAATTTTATTACATGGCATGCGAGTGCATGCATCCAGGTACGTCATCCTTATTTTTTCATAATTTTAGATGTACAGAATATTTTTATAAAAAATCAAGAAACATATGCAAAAATAGTTAAACTAGCAGGGGTATATTTATAAGCACAAGGGGCAAAATGCAAATAACTCAAAAATTTATAACTAATATCTGAACTTTTTATACTAAAACTTAATTACAAAAGGTAGAGGGGTATACATGTAATTTCCCTAGCATGTGGGTCATCACGTGAGGTGACATAGCAAAGCACTAAAGTGTAATATGTAAATATCAATGGGCTTACAGGTAAATTACCCACCAAATTTTAAACTGTTGGAAATGCGAGCCCACGGCGAGCCATTATGCAATAAATGTTATTGCAATTCACTCCTTAATCTGAAATGAAGAATACATAATTTGCATAATAGGTCCCTTAGTACAATTAGGGTTATGTACCATGGCCATCTTGATGATCATATAGCTGTTGATTCAACTATTGAATCATAGAGGCTGGTGCTTGGATGAATATCTAAAGAGTTAGATTGAGGACTCATCAAGCACCGTCAAATGATTGTTAAGAGATGATCTCCAGCCTGAGTAGGAGATGGCAATCCTTATCTCTGAAGGCTAATATCTGACCGACCTCTTGATGCAGGTCCTCTGCATATGAATAGAGATTTGGAGGTGTCAGATTAGTTAGGTCAAAGAGTTGACTTAACGAGATCGAGATAACAAAAGTCCTATATCGTATGTTGTCATGATATAGGCACGCATCCTCTGACCGGAGACAGATGTGTTGCTATATGTCTAAGTATGTACATTTGGCAGACCAATAGGTTGATGACCTAATCAAGGTCTATACACCGGCGCGCTGGTGTGCATATAAGGGCATATGAGTAATACGATCTCTCAAAGGGATCATACAGGTTCAGTTACTGAACCGGAAGACATGAGGTCACTCATGACATATTGGGAAGAATCAAATTCCGTGCGCACGGTCGTCTCGCTTTGGAAGCTTGACTGAATTTGTAGGTTTGATATATACTTTTAGAAAGTATATGATCAACACCTAGGTATGATATATGCTTTTGGAAAGTATATGATCGATACCGACTTCCAATGATCGAATGAGAAACTTACTGATAAAACCACGAAGTAGACAGTATAAAGTTGATCCAATACTTCGGGTTTAGTCTGAGTCTTCCAGTTTGCAGGATGTACAGGTATTGGGAATACCTGAGGGTGATGTGATCATAAACGATTGTATAACCATGACGCTTCCATTCCTAGGTGTTGGACATGTGAGCCCACGGCGAGCCATTATGCAATAAATGTTATTGCGAATATCATTCCCTGATCTGAAATGAAGAATAAATAATTTGCATAATAGGTCCCTCTGTACAATTAGGGTTATGTACCATGGCTATCTTAATGATCATACAGCTGTTGATTCAATTATTGAATTATAGAGGCTGGTGCTTGGATGAATATATAAAGGATTAGATTGAGGACTCATCAAGCACCGTCAAATGATTGTTAAGATGTGATCTCCAGCCTGAGTAGGAGATGGAAATCCTTTTCTCACATAGGCTGATATCTGACCGACCTCTTGATGCAGGTCCTCTGCATAGGAATAGAGATTCGGAGGTGTCAGATTAGTTAGGTCAAAGAGTTGACTTAACGTGATCGAGATAACCAAAGTCCTATGTTGAATGCTGTCACAGCATAGGCACGCATCCTCTGACCGGAGACAGATGTATTGCTATATGTCTGAGTATGTACATTTGGCAGACCAATAGGTTGATGACCTAACCAAGGTCTATACACCGGCGCGCTGGTGTACATATAATGGCATATGAGTAATACGATCTCTCAAAGGGATCATACAGGTTCACTACTGAACCGGAAGACATGAGCTCACTCATGAGATATTGGGAAGAATCAAATTCCGTGCACGGTCGTCTCGCGTTGGAAGCTTGACTGAATTTGTAGGTTTGATATATACTTTTGGAAAGTATATGATCAAGACCTAGGTATGATATATGCTTTTGGAAAGTATATGATCGATACCAAATCCCAATGATCAAATGAGAAACTTGGTGATCAAACCCTGAAGAAGACAGTGTAAAATAGATCTTGATCTTGGGTTGACCATGGGTCTTCCAGTATGCAGGATGTACATGTATTGGGAATACCTGAAGGGTGATGTGATCATAAACGATTGTATATCCATGACGCTTCCATTCCGAGGGAGTGATGAAACAGGTCTGGATTTTAGTGACTCCTTTCAGTAGAGAAGCAATCTGATCTTAGTCCAAGTGTTGGACATTGGTCTGAATGGGATTCAGATTCAATGAGAAGATTGGATTTGCGGTCTTGATTTAATCAAGCATCTATGGGAGGTTCGTTCGATCTGGATTTGAGACGAGATCTCAACATC
Organism: Ottelia alismoides; assembly: GCA_037367405.1. Lineage (NCBI taxonomy): Eukaryota > Viridiplantae > Streptophyta > Magnoliopsida > Alismatales > Hydrocharitaceae > Ottelia > Ottelia alismoides. The sequence continues at coordinate 238,998 of JAZKJV010002798.1, read as the reverse complement.
CAAGTCACTATACATGGAATAATACAATCGCCCTGTCCTTATCTCCAAGTATCCGCGAAGAAAGCACATTATTCTTGAAGGGATTCAAGAATAATTCATTTGATGAAATATCCAAGCAAGGACTTGTTGATTAAATGAGATTTAATTATCAAGCTTAAATATGAATATGATTCATATTGTGAAAATGATTATCTAAGATAATTAAATGGGATTTAATTATCAAGGATTAAGAGAATGTGGATAACACTATCCATGATATATGTGTGTTATAAATATGATTTATAATATACATATATAAGAGAGAGAATTTATGTAAATAGCATTTGTTAATTAATAATGTGGATTGGATTCACATTTATTAATTAATTGGAAATGCAATTTACTAATTAGTTTGGGTTGTGAATATGATTCACATAATGATCAATGGCATGATTGAAATATTCACAAATTAATTTGGAATTAATTTGGTAGATATTATTGCAATAATAGTTATTGCAATTTATTAAGAAATAATAAGATAAAATAAAAGGAGACAAAATAACCCCATTTTTAGGGAGGTTGGTTGACTCCATTTTTATTTATCACATTATCTCTTAATTAGTTAAAGTTAAATTAAATTATGTTGATAATGTTGCAACATTTTTTAATTTAAATTAATGTTGTCGGTTTTAACCAACAACAATCATAGCCATTGATTTAGCATGGACCAAGCATAGCCTTTGGATCCATGTGTCCCATGGATTGAGATCCATTGGATTCTAAACTAATATAAATAGAGGGCTAGGGTAGCCTTCCATGGTACATCATTAAGAGTTGTGCAAAGTTACATCTCTCTCTCTCTCTCTCTCTCTCTTTCTCCATTCTCGCCCTCTCTCTTTCTCTTCTTCATCAAGTGGACGTCCACTTTGTGTTGAGAAAGGAGAGACTCTCGGCTTCTTCTTCGACGCTTGGATCTTCATCGAGGATTGCGGGAAGGAACGTGACTCATCATCACGCCCGCAAGTGCGTTCTTCGTGGATCGGACTTAAGATAGGAGGATTCCTACTTTGGGATCTCGCAATCACAACCACGCTTCAAGAGGTATTCCTTGTACTTTGTGGTTTGATGAAACGATCCGAGAAGTGTTCTCGTGATCATGTGGTTTCATCTTTAAAGTTAAAATTTTTAATTTCTGCTGCATCTAGCATCTAGTACGACTAGTTGCTCCGATTGCATACGATGCGATCGACACGCTTCCGTGATGCGCTTAAGGATTCTCAATATCCTTCAAGTGGTATCAGAGCCAGGTTGAATAAAGTTTTGGATATGATCCATACACCTTAGGCAATTTGGTTCTTGAAAGGGTTGCGAAATTTTTACTGCATTTCAATTTTCGCACCTCTGTCTAATTGATTTTTTCGGCACTGTTTAAAATGTTTAAACACGAAATTTTCAATTGAATTTTGTTACCCATTAAACAAGGAAACCATAGGACTTGAGTTTACTAAATTTGGACTTTATTTGCTCAAGATATGGCTTTTTGAATATGACTATATTCACTGTTGCGGGAACTGCGGATTTGAACGCAATTAATGAGATGATTACGGTTTTAATCCGCCTTGAAATGCGTGAATTATCACTTGGGTTCTTTAATAAATCAAATAGGCAATCTTTGGAAACTGAGTTTGCATTTTTTGGATTTACATTGATCAAGATAAGTTAATTTTAGTGATTGGGGGTCACTGCTGGAAATTAACAATTTCTTGATCTTGAACCTTGTGATATGTCATTCAATTATCATGATGAAAATTAATTGTTAATTTTATGGAATAATTAGTGATAAATATTTGTGAAATATTTAAATAAATAATTATTTCATTGAATGACACTTGCCTAAACCACAATGATAAGATATTAAATCTTGATCATTGGTTCATCAACAAACATTGCTTTCATGAAAACCATAGTTTATCCTACAATTGTTGTAGGACAACTTTTACATGAAAAACTCTTTTGCTTGAATAGGATTGGGGATTTGTCTAGCAAATCTCCTTATAATCAAAAATGTTTTGATTTATATTATATGGTATAATTTCGGTTGAAAAACCGATGAACATCTCAAAGTACATGATGGTCTATCTGGTATTATCCTTTCCCGAGGCGGATGTGGTGCCTAGTCGGAGAGCATTGGGGTAGCGGGTTGCAACGTATGTGGTTCGTCCCACTCTCATCGGTACTGGCCATGACAGCGGGTAGGGACTGTATAATACCGGAGACAGACAATGTGTATTTTTCTAATTATTAAAATTCGAATAATACGTATTTTGAGATAATACCTACTATTCAAGTAAAAGACATGTTTGTTGATTGATGATTGGATTGATGATTAATTTAATGTGATTAAATTAATTATATCCAACAAACACTCTATTATGAATAGATGTGTATTTCCCTTCGAAGAATTAATTATGTGAATATGATTCACGATAATTAATTACAATTTGAATATGAGGTGGAGGATCACATAAGTGACATCCATGGTCTCCCGTCAAGGCGAAGGGTTCCGTCGCCAGGGATTGTATGTAGGAGACGCCTGTCCGAAGTGGCAGATCCTATATGCAAGCGCATCTGGATCGGGCTCTTTGCTTCTCGAAAGAGTAAGGCCGTATGCGTAGTGACCCCAATATCGAGTCCTCATATTATTGGGGCGATATTGGATTGCGCATAGCGAGTTCTAATCCTGTTGACGGTTGGTTCAATTAGCAACGGGTCAACATCATCTTAGGGGTGGTGGGCCCGGGTGTTAAAGACCGAATTGGGAATGCAAGTTGGACTTGCAATGCGGAATGAGTTCCCGCTTCTTTTTATCGGAGTCGTAAGTTCTCATATTATTGGGATGCGACAAAGATAGGAAAGGAGATCCCAGATCTTGCTAGAGATATAATGGTAAGAATATCTCTTACATTGAAAGTGATTAAGGGAATGAACTTTCAGTGTTGACAAGGCAAGACAACTTTGATATAAAAATTCCTAAATCAAAGTAAAACATGTATATATTATATATATACCCTTATGCAAATTTCTTATTTCAGATAATCCTTCATTAAACCCACTCAATGTTATACTCAATAATAATCAGTAAAATATCATGGATTGGACTCATAATCTAGATATTGTACTTGCAATTGAACACATAATGTATGTGGTTGCAATGTGCAAGTTTCCTCAAGATAATGAGGAATGACAATTAAATAAGATAATAAGACATCACCTTAGGGTTTGTATGTCTCTATAGTCTTGATCTTTCATCGAGGGTACTTGGGAAGTGACATGTTGATGATGATCGTAATTGTCGAATAATCCTTATAAAATAAAAGAAGATATTTTGGCATACATATGTGCTCTAGACATTTATTCATGAATGACATGGTTCTCTGCATTATGCAGAATGGTGGCTCGAAAGAGATGATGTATTCAAAATGTTTGAATACCTACCTGAACCTAAGTCTCTAAGAGTTAAGATGTATGTAGATATGATGAGTGTCATCATTCTACCGTCTATACTCTAGTCATTCGTGAAGCTTCATATTAATCATTTTGAATGAATTTGATGAAGCATGTATAAATGTTAAAATGCTCTTGTATTGAAATCCTTAGAATTCAACATAAGAGATCCTTAGTCTTAAGCAATGGTTGTTTATAGATTAAGAGAGTGCATGGAAGCATGGGTCGGACCCGAGTAAGAAGGAAAGTCAAAGAGTTGACCTACTTCTGTGACTTCCATATGTCATCCAAAGAGTTGGATGAATGTCAATACTGCAATATGTTGATGTGTTGATAGTATGACTATCAAGTCTGTCTAAAATCCTTAGTGAAGGACTCAGATAGAGCATCAGAATAATCTACATAAATCATTGACTCTGACTTTCTTATTTCATAAGATAAAGTCTGACAATTGTATCCCAATCTTCTAATGACATTTGCAATTGGTTGCATATATATTAGAAGATTAGAAATTTGATCTTAAGGTTTAGTAGTCATCTACATGGATATTGATGTAATTGTTGCACCAATCTCTGTTGGATAGATGGACTTCATATTCTCAGTGGGAGAGTCCTTAGTCTTAGAGAATGTCTCTATGACCTAGATAGTAGAATACACTCATTGTTTGTTTCTAAATGTTGGAAATAAACATGAATTCTGAGATAGAACTATCATAAAGAGTTATGATGGGAATATTTCAGATAGTAATCTAATATCTAGTGGACTCCACAAAATTAGAATATTAATGAATGGTTCATTAAGATTTCTAATACTGAAAATCAAACCTTATAAGATCAATAGGAGGATGAAGATCATTTGACAATGATCTGGCATCAAGTCTTGGACATATGTCTGCTGATGTGATCAATAGACTAGTAAGATATGGAACTTTAGAATGTTTAAAATTTCAAATCTTACATACTTATGAATATTGTATTCAAAGTAAAATGTCCAATACACCCTTCTCTGGGAATGGTGTTAGATGTCGAGGTATTCAAGATCTCATACATATTGATGTATGTAGATCATCTATATCATAGTAAACATTATGGATATGTAATATCTATTGATGATTACGTATGATATGAGATTTCTTCTCTTCACCTAAGAAACCTTTGAAATGTTAAAAGATTTCACAATTTTGGTTTAGAACCAAAGTTTGGAGAAAGATGAAATGAATTTGATCTAACCTAGGTAGCTTGTACCTATTAGATAAAATTCAAAGAATACCTTATGGAGATATGATTATCATTTCTATCTCACTCCTCCTGATACACCTAAACTCAATAGAGTTGTAGGGAGATACAATTGGATCATGTGTGACATGATTTGATCAATGATGAATTTTAGCATAATTATCCTTAGTTTCCTGGTATATATGTGTAGTAGAGACTACAATATATATCCTTAATAAGGTTCCATGGATGTAAGCTGGAATCTAGCACTTGAGAGTGCTACTTCATTAGGAAAATAAAGTATGGTATTGGATACCTACTTTATGACCTTGAGATTCTTAAAAGATCTCATCTCTGAGAATGTGATTCTTGGAGGATTGAGAATCTTGAGAATCAAGATGAAAATGAAGTAAAGGAACTCATTTAATCTTGAGAAGATAATGAGGCTCCTGAAATCGGAAACTAAAAGGACAATTAAAGATGAAACATTAATACCTCTTCAAATGAGTTTGAGGATGTATTCCATGTGTCAGTTAAGTCTGACAATGATCGGACTTCATGTGATGAAGCTCCTAAGGATCATGACATGGAATGATGGATATTAGCAATAAAGTCTAAAGTAGACTTCATATACAAGTGTTGTATATGGACCCTCGAGGATCCACCTATAAGGGTTAGACCCATAAAGGTGTAAATGGATCTTCAAGAGAAGAGGGAACATGATGAGAAGGTAGAGACCTTCAAAGCTAGGTTCGTAGCCATAAGCTACACATCAGAAGAGAAGACATTGCTTGCAATGAGACTTGCTCTTCGGTGACCATGCTTAAAATCATCAGAATATTGCTAACCTTAGCTACACAACTTGACTATTGCATCTTCAAGATGCAAGTCAAGATTGCATTCCTATAAAGAATACCTCTCTGAGGATATTCACATGAAGTAGCCCCAGGGCTTCATGATTTGGAAAGTAAGGTGTGAAAGCTAAAGAAATCCATCTGTGGACTCAAATAATCTTCTTGTAGTTGGAACATAAGATTTGATGAAATTATAAATGTTATGATTTCAAATAGAATCTTGATGTACCATATGAAGCTTAGTGGGAGTGCCATTGTGTTCATCGTGCTAAATGTAGATAATATCCTAATCATTTGGAATGATATAAGGATGATAATAAGTGTTTTATAGACTGGCTATTCCATACCTTGAGATATGATCTCAAAGATGCCTCTTGGATCTTAGTTCTGAAGTTGTTCAGAAGCAATGAAAAGAGGGTATTGGGATTGTCACATTTGTAGTACACCTTGGACATTTTCCATTCTTGGAAATTCCAAGAAAGGCTTCTTTCCCTTAAGATTTGGTACTGACCTATCTGAAGGGATAGCACCTCAAAGAGTTGAGGAAGTGAATGCTAGAACTGCTTGCACTTGTGCATCAGTTACGAGAAGCTAAGTGTATGCAAGATGTGTACAAAAGCCAGATATCTGCCATGCAGTGGGAGTAGTAAACTGTTACTAATCCTACTGTGGAGAAAGAACACTTGATTGCAGTAATAACGATATCTTCAAAGATGACAAGGCTTTAGAGATAGTGATCTCTAAGTCTTATCTTAAGAGCTTAAGACTTTATAGATAGAGATCTAAAAGGTCTTAACTGTGGATACCTTGAGAGATAGTGATCTCCTGGAATAAGGGTATTCTGATAAGGATTATGGAAATACTGGTTATAATAGTTATTGAGCAATAGTGTCAAGGACACTATGTTTTGACTAGATTGAGTATTGGTTGCATTAGATGCAACATTCGCATTGGATGCGAGCACTGTTACCTAGGGATATGCAAGTGCCGTAAAAGGACTTGGCATAGTCTTTTGGGAACAGAGTGACTGATCATCTTACATAGCTATTTCTAAATAGCCTATGATTGTCACATGAGTGACGGTTTAAATGATTAGCCCATTAATGGCTCTTTGGGCTAGTGGGAGATTGTTGGACATGTGAGCCCACGACGAGCCATTATGCAATAAATGTTATTGCGAATATCATTCCCTGATCTGAAATGAAGAATAAATAATTTGCATAATAGGTCCCTCTGTACAATTAGGGTTATGTACCATGGCTATCTTAATGATCATACAACTGTTGATTCAATTATTGAATTATAGAGGCTGGTGCTTGGATGAATATCTAAAGGATTAGATTGAGGACTCATCAAGCACCGTCAAATGATTGTTAAGATGTGATCTCCAGCCTGAGTAGGAGATGGCAATCCTTTTCTCACATAGGCTGATATCTGACCGACCTCTTGATGCAGGTCCTCTGCATAGGAATAGAGATTCGGAGGTGTCAGATTAGTTAGGTCAAAGAGTTGACTTAACGTGATCGAGATAACCAAAGTCCTATGTTGAATGCTGTCACAGCATAGGCACGCATCCTCTGACCGGAGACAGATGTATTGCTATATGTCTGAGTATGTACATTTGGCAGACCAATAGGTTGATGACCTAACCAAGGTCTATACACCGGTGCGCTGGTGTACATATAAGGGCATATGAGTAATACGATCTCTCAAAGGGATCATACAGGTTCACTACTGAACCGGAAGACATGAGCTCACTCATGAGATATTGGGAAGAATCAAATTCCGTGCACGGTCGTCTCGCGTTGGAAGCTTGACTGAATTTGTAGGTTTGATATATACTTTTGGAAAGTATATGATCAAGACCTAGGTATGATATATGCTTTTGGAAAGTATATGATCGATACCAAATCCCAATGATCAAATGAGAAACTTGGTGATCAAACCCTGAAGAAGACAGTGTAAAATAGATCTTGATCTTGGGTTGACCATGGGTCTTCCAGTATGCAGGATGTACATGTATTGGGAATACCTGAAGGGTGATGTGATCATAAACAATTGTATATCCATGACGCTTCCATTCCGAGGGAGTGATGAAACAGGTCTGGATTTTAGTGACTCCTTTCAGTAGAGAAGCAATCTGATCTTAGTCCAAGTGTTGGACATTGGTCTGAATGGGATTCAGATTCAATGAGAAGATTGGATTTGCGGTCTTGATTTAATCAAGCATCTATGGGAGGTTCGTTCGATCTGGATTTGAGACGAGATCTCAACATCCAAGTCACTATACGTGGAATAATACAATCGCCTTGTCCTTATCTCCAAGTATCCGCGGAGAAAGCACATTATTCTTGAAGGGATTCAAGAATAATTCATTTGATGAAATATCCAAGCAAGGACTTGTTGATTAAATGAGATTTAATTATCAAGCTTAAATATGAATATGATTCATATTGTGAAAATGATTATCTAAGATAATTAAATGGGATTTAATTATCAAGGATTAAGAGAATGTGGATAACACTATCCATGATATATGTGTGTTATAAATATGATTTATAATATACATATATAAGAGAGAGAATTTATGTAAATAGCATTTGTTAATTAATAATGTGGATTGGATTCACATTTATTAATTAATTGGAAATGCAATTTACTAATTAGTTTGGGTTGTGAATATGATTCACATAATGATCAATGGCATGATTGAAATATTCACAAATTAATTTGGAATTAATTTGGTGGATATTATTGCAATAATAGTTATTGCAATTTATTAAGAAATAATAAGATAAAATAAAAGGAGACAAAATAACCCCATTTTTAGGGAGGTTGGTTGACTCCATTTTTATTTATCACATTATCTCTTAATTAGTTAAAGTTAAATTAAATTATGTTGATAATGTTGCAACATTTTTTAATTTAAATTAATGTTGTTGGTTTTAACCAACAACAATCATAGCCATTGATTTAGCATGGACCAAGCATAGCCTTTGGATCCATGTGTCCCATGGATTGAGATCCATTGGATCCTAAACTAATATAAATAGAGGGCTAGGGTAGCCTTCCATGGTACATCATTAAGAGTTGTGCAAAGTTACATCTCTCTCTCTCTCTCTCTCTCTTTCTCATTCTCGCCCTCTCTCTTTCTCTTCTTCATCAAGTGGACGTCCACTTTGTGTTGAGAAAGGAGAGACTCTCGGCTTCTTCTTCGACGCTTGGATCTTCATCGAGGATTGCGGGAAGGAACGTGACTCATCATCACGCCCGCAAGTGCGTTCTTCGTGGATCGGACTTAAGATAGGAGGATTCCTACTTTGGGATCTCGCAATCACAACCACGCTTCAAGAGGTATTCCTTGTACTTTGTGGTTTGATGAAACGATCCGAGAAGTGTTCTCGTGATCATGTGGTTTCATCTTTAAAGTTAAAATTTTTAATTTCCGCTGCATCTAGCATCTAGTACGACTAGTTGCTCCGATTGCATACGATGCGATCGACACGCTTCCGTGATGCGCTTAAGGATTCTCAATATCCTTCACTAGGGAGTGATGAAATGGGTCTGGATTTTAGTGACTCCTCTTAGTAGAGAAGTGATCTGATCTTGGTCCAAGTGTTGGACATTGATCTGAATGTGATTCAGATACAATGAGAAGATTAGATTTACGGTCTTGATTTAATCAAGCATCTATGGGAGGCCCGTGATCTGGATTTGAGATACGATCTCAATATCCATGTCACTATACGTGGAACAATACAATTGCCCTGTCCTTATCTCCAAGTATCTGCGGAGAAAGCGCATTATCCTTGAAGGAGTTCATGGATAATTCTATTGTTGATTTATGTATCCGAGCATTGAGAAAATGGATAATTAAATGTGATTTAATTATCATGAGTAATATGAATTTGATGCATATTATAAAAAGAGTTATCTGAGATAATTAAATGTGATTTGATTATCAAAGATGTGAATAATGTGAATGTGATTCATATTATTTGAGAACAAGAGAATAAAGATCCAAGATGATTAAATGTGATTTAATTATCATTGATATGAATAATGTGGATAGCAATATCCATATTAGTCATATATATTATAAATGTAATTTATAATATATAAGAGAGAGCTATTTGTGATTTACATTTGTTAATTAAATGTTAATATGAATTGGATTCATATTGGACATTGAATTGAAAATGTAATTTACATTTTGTTTTGGGTTGTGAATATGATTCACAAATTTCCAATAGCTTGATTGCAATGTTCACAAATAAATTGGATTTATTTTTGTGAAATAATTTGCAACAAATGTTGTTGCAAATATTGGAGAGAATCATGAGATAATGTAATCTCATGTAATAGGAAAAAGGAAGCTCCCTTCCTAATGAGGAGAGGGGACGGCCACAATTACATAAGGAATGTGGTGGCCGTCCACCCTCCTTATGGAAGGAGGCTTGCCTTCTTTCTTATCTCTCCAATGGATATTGATTTGATATAAATAAAATTATATTTGATATATATTTGATTTTTATTAAATTAATTGTTGTTGTGTTTTTAGCAAAAAATCATGGCCATTGAAAGAAACACAAATTAATGTGGACCATTGGATTTGTGTCGACACATGGATTGAGATCCATGGATCCCAAAACCCTATAAAAGGAGAGGCACCCCATTGCTCTTCTAGGCACATAAGTGAGACAACAAGTCTCTCTCTCTCTCTTTCTTTCTCTTTCTCTCCCTCTCATGGCCGTCCACCATGGATGCCCTAGAGAGGCTCTCCATCGCCGCGGCACCGTCGTTATGTTGCCCGATGTTTTGCTCGTGGAACTCCGTCCACTTCGGCATGCCTTGCTCATGAAGAAGATGTCGGATCTCATGTGTCGAGATCAGGAGATCCACCGCTTGGATCATCAACATGGATTGCGAGAAGCACGCGGTTCATCCCCGCGCTCGCAAGCGTCTCCTCCGACGGATCGGACTTGAGACAGGAGGTCTCTTCGTTTAGAGACTTGATCGCAACCACGCTTCAAGAGGTAAACCTAATACTTGGTTGTGGTTTAGACGAAACGATCCGAGAAGTGTTCTTGGATCATGTGGTTTCGTCACATGAAAATTTTTTTAATTTCCGCTGCATAGAACAACTAGTGCGACTAGTCGTTCTTCGTCGTATTCGATACGACGATCACGCTTCCGTGATGCGCTTGAGGATCTAACCATATCCTTCAAGTGTTATCAGAGCCTTAGGTCGGTGGTTTTGGATACGATCCATAAACCGAGGACGACTTGGGTTCATTAGGGTATGCGAAAGTTTTCTTGCATTTTATTTTCGCATCTCTATTTTGATATTATTTTCGGCACTGTTTAAATTATTTAAACACGAAAATAATATTTGTATTTTATTCCCCATTAAATAAGAAAACCGTAGGATCTGAGTTTGCGTGATTTCGATTCCGTTTGCTCTAGATATGCTCATTTTAGTGAACATGTATCCACTGTTTCGGGGACTGCGGATCATGACGTAATTAAGATGTTAATTGCGGATTTGAAACGCTTGAAATGCGTGAAAATCACTTGGGTTCTGTTCTAAATCAAGTTAGCAAACTTTAGAAATTTACTTTGCTTAATTTGGATTTAAATTGATTGAGATATGGTATTTTTAGTAAGTGAGGGTCACTGCTGAAAATACTTTCCTAATCAAGAACCTAGTGATTGTCATTTAATTAATTAGTGAAATTAAATTGTTTAATTTCCTGGAATAATTATGCATAAATATTTGTGAAATATTTAATGATAATTATGTCCTTAAATGACTTTGCCCTAACCAACAAATGATTAGATGTGATCTAGATCAAGAACGGTTACATGATCTACATGATCAACATTCCAACAAACATGTTGCTTGAATAGGATTTGGGATTTGTTTAGCAAATCTCATTATAATGTTAATCAAAATTGTTTTGATTATTATTATATGGTATAATTTCGGTTGAAGAACCGATGATCATCTCAAGTACAAAATGATCTATTTTGCATTATCCTTTCCCGAGGTGGATATGGTGTCTAGTCGGAGAGCATTGGGGTTGCAGGTTGCAACGTATGTGATCCGTCCCACTCTCGTCGGTACTGGCCATGACAGCGGGTAGGGTTAGTATAATGCTTAAGAAATCATGATGTATTTCTAATTATTAAAATTCGAAATAATACGTATTTGAGATAATACCATAATTCAAGTAACAATTAAAATTGTTTGTTGGATATTAATTGGATCATTAATTTAATTTGATTAGATTAATTGGAATCCAATTAAAAATTAAGACACTCTATTATAAATAGATGTGTTATTTCCCTTGGAAGAATTAATCATAATGAATATGATTCATAATGATTAATTAGAATTTGAATATGATATGGAGGATCACATAAGTGACATCCATGGTCTCCCGTCAAGGCGAAGGGTTCCGTCGCCAGGGATTGTATATAGGAGACGCCTGTCCGAAGTGACAGCTCCTGTATGCAAGCGCATCTGGATCGGGCTCTTTGCTTCTCGAAAGAGTAAGGCCGTATACGTAGTGACCCCAATATCGGATCCTCATATTATTGGAGCGATATTGGATTGCGTATAGCGAGTACTATTCTTGTTGACGGTTGGTTCAATTAACGACTGGTCAACATCGCCTTAGGGGTGGTGGGCCTGGGTGTTAAAGACCGAATTGGGAGATGCAAGTTGGACTTGCAAGGCGGAATGTGTTCCCGCTTCTTTTTATCCGAGTTGCAGATTCTCATATTATTGGGATGCAACAAAGATAAGGAAGGAGATCCCAGATCTTGTTGAGATATAATGGTAAGTATATCTCTTACATTGAAAGTGATTAAGGGAATGAACTTTCAGTGTTGACAAGACAAGACAACTTTGATATAAAAATCCTAAATCAAAGTAATATATATATATATATATTTATTTATATATTTATGCAAATTTCTTATTTCAGATAATCCTTCATTAAAACCCACTCAATGATATACTCAATAATAACCAGTAAAATATCATGGATTGGACTCATGATCCAGATATTGTACTTGCAATTGGACACATAATGTATGTGGTTGCCATGTGCAAGTTTCCTCATAATATTGAGGAATGACAATTAAATAGATAATAGGACTACAACCCTAGGGTTTGTGTGTCTCTATAGTGTTGATCTCTCATTGGATGTACTTTGGAAGTGACATGTCGATGATGATCGTAATTGTCAAATAATCCTTATAAAATTAATGAAGATATTCTGGCATACATATGTGCTCTTGACATTTAACATGAATGAGATGGTTCACTGCATCATGCAGAATGGTGGCTCTATAAGAGATGATGTATTCAAATTGTTTGAGTACCTACCTGAACCTATGTTTTAAGAGTTTAGACGGATGTAGATGATGAGTGTCATCATTCTACTATCTATACTCGGGTCATTCATGAAGCTTCATAATATTCATATTGTATGAATTTAATGAAGCATGTATAAATGTCGAAATGCTCTTACATAAGAGATCCTTAGTCTCAAGCAATGGTTGCTTATAGATAAAGGGAGCGCAGTGGAAGCATGGGTTGGACCCGAGTAAGAAGTATGGTCAAAGAGTTGACTATACATCTTTGACTTCCATATGTCATCCGAAGAGTTGGATGAATGCCAATACTGCAATAAGTTGATGTGTTGATAGTATGACTATCAAGTCTGTCTAGAATCCTTAGAGAAGGACTCGGATGGAGCATCGGATTAATCTACATAAATCATTGATAAGATAAAGTCAAATAATTGTATCTGAATCTTCTGATGACATTTGCAATAGGTTGCATATGTTTTAGAAGACTGGAAAAATTTGATCTTAAAGGTTTATAGTTATCCACATGGATATTGATGCAATTATTGCAACAATCTCTGTTGGATTGATAGACTTGTTAATTTCAGTGGGAGAGTCCTTAGTCTTAGAGAATGTCTCTGTGACCTAGATATAAGAATACACTCATTGTTTGTTTCTAAATGTTGGAAATAAACATGAATTCTGAGGTAGAACTATCATAAAGAGTTATGATGGAGATATTTCAGATAGTAATCTAAAATCTAGTGGACTCCACTAAATTAGAAAATTGAGAATGGCTCATTAACATTTCTAAATGTTGAAATTAAAACTTAAGATCAATATGAGGATGAAGATCATTTGACAATGATCTAGCATCAAGCTTTGGACATTTGTTTATTGATTTGATCAATAGACTAGTAAGAGATGAAACTTTAGAATGTCTAAAATTTCAAAACTTACATACTTATGAATATTGTATTCAAAGTAAAATGTCCAATACACCCTTCTTAGAGAAAGGTGTAAGATGCCAAGGTATTCAGGATCTCATGCATATTGATGTATGTAGATCATCTATATCATAGTAAACATTATGGATATGTGATATATGTTGATGATTATGTATGATATGAGATTTTTTCTCTTCACCTAAGAAACCTTTGAAATGTTCAAAGATTTCATTATTTTTGGTTTAGAACCAAAGTTTGAAGGAAGATAAAATGAATTTGATCTAATCTAGGTAGCAAGTACCTACTAGATAAATTCAAAGAATACCTTATAGAGATATGAATATCACTTCTATCTCAATCCTCCTAACACACCTTAACTCAATAGAGTTATAGGGAGATACAATTGGATCATGTGTGACATGATCTTATCAATGATGAATTTTAGCATAATTATCCCTTAGTTTCCAGGTATGTATGTGTAGTAGAGACTACAATGTATATCCTTAATAAGGTTCCATGTATGTTGGAATCTAGCACTTGAGAGTGTTGCTTCATTAGGAAAATAAAGGATGGTATTGGATACCTACTTTATGACCTTGAGATTCTTAAAGTATCTCATCTCTGAGAATGTGATTCTTAGAGGTTGAGACTCTTGAGAATCAAGATGAAAATGAAGTGTAGGAACTCATTTAATCTTGAGAAGATAATGAGGCTCCTGAAATTGGAAACTAAAAAGGACAATTAATGATGAAACATTAATACCACTTCAAATGAGTTTGAGGATGTATTCCATGTGTCAGTCTGACAATGATCGGACTTCATGTGATGAAGCTCCTAAGGATCATGACATGGAAAGATGGATTTTAACAATAAAAGTCTATTGTAGACTTCATATACAAGTGTTGTATATGGACCCTCGAGGATCCACCTATATGGGTAATACCTGTAAAGGTGTAAATGGATCTTCAAGAGAAAGGGAACCTGATGAGAAGGTAGAGACCTTCAAAGCACGGTTTGTAGCCATGAGCTACACACTGGAAGAGAAGATATTGCTTGCAATGAGATTTTCTCTTCGGTGACCATGCTTAAAACCATCAGAATATTGCTAACCTTAGCTACACAACTTGACTATTGCATCTTCAAGATGTAGGTCAATATTGCATTCCTCTATGAATACCTCTTTGAGGATATTCACATGAAGTAGCCCCAGGGCTTCATGGTTGAGGAAAGCAAGGTGTAGAAGCTAAGGAATCCATCTATGGACTCAAAGAAGTTTCTTGAAGTTGGATCATAAGATTTGACGAAATTATAAATGTTATGATTTCAGATAGAATCTGGATGAGCCATGTGAAGCTTAGTAGGAGTGCCTTTGTGTTCATCATGCTAAATGTAGATAATATCCTAATCATTTAGAATGAAATAAGGATGATAATAAGTGTTTTATAGACTGGCTAGTCCATATCTTGAAATATGATTTCAAAGATACCTCTTAGATCTTAGTTCTGAAATTGTTCAGAAGCCAAAAGAAGAGGATAATTGGACTGTCACATTTGTAGTACACCTTGGACATATTCTATTCATAGAAATTCCAAGAAAGGCTTCTAACCCTTAAGATATGGTACTGACCTATCTTAAGGGATAGCACCTCAAAGAGTTGAGGAAGTAAATGCTACAACTAATTGCACTTGTGCATTAATTACGAGAAGCTGAGTGTATGCTAGATGTGTACAAAAGCCAGATATCTGCCATGCAGTGGGAGTAGTAAAATGTTACTAATCCTACTATGGAAATAAAACACTTAATTGCAGTAATAATAATATCTTCAAAGATGATGAAACTTAGAGATAGTGATCTCAAAGTCTTATATTCAAAAGTTTAATACCATGTAGATAGTGATCTATAAGGGTCTAAACTTTAGATACCTTAGGAGATAGAGATCTCCGGAAATGAAGGTATTCTAATAAGGATTATGGGGATACTGGTTATGATGTCAGGGACACTGTAACCAACTAGATTGAGTATTGGTTGCATGAGATGCAACATTCGCATTAGATGCGAGCACTGTTACTAGGGATATGCAAGTGCCGTAAAAGGACTTGGTATAGTCTCGCGGGAACAGAGTGACTGATCAGCTTACCTAGCTATTTTCTAAATAGCCTATGATTGTCACATGAGTGCGGGTTTAAATGATTAGCCCATTAATGGCTCTTTGGGCTAGTGGGAGATTGTTGGAAATGTGAGCCCACGGCGGGCCATTATGCAATAAATGTTATTGCAATTCACTCCTTAATCTGAAATGAAGAATACATAATTTGCATAATAGGTCCCTTAGTACAATTAGGGTTATGTACCATGGCCATCTTGATGATCATACAGTTGTTGATTCAACTATTGAATCATAGAGGATGGTGCTTGGATGAATATCTAAAGAGTTAGATTGAGGACTCATCAAGCACCGTCAAATGATTGTTAAGAGATGATCTCCAGCCTGAGTAGGAGATGACAATCCTTATCTCTGAAGGCTGATATCTGACCGACCTCTTGATGCAGGTCCACTGCATAAGAATAGAGATTCGGAGATGTCAGATTAGTTAGGTCAAAGAGTTGACTTAACGAGATCGAGATAACCAAAGTCCTATATCGTATGCTGTCATGATATAGGCACGCATCCTCTAAACGGAGACAGATGTGTTGCTACATGTCTAAGTATGTACATTTGGCAGACCAATAGGTTGATGACCTAATCAAGATCTATACACCGGCGCGTTGGTGTGCATATAAGGGCATATGAGTAATACGATCTCTCAAAGGGATCATACAGGTTCAGTTACTGAACCGGAAGACAGGAGCTCACTCATGAGATATTGGGAAGAATCAAATTCCGTGCACACGGTCGTCTCGCTTTGGAAGCTTGACTGAATTTGTAGGTTTGATATATACTTTTAGAAAGTATATGATCAATACATAGGTATGATATATGCTTTTGGAAAGTATATGATCGATACCGACTCCCAATGATCGAATGAGAAACTTACTGATAAAACCATGAAGTAGACAGTATAAAGTTGATCCAATACTTCGGGTTTAGTCTGAGTCTTCCAGTATGCAGGATGTACAGGTATTGGGAATACCTGAGGGTGATGTGATCATAAACGATTGTATAACCATGACGCTTCCATTCCTAGGGAGTGATGAAACGGGTCTGGATTTTAGTGACTCCTCTTAGTAGAGAAGTGATCTGATCTTGGTCCAAGTGTTGGACATTGATCTGAATGTGATTCAGATACAATGAGAAGATTAGATTTACGATCTTGATTTAATCAAGCATCTATGGGAGGCCCGTGATCTGGATTTGAGATACGATCTCAATATCCATGTCACTATACGTGGAACAATACAATCGCCCTGTCCTTATCTCCAAGTATCTGCGGAGAAAGCGCATTATCCTTGAAGGAGTTCATGGATAATTCTATTGTTGATTTATGTATCCGAGCATTGAGAAAATGGATAACTAAATGTGATTTAATTATCATGAGTAATATGAATTTGATTCATATTATAAAAGAGTTATCTGAGATAATTAAATGTGATTTGATTATCAAAGATGTGAATAATGTGAATGTGATTCATATTATTTGAGAACAAGAGAATAAAGATCCAAGATGATTAAATGTGATTTAATTATCATGGATATGAATAATGTGGATAGCAATATCCATATTAGTCATATATATTATAAATGTGATTTATAATATATAAGAGAGAGCTATTTGTGATTTACATTTGTTAATTAAATGTTAATGTGAATTGGATTCACATTGGACATTGAATTGAAAATGTAATTTACATTTTGTTTTGGGTTGTGAATATGATTCACAAATTTCCAGTGGCATGATTGCAATGTTCACAAAATAAATTGGATTTATTTTTGTGAAATAATTTGCAACAAATGTTGTTGCAAATATTGGAGAGAATCATGAGATAATATAATCTCATGTAATAGGAAAAAGGAAGCTCCCTTCCTAATGAGGAGAGGGGACGGCCACAATTCCATAAGGAATGTGGTGGCCGTTCACCCTCCTTATGGAAGGAGGCTTGCCTCCTTTCCTATCTCTCCAATGGAGATTGATTTGATATAAATCAAATTATATTTAATATATATTTGATTTTTATTAAATTAATTGTTGTTGTGTTTTTAGCAACAAATCATGGCCATTGAAAGAAACACAAATTAATGTGGACCATTGGATTTGTGTTGACACATGGATTGTGATCCATGGATCCCAAAACCCTATAAAAGGAGAGGCACCCCATTGCTCTTCTTGGCACATAAGTGAGACAACAAGTCTCTCTCTCTCTCTCTCTCTCTCTCTCTCTCTTTCTTTCTCTTTCTCTCCCTCTCATGGCCGTCCACCATGGATGCCCTAGAGAGGCTCTCCATCGCCGCGGCACCGTCGTTATGCTGCCCGATGTTTTGCTCGTGGAACTCCGTCTACATCGGCATGCCTTGCTCATGAAGAAGACGTCGGATCTTGTGTGTCGAGATCAGGAGATCCACCGCTTGGATCATCAACATGGATTGCAAGAAGCACGCGGTTCATCCTCGCACTCGCAAGCGTCTCCTCCGACGGATCGGACTTGAGACAGGAGGTCTCTTCGTTTAGAGACTTGATCGCAACCACGCTTCAAGAGGTAAACCTAATACTTGGTTGTGGTTTAGACGAAACGATCCGAGAAGTGTTCTTGGATCATGTGGTTTCGTCACATGAAAATTTTTTTAATTTCCGCTTCATAGAACAACTAGTGCAACTAGTCGTTCTTTGTCGTATTCGATACGACGATCACGCTTCCGTGATGCGCTTGAGGATCTAACCATATCCTTCATAAACAACATAAAATATATACAGGACCATTCTGAAATTATAAAACAGTTGTGGTGCCCAATAAATCTACACTGAACACCTCAGATCAGGTTGTTGTTGCTCTACTACATGGTTGATCGTGCATCCTTCAATGCACACCCCTTTTATTATCTGGACGACCCATAATAGATCTGGGTCGTATTCTTCATCCGACAGTTAAGAAGGAGGTTGCAAGAACGGCTGAAGAATAGTCCTCCAGTGATTTTTATTTCGCTCGCTCTCCGTGCTCCAGTGATGGTTCTTCAAGTCGGCAAGGGGAATAGCATCCTAGCTTTCCTCTGCGTAAGTTGGTCTCCTCCTAAGGGTCCGAGGAAGTCTCGACGATGAACTGGATCTCCTCTTTCTTCTAGGTCGTGGAGATACTTTAGGCTTTCTTGCATGCACCAGAGGGCTCTCCATACCATGAGACATGCACTAAAATGTTCTACGAACCGAGACGATGCTTTGCGGATGATAGATTAAGTTGTTGTGCAAAATGGCAACGGGATGGTAAAGCTCCAGCGAGCAGAAGAGGCTGAGCTTTGATACTCGATTTCGTTCAAGAATTAAGGGGATACGTTGGGTGTTTTGCAAATAAATGGAAGGGGAACGAAGTGAAGGGTCCAATTGATCAAAATGAGACCTTTTTACGATGAAATCAACCTCGAGCTCAAGCTCCAGGTTTCTGAATAGATTAGATTTAAGCTAACACCTATTAGTTAATCCTAAAACTAAGAACGAAATTAAGATCTTCACTAAGGATATACCTAAAAATGGTGGGAAATGGCCTCAACGTGGTTGGAACCGCATAGTTGGACCTCACGACAGCAAGCTCACCAGAGATGGATTGGACTGCCTCTTCGCACCTCCTCCTCGCTGCAGAGCCTTGTCTCTACTTCCTGTCCCCAAGAGGAGGACAATGGTGATGGTCTAAGGGGCTAAGAAGTCACGAGGAGGGATCAAAAACGTAGAAGGATCGATGATGTCATATTTATAGATGAGGTTTTTGTGATTTTTTAGGAGGATTGCATGGATTGGGATGGTGGTAGGTGAAGATGGAGTGGCTGGCGAGGGAGAGGATCATGCGAGGTACAAGATAGTGGGAGGCTCGAGGCGAAAGGAGGAAGGGTGGAGGCATGAAAATTTGGTGAAGGAGGGATACTCGTGACTCTGACATGAGTCAGAGGGGGTTGGGGTACAATTTACCTAAATCAATGAAGGGAAGGCCCTGGTTGGTCCATGTGGACGAACTAGGAAAAAGATGGTCAAAAAATATTTGTAAATTTAATAGAAAAATGCTTATTGATTTAATTAATTCTTTGTTATAAATTAAAAATTGTTTTAATTTTATGTAGTATTTAATGCTTATTTTTATTTTTTATAACTTAATTTTATATATGTTACTTTTCACAAGTACACATATAGGTATATTCATCTAGCCCTTTATGTAATTTTTGTATTTTAAATTTTATTATTTTATTCACATAATTTATATAATTAGGAGTTATTTAAATACGTTGAAATATATTTTTATTGTATTTTCTTATATAATATATATACTTAAAAAAATTAGGGTACTTATTATATAGTATATGCATAATATGTTCATCTACGTATTTATAGTGACTATTTTTTTCTTTATGGTTTTATTCTATTTTAAATATGTACATATATTATAAATAATATTTATAAAATTACAAAAATATATATTTATAAACAAAATATAAAGAATAAATAAAATGAATATTTTATTTAGGTAAACTATAGAATAGGAGTCCAAAACCTAACTTTTTCATCTTAGCTCCAAGTTAAATGAAACCACGTTCATTAAATAGCTCATTAAAAGTTATATACAATTAAAGTGATTTTGATAATTTTTAGTTCATATGGAGGAGACATACGTCTGGGATGTTTGGATTCTGGATTTTTATTTTGAGTGCTTACATTATTTAATGTGAAATAATTTTTGTATTTTTCTACATATTTTTATTTACAACTTTCATGTACAAAGTTTATGTATTTATTACATAAATAATATAGAATAAAATAGGATCCAAAAGGTAATTATTGGCCTATATTTCTAGGTTTTTCAGATGATGTTTTCTATACAATTTGTCGTCATTATCTCCCCACACTTTTTTCCTTGTTGACTAAGTCATCATGATGACCGACTCTCGGGGGATAGGTCGCTCAACACCAATGGTGTCTCATTTCTTTTTCTTTTATTCCTTTTGTTCTTTAATTTTGGAATTAAATACTATTAATACACAATATTTTATATAGTATTCTGTACAAATTAAAGAATGTTTATTTTGACAAATTAGTGATATATGCATGCATTTAGCTAGGGATTTATGTCTAAACTGAAAAAACAAAGGTGGTGAAATGATGATTCATCAGCATAGTGGTTCTATTGGGGGAAACCGTGGGTGAAGCGGAGGAATAGAGGTCGAATGGTGATCGGGGAAGAGGATGCAAATAGTAGAGGGAGAAGAAGATTGGGTTCGCATGGGAGTTTGGAGTCGCATGAGGTATTCTTCGATGGTTTCCTCCATGGTCGACGAAAATGAGTGTCCGGAGCTACGAGGTGAAGGGGGGGATGGTACTGCCCGAGATGAGGAGATTATTCTCCTCTTATCTTTACTTGAAGAACTTCGACAAAGAGAAGTCCTAAGCCCAGCCAATCGTCTGAGCCGCTACACGACCAGGAAGAAGTCGTGGATGACACCTGACCTCCTCCTCTTTGAGTACTCGACAACAGACCTACTTGTTGCTTTCACCTAAGTGGAATGATGGAGCTGGAGGAGGAGCTCCTATAGTGGTGGATATGGAGGGCAGTGGTGGACAAGAGCTCCTAGCAAGGGTTGGGCATAGAGAGGCCAAGGCGAAGGAAAAATGAAGATCACTAGGAGGTAGAAGGTTTGTCTGGGTTAGGACGAGCCAGGGTCTTACTCATATCTTCACCTCCACTGTGGGCGATGTCATGGCGAGCCTCAACCACTCGCGAAAAGTGAGGCGACAACATGGATTTACAGGGACCTCGGGATCTCACCAGTCATGGTAGTTGCCACTGACCTTCAGGGGACAAGGGTCGATGAAGGATGAATGGCTACTGGAGTCAGTTTTATAGGAGGAGCAGGGAATCGACGGTTACAAAGGGAGAGAGGGGAGGAGTCGCAATGACAAGAGGAGGTGGAGGATAGAGGGGGAGGGGTTATTGGTGGCGGTTATGTGATGCAGGGGAGCCAGCATTGAGGGAGGAAAGAGAGAAAAAAAGGGAGAGGAAGGTCACATGTGGAGCACGTTACCGGGAGAGAGAGGGGAGAGGGTCGGGTCATGTGCAGAGCACGTAAATTGAGCATGAGAGAGTATGAGAGAGCATGAGAGAGCATGAGAGAGCATGAGAGAGCATGAGAGAGAAGGAAAGAGAGAAGAGATAGAAAAAAGAAAGGAGAGGAAAGAAAATATAAAGTTAAATACATAAAAATTAATAATAAAATAAAAATTGAAGAAAGATAAAATAGAAATAAAAATGACTAAAACCATAAGTAAAAATAAAAAAGTAAATGGAGTCAAATCAAAAAGTGGCCGACACAAAAGTTATTCATCTTGACGAGTTCTACAACTTTCAAGAAGGACCCAAAATCAAAAGAAGTCAATTGTACAAAACATATTTTTAGAGGTACTCTAAAATAGCATATGTTCATAATTTATGATTTTTTATATTTTTAATTTGATTTTAATTAGTAGATGAATATATATACAATATATACATAAGTAAAATTTTTATGGATTTTCTATAGGTTACAAAACTGTAGAATAAAAATGACAAAGATAAAACATGTACAAAGTATAAAAAATCTTATTTTTATTTTCTTTGATTTTATGATTTTAAGAGATTTTATTTCTTGATGTCAAGTTAGTTAATTAATCAAAGAAAATATTAGAGAAAGAGTTATGCTAAAATAATGAATATTTGTATATAAAATAATATGCTCAATTTAGGGAAAAAATAAGGTTTGTTAATTACATATTTTAATCCTAATTTTAGCACAATTAATAAATTATAATAAATCAATTTTAAGGTGTTTAATTAGTAAATTATTAAAGGGATTCTATTAAAACAACCATATAGAGTAGATGAATCATGGATTCATCAACACACGATAGTTTCCTTCCCTCGATCTATTTTTCTTCGCGCTCCTTGACGTCCCCCTTGCTGCTGAGGTGCTCTGTAGGTTCCCTGAAGTGTTCCGCAACTACTGATCATGTTAGAATGATATGGACCCCAACGATAGGGGCCTGGACCTCATGGCGGTGCAACGACCTAGAGGTATCTCTGTCAAGCACACACTCCTCTCAAACAGGGCTTCAAAGGGATGGTTCCTGTAGGTTCGCAATTATGGTGTACTAGTGAAGCTCCTTGGGTTGTTATTTGTCAGAATCGAGGGAAGGTGGAGGCGTAGCAGAGAGACTCAGGCAATGGTGAAGGAAGGAGCCTCGATCCCTTGATTTGGAGATGATCAGTTTGGATTGGGTGATGCAGGAGATGAAGAAGCGTCAAAGGAAGATAATGAGGGTTGAATGGAGTCGAAATGAGGAAGGTTTCATAGTGTACACTGGTCGGAGATCTAGAGCTCTAGTGTCCTCTGTGCAATTAGAGATTGAAGCTAAGCAGTTGCAAAAACATCAAATAAAGGCCAAATATAAATGCAGAATTGATATGCGAAGAAAATATGAGGATAAAAACTAATGAATTATGCCTCAACATGTCTCTATTCAACAAGGAAGTGCCAATGACGGACATAAGCCTCGGCGAAGGGGATGTTGCATCGAATATGCCTCCTCCATGCCACAAAATGGAGAGATCAACCACCTGTCACGAAGCTGCTACCTCGAGCCAAGGAATGAAAGTGAAAAGGTGGTCCAAGACAAATATAAAATCAAGAAAGGTGACTTGGATATTATTTATGCACCGAACGAAGGAGCTCCCTAAGTCACGTCATTTATATCGATTGTGTGTAAGTACACGTGTTTTAGGGACGACAAGATCGAGGTATTGGACAAGCGAGCCCACGGCGAGCCATTATGCAATAAATGTTATTACGAGTATCATTCCCTGATCTGAAATGAAGAATAAATAATTTGCATAACAGGTCCCTTAGTACAATTAGGGTTATGTACCAGGGCCATCTTAATAATCATATAGCTATTAATTCAACTATTGAATCATAGAGGCTAGTGCTTGGATGAATATATAAAGGGTTAGATTGAGGACTCATCAAGCACCGTTAAATGATTGTTAAGAGATGATCTCCAGCCTGAGTAGGAGATGTCAATCCTTTCTCATTTAGGTTGATATCTAATCGACCTCTTGATGCATGTCCTCTACATAGGAATAGAGATTCGGAGGTGTTAGATAAGTTAGGTCAAGAGTTGACTTTACGAGATCGAGATAACCAAAGTGCTATATCGTATGCTGTCACGATACAGGCATGCATCCTCTGACCGGAGACAGATGTGTTACTATATGTCTAAGTATGTACATTTGGCAGACCAATAGGCTGATGACCTAATCAAGGTCTACACAACGGTGCGGTGGTGTGCATACAAGGGCATATGAGTAATACGATCTCTCAAAGGGATCATACGGGTTCAGTTACTGAACAGGAAGACATGAGTTCACTCATGAGATATTGGGAAGAATCAAATTCCGTGCACGGTCGTCTCGCTATGGAAGGTTGACTGAATTTGTAGGTTTGATATATACTTTTGGAAAGTATATGATCAAGACCTAGGTATGATAATGATTTTGGAAAGTATATGATCGATACCGACTCCCAATGATCCAATGAGAAACTTACTGATAAGACCCTGAAGTAGACAGTGTAAAGTTGATCTAATACTTCGGGTTTGTTCTGAGTCTTCCAGTATGCATGATATACATGTATTGGGAATACCTGAGGGTGATGTGACCATAAATGATTGTATAACCATGACGCTTCCATTTCCAGGGAGTGATGAAACGGGTCTGGATTTTAGTGACTCCTCTCAATAGAGAAGTAATCTGATCTTGGTCCAAATGTTGGACATTGATCTGGATGTGATTCAGATGCAATGAGAAGATTACATTTGCGGTCTTGATTTAATCAAGCATCTATGGGAGGCCCACGATTTGGATTTGAGATATGATCTCAATATCTAAGTCACTATACGTGGAACAATACAATTACCATGTCCTTATCTCCAAGTATCTGCGGAGAAAGCGCATTATCCGTGAATGGGTTCAGGATAATTTCATTGTTGATATTATGTATCCAAGTATTGAGAAAATAGATAATTAAATGTGATTTAATTATCATGAATAATATGAATTTGATTTATATTGTAAAGAGAGTTATCTAAGATAATTAAATGTGATTTAATTATCAAAGATGTGAATAATGTGAATGTGATTCATACTATTTGAGAACAAGAGAATAGAGATCCAAAATGATTAAATGTGATTTAATTATCATGGACATGAATAATGTGGATATCACTATCCATATTAATCATATATATTATAAATGTGATTTATTATATATAAGAGAGAGCTACTTGTGATTTACAATCGTTAATTAAATGTTGATGTGAATTGGATTCACATTGGGCATTTAATTGAAAATGTAATTCACATTTTATTTTTGGGTTGTGAATGTGATTCACAATTTTCCAATGGCAAGATTGCAATATTCACAAAATAATTATGAATTATTTTTGTAGAATAATTTACAACAAGTGTTGTTGGAAATCTCGAAGATTTCCATGGAATAATGTAATCTCATGAGATCTCGTGAGATTACATGAGATTGCCACCAAATCCCAAATTATGGAAGGAGGTAATCTTCTTTCCAAAATCTCAATGCTTGATTGATTTAATTTGGGATTAAATCATATTGATTTATCAATATATATTTAATCTAAAGTGAATTAATTGTCGTTGTTTTTTTACCAACAAAATCTTAGCCATTAAAAGAAACACAAATCAATGAGAGACATTGGATTTGTGTTGTCCCATGGATTGAGATCCATGGATCCCAAAATATTATAAAAGGAGAGTCACCCATTGCTCTTCTTGGTTACAACAAGTGAGACAACAACTCTCTCTCTCTCTCTCTCTCTCTCTCTCTCTCTCTTTCTCTCTACATGCATACTCTCTCCATCTCTCTCTTGTGGTCGTCCACCATGGATGCCCTAGAGAGATTCTCCATCACCACAGCGTCGTCGTTATGTTGCCCGATGGTTTGCTCGTGGATCTTTGTCTACTTCGGCGTGCCTTGATCGTGAAGAAGACATCGTATCTCGTTTGTCGAGATCAGGAGATTCGTGGCTTGGATCATCAACATGGATTGCGAGAAGCACGTGTTTCATCAACACACTCACAAGCGTCTCCTCCGTCGGATCGGACTTGAGACGGGAGGTCGCTTCGTTTAGAGACTCGATCACAACCATGCTTCAAGAGGTAATCCTACTTGTTTGTGGTTTAGACGAAACGATCCAGGAAGTGTTCTTGGATCATGTGGTTTCGTCACATGAAAAATTTTTAATTTCCGCTGCATCGAGCAATTAGTGCGACTAGTCGCTCCTGATCGCATACGATGTGATCCTCAAGCTTTCGTGGTGAGCTTAAGGATCTCACCATATCCTTCAAATGTTATCAGAGCCTTAGGTGGGATGGTTTTGGATATAATCCATGAACCGATGACGACTTGGGTTCATGAGTGTTTGCAAAAGTTTTCTTTCATTTCATTTTCGCATCTCTATTTTGTGATTATTTTTGGCCCTGTTTAAATTGTTTAAAAACGAAAATAATAATTATATTTTGTTTCCCATTAAATAAGGAAACCATAGGATCTAAGTTTATGTAATTTGGATTCCGTATGCTCGAGATATGATTATTTTAGTGAACATGTATCGACTGTTTCAGGGACTGCAGATCAAGACGTAATTAAGAAGTTAATTGCGGATTTGAAACGTCTTGAAATACGTGAAAATCACTTAGGTTCTGTTGTAAATCAAATTAGAAAACTATAGGAAGTTATTTTGCTTAATTTGGATTTAAATTGATTGAGATATGGTATTTTTAGTAAGTGAGGGTCACTGCTGGAAATACTTTCCTAATCAAGAACCTAATGATTATCATTTAATTAATTAGTGAAATTAAATTGTTTAATTTCCTGGTATAATTGTGCATAAATATTTGTGAATTATTTTATGATAATTATTTCCTTAAATGGCATTGCCTTAACCAATATTTGATTAGATGTGATCTAGATCACTAATTGGTTACATGATCTACATTCCAACAAACATGTTGCTTGAATAGGATTTGGGATTTGTTTAGAAATCTCATTATAATGTTAATCAAAATTATTTTGATTATTATTATATGGTATAATTTTGGTTGAAGAACTGATGATCATCTCAAGTACAAAATGATCTATTTTGCATTATCCTTTCCCGAGGTGGATATGGTGTCTAGTCGGGGAGCGTTGGGGTAGCAGGTTGCACCATGTGCGGTCTGTCCCACTCCCGTCGGTACTGGCCATGACAGCGGGTAGGGTTAGTATAATGCTTAAGAAATCATGATGTATTTCTAATTATTAAAATTCGAAATAATACATATTTGAGATACTACCATAATTTTAAATAACAATTAAAATGTTTGTTGGATAATGATTGGATCATTAATTTAAGAAGATTAATTGGAATCTAATTAAAATTAAAACAATCTGTTATGAATAGAGTTGTTATTTCCCTTATAATATATGATCACAATGGTTGTGATTCACAATGATTAATTAGAATTTGAATATGATATGGAGGATCACATAAGTGACATCCATGGTCTCCCGTCAAGGCGAAGGGTTCCGTTGCCAGGGATTGTATTAAGGAGACGCATGTCCGAAGTGACAGCTTCTCTATGCAAGCGCATCTGGATCGGGCTCTTTTCTTCTCAAAAGAGTAAGTCCGTATACGTAGTGACCCCATTATCGGATCCTCATATTATTGGGCGATATTGGATTACGTATAGCGAGTCTATTCCTGTTGATGGTTGGTTCAATTAATGATGGGTCAACATCGCCTTAGGGGTGGTGGGATCGGGTGTTAAAGACCGAATTAGGAAATGCAAGTTGGATTTGCAAGGCGGAATGTGTTCCGCTTCTTTTTGTCATAGTTACATATTCTCGTATTATTGGGATGTGACAAAGATATTGAAGGAGATCCCAGATCTTGCTGAGATATAATGGTAAGTATATCTCCTACATTGAAAGTGATTAGGGAATGAACTTTCAGTGTTGACAAGGCAAGACAACTTTGATATAAAAACTTCTAAATCGAAGTAAAATATGTGTATATATATATATATATATACACTTATGCAAATTTCCGATTTCAGATAATCCTTCATTAAACCCACTCAATTCTATACTCAATAATAACTAGTAAAATATCATGGATTGGACTCATGATCTAGATATTGTACATGCAGTTGGACACATAATGTATGCGATTGCAATGTGCAAGTTTCCTCATAATAATGAGGAATGACAATTAAATAGATAATAGGACTACAACCCTAGGGTTTGTATGTCTCTATAGTCTTGATCTCTCATAGAATGTACTTTGGAAGTGACATGTCGATGATGATCGCAATTGTCAAATAATCCTCATAAGGAATTAAGAAGATGTTCTGGCATACATGGTCTCGACAGTTAATCATGAAAGACATGGTTCTCTGCATCATGCAGAATGATGGCTCCATAAGAGATGATATAATCAAAATGTTTGAATACCTACCTGAACCAATGTTTCAAGAGTCTAAATGGATGTAGACATGATGAGTGTCATCATTCTACTGTCTATACTCTAGTCATTCATGAAGCTTCATAATATTCATATTGTATGAATTTAATGAAGCATGTTGAAATTCTCTTACATTGAATTCTTTTGAATTTAACATGAAGAGATCTTTAGTCTTAAGAAATGGTTGTTTATAGATATATGGAGCGCAGTGGAGGCATGGATCAGACCCAAGATGAGAAGGATAGTAAAGAGTTGATCGTACTTCTATGACTTCCGTATGACATCCAAATAATTGGATAAATGCCAATACTGTAATAAGTTGATGTATTGATAGTATGACTATCGAGTATGTCTAGAATCCTTAGAGAAGGACTCAGATAGTGCATCATAATAATCTATATCTACATTTGATCATTGAAATTGACTTTCTTATTTGATAAGATAAAGTCTAATAATTGTATCACAATCTTCTAATGACACTTGCAATTGGTTGCATATATATTAGAAAATTAGAAATTTGATCTTAAGGTTTAATGGTCATCCATGTTGGAATTGATGCAATTGTTGCAACAATATACATTGGATCAATAGACTTCATAATTTCAGTGGGAGAGCCCTTGGTCTTAGAGAATGTCTCTATGACCTAGACATTAGAATACACGCATTGTTTGTTTCTAAATGTTGGAAATAAACATGAATTCTGGAATGGATCTATCATAAAGATTTATGATGGATATATTTCAGAAAGTAATATAACATCTAGAGGACTCTACTGAATTAGAAAATTAATGAATGGTTCATTAACATTTCTAATAATGAAATTAAACCTTTAAAGATCAATAAGAGGATAAAGATCATTTGACATGATCTGGAATCAAGCTTTGGACGTTTGTCTGTTGATTTGATCAATAGACAAGTAAGAATGAAACTTTAGAATGTCTAAAATTTCAAAACTTACATACTTATGAATATTGTATTCAATTTGGACCCTTCATTAGGAAAGGTGTAAGATGTCAAGGTATTCAGGATCCCATACATATTGATGTATGGTGATCATCTATATCATAGTAAACACTATGGATATGTGATATCTATTTATGATTATGTATGATATGAGATTTCTTCTCTTCACCTAAGAAATCTTTGAAATGTTCAAAAATTTCATAATTTTGGTTTAGAACCAAAGTTTGAAGGAAGATAAAATGAATTTGATCTAATCTAGGTAGCTTGTACCTGTTAGATCAATTCAAAGAATACCTTATGGAGATATGAATATAATTTCTATCTCAATCCTCCTAACACACCTTAAATCAATAGAGTTACAGGGAGATACAATTGGATCATGTGTGACATGATCTTATCAATGATGAATTTTAGCATAATTATCCCTTAGTTTCTAGGTATGTATGTGTAGTAGAGACTACAATGTATATCCTTAATTAGATTCCATGCAAGTTAGCTGAAATCTAGCACCAGTGAGTGCTACTTCATTAGGGAAATAAAGGATGGTATTGGATACCCACTTTATGACCTTGAGATTCTTAAAAGATATCATCTCTGAAAATGTGATTCTTAGAGGATGACTATCTTAAGAATCAAGATGAAAATGAAGTGTAGGAACTCGGTTAATCTTGAGAAGATAATGAGGCTCCTGAAATCGGAAACTGAAGGAAATTATAGATGAAACACTAATACCTCTTCAAATGAGTTTGAGGATGTATTCCATGTGTCAGTTAAGTCTAACAATGATCGGATTTCATGTGATGAAACTCCTGAGGATCATAACATGGAAAGATGGATTTTAGCAATGAAAGTCTAAAGTAGACTTCATATACAAGTGTTGTATATGGACCCTCGAGGATCCACCTATATGGATAAGACCCATTAAGGTGTAAATGGATCTTCAAGAGAAAGGGAACCTGATGAGAAGGTAGAGACCTTCAAGGCATGGCTTGTATCCATGAGCTACATACCGAAAGAGAAGACATCGCTTGCGATGAGACTTGCTCTTTAGTGACCATGCTTATACTCATCATACTATTGCTAACTATAGCTACACAACTTGACTTTGATATCTATGAGATGTAAGTCAATATTGCATTCCTCTATGAAT
Source organism: Ottelia alismoides (assembly GCA_037367405.1). Lineage (NCBI taxonomy): Eukaryota > Viridiplantae > Streptophyta > Magnoliopsida > Alismatales > Hydrocharitaceae > Ottelia > Ottelia alismoides. The sequence goes on along the minus strand of JAZKJV010002798.1, from coordinate 208,278 downwards.
ACCTCTCTGAGGATATTCACACGAAGTAGCCCCAGGGCTTCATGGTTGAGGAAAGCAAGATGTGCAAGCTAAAGAAATACATCTATGGACTCAAATAAGCTTCTTGTGGCTGAAGCATAAGATTTGATGAAATTATAAATGTTATGATTTCAGATAGAATCTTGATGAACCATATGAAGCTTAGTGGGAGTGCCATTTGTGTTCATCATGCTAAATGTAGATAATATCTTAACCATTTAGAATGATATAAGGATGATAATAAGTGTTTTATAATCCGATTGTTCCTTAACTTGAGATATGATCTCAAAGATGCCTCTTGGATCATAGTTCTGAAGGTGTTCAGAAGCAAAGAGAAGAGAGTATCGGGATCGTCACATTTTGTAGTGCACCTTGGACATATTCCATTCTTGGAAATTCCAAGAAAGGCTTCCTTCCATTAAGATATGGTAATGACCTATCTAAAGGGATAGCACCTCAAGGAGTTGAGGAAGTGAATTCTATAACTGCTTTCCCTTGTGCATCAGTTGCGAGAAGCCGAGTGGATACTAGATGTGTACAAATGCCTGATGTCTACCATGCAGTGGGAGTAGTAAACTGTTACTAATCAAACTATGGAGATAAAACACTTGATTGCAGTAATAATAATAACTTCAAATATGACAAGACTTTTGAGATAGTGATCTCTGAGTCTTATCTTCAAAAGCTTAAGACTTTATAGATTGTGATCTAAAAGGTCTTAACTGTAGATACCTTAGGAGATAGAGATCTCCATGAATGAAAGTATTCTGATAAGGATTATGAAAATACTTGTTATAACAATTATTAAGCTATAGTGTCAAGGACACTAATATAGATTTAACAAGATTGAGCATTGGTTGCATAAAAGCAACATTCGCATTGGATGCGAGCACTGTTACTAGGAGATATGCAAGTGTCATAAAAGGACTTAGCGTAGTCTATTGGGAACAGAGTGATTGATCAGCTTACCTAGCTATTTTTCTAAATAGCCTATGATTGTCACATCAGTGCGGGTTTAAATGATTAGACCATTAATGGCTCTTTGGGCTAGTGGGAGATTGTTGGACATGCGAGCCCACGGCGAGCCATTGTGCAATAAATGCTATTGCGAGTATCATTCCCTGATTTGAAATGAAGAATAAATAATTTGCATAATAGATCCATTAGTACAATTAGGGTTATGTACCATGGCCATCTTAATAAACATACAGCTGTTGATTTAACTATTGAATCATAGAGGCTGGTGCTTGGATGAATATCTAAAGGGTTAGATTGAGGACTCATCAAGCACTGTCAAATGATTGTTAAGAGATGATCTCCAGCCTGAGTAGGAGATGGCAATCCTTTCTCATGTAGGTTGATATCTAACCGACCTCTTGATGCAGGTCCTCTGCATAGGAATAGATATTCGGAGGTGTTAGATAAGTTAGGTCAAAGAGTTGACTTAATGAGATCGAGATAACCAAAGTACTAAATCGTATGTTGTCACGATACATGCACGCATCCTCTGACCGGAGACAGATGTGTTACTATATGTCTAAGTATGTACATTTGGCAGACCAATAGGCTGATGACCTAATCAAGGTCTACACACCAACACGTTGGTGTGCATACAAGGGCATATGAGTAATATGATCTCTCAAAGGGATCATACGGGTTCAGTTACTGAACCGAAAGACATGAGCTCACTCATGAGATATTGGGAAGAATCAAATTCCGTGCACGGTCATCTCGCTATGTAAGCTTGACTGATTTGTAGGTTTAATATATACTTTTGGAAAGTATATGATCAAGACCTAGGTATGATATATGCTTTTGGAAAGTATATGATCGATACTGACTCCCAATGATCGAATGAGAAACTTACTGATAAGACCCTGAAGTAGACAGTGCAAAGTTGATCTAATACTTTGGGTTTGTTCTGAGTCTTCCAGCATGCATGATGTACATGTATTGGGAATACCTGAGGGTGATGTGACCATACACGATTGTATAACCATGACGCTTCCATTTCCCGGGAGTGATGAAACGGGTCTGGATTTTAATGACTCCTCTCAATAGAGAAGTAATCTGATCTTGGTCCAAATGTTGGACATTGATCTGGATGTGATTCAGATGCAATGAGAAGATTAGATTTGCAGTCTTGATTTAATCAAGCATCTATGGGAGGCCCACTATCTAGATTTGAGATATGATCTCAATATCCAAGTCACTATACGTGGAACAATACAGTTACATCCTTATCTCCAAGTATCTGCGGAGAAAGTGCATTATCCGTGAATGGGTTCAGGATAATTTCATTGTTGATATTATGTATCCACGCATTGAGAAAATGGATAATTAAATGTGATTTAATTATCATGAATAATATGAATTTGATTCATATTGTAAAGAGAGTTATCTAAGATAATTAAATGTGATTTAATTATCAAAGATGTGAATAATGTGAATGCGATTCATATTATTTGAGAACAAGAGAATAGATATCCAAAATGATTAAATGTGATTTAATTATCATGGACATGAATAATGTGGATATCACTATCCATATTAATCATATATATTATAAATGTGATTTATAATATATAAGAGAGAGCTATTAGTGATTTACAATTGTTAATTAAATGTTGATGTGAATTGGATTCACATTGGACATTTAATTTAAAATGTAATTCACATTTTATTTTGGGTTGTGAATGTGATTCACAATTTTCCAATGGCAAGATTGCAATATTCACAGAATAATTATGAATTATTTTTGTAGAATAATTTACAACAAGTGTTGTTGGAAATCTTAGAGATTTCCATGGAATAATGTAATCTCATGAGATCTCATGAGATTACATGAGATTGCCACCAAATCCCATATTACGGAAGGAGGCAATCTTCTTTCCAAAATCTCCATGCTTGATTGATTTAATTTGGGATTAAATCATATTGGTTTATCAATATATATTTAATCTAAATTAAATTAATTGTTGTTATTTTTTTACCAACAAAATCTTAGCCATTAAAAGAAACACAAATCAATGAGAGACATTGGATTTGTCTTGCCCCATGGATTGAGATCCATGGATCCCAAAATATTATAAAAGGAGAGGCACCCATTACTCTTCTTGGTTACAACAAGTGAGACAACAACTCTCTCTCTCTCTCTCTTTCTCTTTCTCTGTACATGCCTACTCTCTCTATCTCTCTCATGTGGTCATCCACTATGGATGCCCTATAGAGATTCTCCATCGCCGCAGCATCGTCGCTATGTTGCCCGATGGTTTGCTCGTGGATCTCCGTCTACTTCGGCGCGCCTTGCTCGTGAAGAAGATGTCGTATCTCGTTTGTCGAGATCAGGAGATTCGTGTCTTGGATCATCAACATGGATTGCGAGAAGCATGTGTTTCATCAAGACGGATCGGACTTGAGACGGGAGGTCTCTTCGTTTAGAAACTCAATCACAACCATGCTTCAAGAGGTAATCCTATCACTTGTTTTTGTTTTATACAAAACGATCCAGGAAGTGTTCTTGGATCATGTGGTTTCGTCACATGAAAAAAATTCATTTCTGCTGCATCGAGCAACTAGTACGACTAGTCGCTCCCTATCGCATACGATGCGATCCTCACGCTTCCGTGATGTGCCTAAGGATATCACCATATACTTCAGGAGGGTCCTATTACGAAGATTTTTGATGAAGAGAGTAGGTTCCCTTGAGCGGCGGATCAATGCTAAGGAAATGGAGAAGGAAGGGGGCTGGTGGAACAGTGCTCCCGGACAGAGGAAATGGAGGTGGACCAGACAATTGACCCATGGTCAACTATCTAAGGGAGGGGATTAGTCCACCTAAGCCTAAATGCGGATAACATAAAAAAAGAAAATACAAATAATTTTAAATAAAAAGATATATATTTTATTAGAAAAAGTCAATGTAGTATTTAAGTATGATTTTAATTTTTTTTTACAAGATCATTTATTAAGTACTAATATTTACATGTCTATACATAGGTATATTTACATGTATTTTAAGTCTTTATTTTGTTTTTATTTTGTATTTTATTATTGTATTTACGTATATTATATATTTATAGTATATTTAAGTACATATTTACATATTTTATATTTATTTTCTTTTCTTTTATTTATTTACTTAAATAAATAAATATATGTATATTATAGGTATATTTTACCTATATATTTTAAAACATTATTTATTTTAATGTATTTTTTGCATTCATTTTATATTTATGTTTTTAATATATTTAAATAATATTTACAAGTGTTTAAACATATAAGGAAGTTAAAAAATATGGAATGAATATATTGAACAAAATTTACATGTATATGGTACAATATAGACCCAAAAACTGACTTTTGAATCTGAGCTCTATTTTTAATGAAATCACCTTCATTAGATAGATAATTAATTTTTTTATGAACTGATAAAGCGAGTTTGGTCAATTTTAAGTTATTATGGAGGTATTATAGGTCTACAAAGTTTTGTTTGTGGCTTTTATTTTGTGTGTCCCAAGTGCACTTTGTATTTTTTTGTATGCAATTTATTTTGTATTTTCTTTATATTTTTATACAAGAATTTCATGTTAAACGTTTTATTATTTTAGGTATAAAAATGGAAATAAAATAGGGTAGAAAAGGCTATTTATTAAAGAATCAAATTAGGGTTTGGAGTATTTTCTTTATAGATTGAGTGTCCTATTTCCCCTACTTTATTTCGGGTTGACCACATCATATTGACCTGGTCATGAGGTCTAGTCATTTAGTGTCTTTAAGGCTTCATTTATTTCTCTTTTGTTTTCCTTTATTATTTTATTTTTGAATTAAATAAACATATTTATATAGTATTCAACTATCAATTATTGAATGTTATTTTGTTCAAAATATGCTATTTAAATGCATTTAGTTAGGGATTTCAAACCAAAATAAAAAAATAAAGTGATAAAATGGAGATTCATCACTCCCCTCCTCAGCGTCGGTTTCTTCCTTGGCGACATTGAGGTCACCGCCTCTGCCTCATCGAAATCGTTGTAAGTACTACCTTCACCTACCGCTTCATTGAGCCCGTCATCATCTCCACCTCAGCCTCGGTTTATGCCTTGGCGACGTTGGGGACAACCACTCGCTCTTTGGAAGAATTCCAACTATAGATTTGTCATTTTCCTTCTGGGGGAACACCTCTGATATATCTCACACTGACGATTCAACTTTTATAGTGTTGGATAGGACTCACTAGCTATCGAAGTATAAGCAAAGCGAACGGAACTGCAATATCTTGATGGTGATTGCCTTTTCTTTTTCTTTCCCATATATTATGGGCTTGTTCATCAATAATGTTCTCTCGAGGTTTTTTACGATTAACCGCATTGTTCAGTCCTCATAGCAGGCATCGTCTTTCTCTTCTTTGTTTGACTACGTTGTTCTTTGCCATGTTTTTTCTTCTCCTCCATTTTGATATACTTCCCACAAGGAATATGTTTTCCAACCTTATAATTTCTTACAATGGTGAAATGAAAGTGACCCTCAAGGGAGTTTTCCTTAGAAACCACATTTGCAAAATACAAGAAATGAATACAAGAGGCTACAAGTTTATTGGTATCCAAATGCCAAGCTATGTTACATGCAAATACGAGCATGCCTTGAGTTTGCAAGCAATTCTTCTTGCTTTTGCAATGATTAAAAATTTGGATCAGATCGACGGGGTTGATCTGCCAACCTCGAACAGGCTGGAAAAAATAAAGAGAAATTAAAACAGGCCTCGACTTGACTAAAATCATTTAAATTGCTCCAATCGAACCTATTTGCACTTGGATCCCAACTTAAACCCAATTATTAAGCTCCTTATAGAAGCAACTTGCACCCAACACAAAGTAATAATATTATAAATAATAATAATAAAAGTATATATAGTTATATATATATATATTGGAGGCTTTTATATTTATGATATAGTTATAAATACTCACAAATTTTAAAATAAAGTGTTTTTATATTTTAGGTTTTTCTCTTTTTTTGGTTTTTTCTTAAAATTTTTGCTAATTTTTGCCAATTGAGTTGAGCCAATCTTGAGGTTCATAGGTTTTGAGCATAAATATCACTTTTAATGAGGCAATTGTCAACTTATAGAAGACTCATCTTAAGTCCAATCAATTGTTTCGATCCAAAACGGAAGTTATCACTTGTTTTTGAGGTGGGAGTTATTCATAGAGCTCAAGGAGCTCTTTTTCCTTGCAACATAGCAACCAACTATGCTACTTACCTTCCATGCACTATGTTCAATTTAATATATAAAACAAAAATAAATAATACATTGACTATATATTGAAGTGGCTATTTTATTATTGTTTGATTTCTTGTTCAGAATATCTATTTGATCGTTTCGACTATAGGAGATCCTCTTTGGTAGTTGACCATAGTCAGAAGTTCTTTAGGATCATTTTAATGGAAAAGTTAATTGTAGTACAAAATATGGATTAAAGGACTAATTGCATGTTGTCACGCCTAATGAAACTTAAACAAACAATCGTGATGCAAAGTATAGTGAATCATGTATCTTTACATCTTGATATGACAACGAAAGGCTTGAAATGTAGTTCGTGAATATCGATGTACATGTTTATTGATTACATTTCCTTGCTTGTTCACTTGTAAGGGTTAACTCCACAGATTAGCTTATTAATAAAATGATCCTTATATCATATTATAAGCATAGCTGTAAGAAATGAGGACTAATGGTATAATTTGATGTTTCCCCCATTTGCATGGAGGGGTATTTGTCCTCAAAATTGAAAAGATGATCGCATGGACTAATTTCCAATAAATGAAGACCAAGATATTAAAAACTAAAAAAAAGTATCATATTGTTACTTTTTTAAGGTTTGGGTATCATGGGTGTATAATTCGAGGACTTTTATGTAATTTATACATATTTTTCAAAAAGGCAAATATAAGCAAAAAATTTAATTAAAATTGGATTCTATAAGTAATATATTAACTATTTATGATACTTTTAATTTTTTATCTTTTCATTTTGTTTCTTTGAATTCTTTGGTTTTATTTAATGGTTTCAATTCATTTTAAGTGTTTTTGAGTTCTAAATATCAGTAAACTAAGTTGTGTTTTTATTTTTAGTACGTAATGTGGTATACTCTATTATGGAATATTCAGTAATATATATACACATGCATATTTATTATATATATATTGATGAATTTTATGATAGTTATTTGAAGTTTATCTTTAGAAAATGATTTAAGGTATTAAAATTCAATATTTTATTTCGGATTTTACCTTGTTATATGATTATAAAATCTAAGCAATATAGATTTTTTTATAATTTGCAAAATTATTTTGTAATTATTAGAATTATTATAGAAAATAATAGAGTAGTCTACACAGAAGTCGCCCAATTTCAATGAGGTACATCAACTTTCAAAAGTAAAACGTCATACCTAATGTATTGTTTTGGTCCCAATGCAGTCTTTCACTAAGAGAGCGTGTGACTTCTGTTAAGTCCTTTACTGTTAGGACGAAAATACCCTATTGAACAAAGCCCGAAATCCACACACTCCTCTCCACTTGTGTCCCTACAATTGCCCCCATCTTCCAAAACCTAGAACTCTAGGGTTCGTTTGGGTATCGGATTACCCTGAGGTAACCCGATTTACGTCATTGTATTCATGGGTTGGAATTCAATCATAAATTAATGTGACATCATATTTCATTCCTTATTCCAACCCTCTCCCAACACTCGTAAACATCCAAACAACTACTATTCATAGGATGTTACCCCAACCCTCCCCATCCTGATAACTGAACATACCCGAGTTTGTGGTCTTCGGAGCAACGAGGGATCCACTCGTGATGCCCGACACGAGGGCATGATGAAGGGGCGATACTGGCAAGAGGGTTTGGCAGAGGGGCGCGATCTGAGAGCTTGATGGAGGGTTCCAACAGCTGGACCGATTGATGGCTCTGTGGAGTACAATTGTAGGCATTGTGTAGGACGCGCAACACCAGCCTCGATGCCACGGACCATTCCATCATCAGGATGCTTGGACTCCCACCCGACTCCCTCGTTGACGCCATACACATCCTCGTTCCTCTCCATTAATCATCGTTGTGTTCTCTCTACTGCTTAATTAGGACTCCGCTCCTCGAATCCCTTTCCTGCTTGCAGCTCTTGTTGTGCCTTTGGATGTTGATTTGCAGATGTCTGCATGGGAATTGCATCAAAGATAACATTCAGAAACTATTTCCTCCAGAAGTATCGCTCGAATTGTGGAATATTTTTACTCTTTGCTATTGAAATTCCTGCTCAAATGGAAGGAAGACGTAGCTAGAGAGCAGGTCTGTCTCTCTTGCCATTTTAAAATTTCCAAATGCTCCTTAATTTCAAGGTTGGTTGCAAGCATGTAATTTTGAGGTGTTTCAAGTAAAATACCTACCATTATGGAAATATATGATCATCAAAATGATTTTGCCATTTTTTAGACGCTTGTTAATCACACATGAAAAATAGCGATAGAACTGGCAATATTACTAGTTCTCATATTGTTCCAAATGAGCGAAGTTCAGTGGTGGGGTTATGCATGTGACCATCCATCTAACAATTGGATGTTAAGATCATGTTTTAGACTATGTCTGTCCAGCATTGAAACCATTCGCCGACCCTCATTGTCGTGCCCCTTCACCGAGCCCTCATGGAGGTGTTCCCTCAATCGTTGGTGGATCCCTCGCACAAGTCTCGTCGCTTCGTCGGGCCCTCATGTCGGTCGTGCCTCACCACTACCGGTGGAGCCTGCTGTTGTGAAGATGGAGACGAGATGGAGATTTGGGTCTTTGTTCGGTAGGGATTATTATGTCTGAATGACCAAGTATTTAATGAACTTAATTTGCTCTTGTTAGTAAAAGACAATATTGGGATCAAAACAATACATTAGGTATCATATTATTACTTTTGAAAGTTGGCGTACCACAATGGAATACAATGTATACTTCGAGGACTTTTGTGTAATTTACAAATAATAATAATAATATATGCTATTGTATTACTTCTTTAAAAATATAAAATAAGTTTCAGAAAATAATAGACTATATTACTAACGAAGGAAAATTTAGTGTAATTATTTTTAGAAAAGATTATATGTAATACTTATCAAAATCAATTTTTGAATTTTCATATATCATTTTAATTTGATTATTATACAATATTTATTAAAGGTCGATCGTAAATATTTAAGGAACTAAGATGCTATGCGATTCTAATATTAAAAAAATATAATCCAAATGAGGTGGGCTATTTATAAAATATTATATTAAATATTTAAAGGAAAATAAATAAAAAAATTTAACCATCATTATAATTTAGTAAAAATGGGAAATAGAATTTCTAAAATAATGTTACTTTTTTTGAAACTTTTGAAGACCTGAATCAACATGGGGAAATATTTCTCTCCATAAAGTCCTTTTATGCAAAAACGCATTCTTCTCTAGTGTAGGAAAGTGGAGCTTCATCATTTTCGATGATGCTAATGTCAAGTTAAAAACTCAATTTGTAAGCACTTCTCTTTATGAAACATGGTGCTTTCACTTCCAATTGGTTCTTATTAAGGTTCTCTTTTGATGGCATGAAGTGTGCATGCTTGCGGGTGCTTGTATCACTAGGATGGTCAAGCTTCCTTTGAACTTACTATTGCTATATATAACTATCTACAAACTAACTTGAAAGATCTACTAGAACATTAATAATCATCGATGAACAAATTATCTATAATTAGGTCTAACTTGATGCTTACTGAAGAACCCGAATTTATCCTTTGCTAATTGTGTGTAATTAACGTTATATTCGTTGTAGGCGAGCAAATTCAAATTAATCAAACAACCACTACTTAATTAATCTTAGATTTACTGCAAGTGGTCAAATTTATTGTACTAGGACAATCCCAAGGTCGAAATCTGGGAGACCATTGTCTCCATAGGTCATTTTTTGAGAGGAATTTGTTTTTGACAATTTTTATGCAAATATTGATGATAAAGCACGTGCAAGATGTTAGTTTTAAGGTTAAAAATGAGCCTAACATGAAAATTCCAAATTAATATGCAATTAATCTAAAAAAATCTGAATGGTTATTTTCCTTAATTATTTATGCAATGAAAAATCTATGACACATTTTTTGTATTTTTCTGATGTAAAATACATGCATGAAGAATGGGCACTTTTACGGGTTTTTCTGTATCTTTTCATGCATGAAAGAATTATGAAAAACTTATCACTAAGTTAATTAAAGTGAAAGTAACCTAATGTGAATTTTTATAATTTTTATTATGCAAATTGTAATTATGGTGAATTAAATGTACATATTATGTGATTTTGAGTAATTTAATTTTAATAAATAGTAAACTTAATTAGTTTGAGAATTAAAATTGTCCTAGATGTGTCTAATCAATATATATCAAGTAAAAACTATAGATCCATTAAATATTGGATTTACAAGCTACTAAAATTAATTACCAAAATCACCACTTAATTTATTCTAAGAATAATATGCATGTAAATGACTTGATTTTTGGGCACATATTAGAATAAAATTAATTCTATATAATGTGAATTTTTGAGATTTTTTGGAGAAATTCATGTTTTATTATGAATTTCCAACACATACAAGGTAAAATATTACATTTTTTCACAATAAATATTAATAAATAAATCACAGCTCATAAAGTTTCATTGATCATCCACGATAATAAAGAGTTAATTGTTCTACGATGTTCAATTTTTGAAATTAAAATTTGATGACAAATGGTGGTTCAAATCAAAGCTAGAACACAGGGTCTAGTATGCAAATTACAAAAACTTAAATTACTGAAATAAATGATGAAATGAACCTACATGTAATTACTAAAAGCCACACTGGATGTTGAGCAATTTTTCCAGGGGTGCATGTGTGTTCCACATGTTTTCTGGAGTCGGGGATGTGAGTGTAATTCACCAAAAGTGCGTAGCTCTCCCATAATTGATCCAACACCAATGTGCACCATGCGTGATGGCAAGGCTTAGACTGATAGACTCAGGCCACCAGCTCCACATGGAGGCTTGCTGTGTCTTCGAGCTTTCCGAGGCTGAGACTTGGTCCTAACATCCAGATGGCGTGATGTGGCTGGCACAGGGAGGTTCGAGAGTAGGGGTGGCTCCGAGCGTCACGTGCACAAAGCATAGCCACGGCTGAGTCATTTGATGGAGATTGAGCAGAATATGTGCATTAGGTAAAGGAGTTGAGCATCGACAGTGGGGTTCATCGAAGATGGAGTAGCACAAAGTTCGAGGAGCTCGGAGGCGAACCATGATGGTGGTACGAAGGGTGAAGTGTCCGTAAGGCCCGAAGGTGGAGCTACTATAGTCGAGGCGGTCGATGGAGGTGGTCGGTGTAGTCGCTGCAATCGAGGTGACGAGAGAAGCTAGTGAAGCGGGCGTGGCGGTGGCGGTAGCCAACTCGGTGGCTACCTGCGATGGTAGTCATCCGTGTGAATGGAGGTTGATCACCAACGACAAGAGGGTCGAAACCTCTCCAATCTTAAAGAAGCTCTTGTAGAAGATAACACAGCTTGAGGAGAAAAACCTCGATCCAAGACTATCCAATGAACGGTAAGAGGAAGAGCAACAGGATGTAATGGAGTTTGCTCTGAGCTTCAACCACTGTGCTTGGCCAGAGAGGATCGGTTGTGAAGGAAATGTGAAGAAGCGGATCAATCATAGGAGAATGATACGATTGATGGTCAGAGTCATCTTGGTATTAGGTGTGTATAGCAAAAGATGCAAAGTAGATGGATTTGGGGAAGAAGTAGCAGAGGAAGGAATAGAAGAAGAAGAAAGGGCAAGGGAGAAAGATCTTTACATGGAGTTACACTTAGAGGTAGGTGATGAATCTCCATTTCATCGTCTCTATTCTTTCATTTTGGCCTTTAAATCATGGCTAAATGTATGTAAATATCGTTATTTTACACAAATTGACATCAATTATTAATTATATAAATAATATATAAAATATATTGTTTAAAGACAAAGAAAAGAATAAAGAGAAGAAAAAAAGAATAAAATGCCAAGGGTATTTTATGAACCTAGACCTCAAGACCTAGGCATCGTGATGGCTGGTCGACAACGAATAAAGTAGGGGGAATAAGGTCCAAAAAGACAATAAAAATCTCATTATTTTATTCTCAATAAGTCCTTTGGGACCTATTTTATATTTTATTATTTATACCTCAAATAAAGAAACTTCTTACATGAAAGTTATAGATAATAATATATAGAAAAATACAAAATTGATTTCATACAAAACTAACAATGTACTTTTTATACTCAGAATAAAAAGCCAACCCCTAAATTTCCCAGACCCATATCTTCTCCATATGAACTCAAAATATATCAAAGTAACTTTAATTGTATATAACTTTTAATAAGTTATTTGAATAAGGTAATTTTATTTAATTTGAAGTTAAGATGTAGAAGTTAGGTTTTGGACCCTGTTGTATAGCATACCTGAAAATATTCATTCCATTTATTCTTTATTATTTTTATAATTTTACATTTTTATACTTTTGTAAATATTATTTATAGTATATGTACATAATTTGAATAGAATAAACCCATAAATAAAGTACTAAAATAAAATGCTATACAAAAATATATAGATGAAATACATATATTCATACCTATATATAATATACCTATAATTATCTAAGTGTATGTATTATATTAGAAAAATATAAAAAATAAATTTATGTGTATAAAAATAAGTTGTAATTATATAAATTAAGGAAATAAAATAATGAAATAAAAAATTAAAATTAAAATAAAATATACAAAACATAGGTAATTATACCTATAAGTATACTTGTAAAAAGTAACGTGTAATAAATAATTGTAAAAATAAGTAAAAATTATATTAAATAGTACATTAAATAATAAACATTTCTTATGTTTTAAGACAAATAATAAAATCATTTATTAATTTAATTTGAATTTCAATTTTGATTTGTCTTGTAGTCTTAGGAGGTCCAATGATGGCAGAGGACAGATTCTTTCCTAGCCCTGTTAGATTGCCTTTGACCCCTAATTCCTCGATTTTTTGTGCTCGACTCTTTCACTATCTGTGCTTGATTCCTTCTGTAGATGTCTTCCTCGATCGTTGCTCAGGCGTGAGCTCTTGTCGATCAAAGGGACTCATGTATATAATATCTCTTCCGCTTCCCTTACCGATTTTATCCTTCTTCCGCTCATAAACCCCAGATTTGAGCTTCGAGTCCCCATCATGGTGACAACAGGAGACTGATTAGCATTCCAGATGCTTTGTTGGGTGTCAAAGAGAAGTGATCAAACTCCTCCAACGTATCTGCCCAAACTTTGCTTGAAATGAGTTCCCCAATGAGCTTCTTCCCCTTTCTATATGTCTTTTCAGTAGGGTTAACCATGGTACATGTTAGGTTTTTAGTTTAGTTAAATTTTCCTTTTATTTCGAAAAATTGAAACTCTTTCCTCGCTGGATCTCTGTCTCTGCCTCTATTCTGACCACTCCCATCATGCTCTTCCTCACCTCACATTTCCAGCTCCTTCCACTTCGCCTTTCGATTACCCAAGCACCCCCATTCCCCTCGATCTTGCATAGAATGAGGAGTCATATCTTCATCCTCCTTCGTCGGATATCACTGCTCCGCCGCATCTCACACCTATTCCGCCTCCAAAAGCCATCCTTGGCTTCGCCTTTTTGTTCCTAACATACTCCTGCAGGAAATGAAGAGAAAAATCACCTTTGTAGGGGTCTTTGAAGTCCAAACGAGAGGCTCCAAGTGTCGAGCTTCGTCGGAGCATCTCTGATGGTGTCCAACCATTTTGTGGAGACCAACATGCGAGGATCACCTCTAGTATGCCGAGCACTTTAGGAGAGAAGGAGGTAGCTGGAGTTGCGTCAGAGATCGGATTGAAGCTCAACTTCCTGCTGTTCTTCGGTCATTTTTCATAACTGCCTCTCCATCATGCGATCAATAATCTCTCTCAGAATGTACAACCAACGTCATATTTTGCCACGTATCCACCATTGATCTCACTCTAGAGATCTAATCTCAATTGTCAGGCATGAAGCATCATTGCATCACTAAGACACGCAACATGGACAAGTGAACACCTACAAAACGTTAGACCAACACCTTTATGGGGAAATTTACATCCCATATCCCTGATTTTGTCGTATATACTTTTAGTCTTGTAATTGATTTAAGTAGTGTAAAACTTTTGGTACAATTGCATTGAGACTGCTAATTCAAACTCGACCCTAAATACACCTCACATTAAAAATATTTGTCTTGGGGAGATTCACCCCCTCATTGTTTTGTTTGCTTGAGTGAGAGAGTGACCCGCACACTAGGCTAGAGCCATATTGAACTTTCTTTAGACTACTAGTCTCGGGGATGGTCATTCTCCAGTGAAGATCTCTCCAGTAGCCAGAAAAGCAGCTCGCGACGTACTTAGCAGATTGAATTAATAGCCAATAAATGGCATACAATTCATACTAACTGAGAAAGATCAAGCTTTGGGATTGGGCCAGTATCCTGAGAGCATTAGGTTCCTAACAACTCACTTAATCACTCTACAAGATTGATTTATCACTTAAAATAAAATTGACAAGATTAACAATCGAACCTTTACGTAATCAGCTGTTGTGTTGAGTAGGTGAAATTGGGGTTTGACTTCTGATCTTGTTTGTTTCCATATCCCATCCGTACTCATCCCCACATCACGATGACGGGTCGGAGATCCCTTTGGCTGCCTTTGATAGCACCCCTCTCGAGCACTCAGACCTACTCATCTAGGGAGGTTCCGGGGAGCCTAGACCTGCTCTCCAAACCTGAGTTCGATTCCACCTTGTTCCCACTCGACCACCCTTCTTCCAGTCCTGAGGTGCCCGAGCAGAGACCAGCATAGCTATTTATTCATTTGACGACACCTGAGTTGGGGTCTTTTACCTTTGCAGAGATCCGAGAGATGGTCAGCAGTGATGGATGAACCGATGAGCAACCCTAGGGTTCCACGTATGTTCTTGATTAGGGCACCATCAACAACACATTGTTAGCCTCTCTAGAGACGATACAACGATAGATTCGGGATCAGGGAGCGTTTATGGCGGGGGTGCACAGTGAGTTAGCATAGATGTGAGCTGATAGAGGAGAGCCGTAGAGACCAGCTGGTGGAGACATACCCACGACTGAAGGAGGAGCAGGAGGACAACCAGAAGAACTACAGGAGCCAGTCCGGTCTGCCAGGACGATGAGACAATTGCACAACCCTAGTGCAACCCTCACCCATCGCTAGATCCAGCTTCCAGAGATTATGGGCGACTTCAAGCTCAGCCCCCAAACCATTCAGCTCCTGCCCAAGTTCCATGGGCTTGCCACTGAGGAGCTGCACCTGCATTTACAAGAGTTTGAGATGATCTACAGCACTGTTTACGATTGATTCGTGGACGAGGATATCATCAAGATGATGGTGTTTCCTTTCTCCTTGTCGATAGAGAACCCTACTGGCTAATGCATTTAGGGATATACGTTACTACTTGGGAGCAGCTCCGGACCGAGTACTTGAACAAGTACTATCCATTCGGCCAGACCAATGCAGCGAGAGATCTGATCAACAACTTCAACAACTTCACAATGATCCCCAATGAGCAGTTCCATGAGGCGTGGGATCGATTCCATGAGCTCATCGACCGGTGTCCATGCCATGTCATATCCAAGCCCAACTTAGTCTAGAGTTTCTTTTGTGGGATGACATCGGAGTTGTAGGGGCTTCTTAACGCTTCTTGTGGCGGCTCCTACTTTGCCAAAGATGAAGATCAGGTATGGGCCATCAATGAGGAGACGGCCAAGAACTATACAGTGATGTCCCGGACCAGAGTCTACACATAGGGGAAGCCCCTACCACAGACCATGCCCTATCATAGGATAACACAGGTTGATGCGGGACCATCTACTTCTTCATCAGCAACAGCATAGGCAGAGTCGTAGGCAGCTGACATGGACATCATTAGTGAGAAGTTGGACTACATAAAGATTATTGAGAAGAAGCAGTGCCAAGGCATGACGCAGATCGACCAGTTGGCACAAACTTTGAGTGACCTGAAAACCCAGATCATGTGTCTCCAGGAGGCTAGACGGCTTCTCAGCCCTGTCTCAGGTCACGGACTGATCCTAGTAGCAACAGCTCTTCCCAGCACTCCGTCAACTACCGCAAGGTTCACTACATCTAGTGGAGTTGGTCCAGCAGTTATAGTAGCACTACTTTCAGCCACCACCACCTCAGCACTCTTAGATGGCGGTGTACCAACCGGATCAGCCATTAGCAGTTCATCCCCCATCCCCGTACGAGCAGGAGCTATTGATGGAAGTCAACGCGATTTGGTATGATCAGCAACAGCTCGAGATCTGCTGAGATCATCTCGGATTCAAGTGGTCTACCAGAGGCACAGCAGCGGCCTCCATCTTAGGGTGGGCATACATCCAGCAGCAGCAGTATCCCCAGTACTCCCAGCAGCCACACTATTACCAGTCGGGTCCTCATCCCTATCGGTAGGGACAATAGTGGAGGCAGCAACCTCAGCAATTCACTCAGCCTCACCCTCACCAGTACGAGAGCCAGCCTCATTCCCAGCAAGGCAACCCGTCTAGTTCTCAGGGGTCGGCTTATGAGAACCCATCCTTTGATGATTTAGCCTGCCTACTCTCAGACCAATAGGCATCCTTTAGGTAGGAGATGGACAAGTTCGTGCAGTAAATGAGGGAGATAATAAAGGGCAAGGTTGCCATACCCATTCAGATAGAGCCCAACCTAAACAACTTGAAGAGAAAATCTGAGAAGGTATAGTTCACAGAGACTACCACTCCTAGTGAGTCATTGGGTGATATTTCTTCCTACATATTTGATGTTGATTTTGTGACACTTAGGAGTGGTAGGATGCCAACCGGTGGTGCCTTGTCTGAGAGATGACACCATGATGATCCAGGAGGGCCATATGAGGAGGGGAACACTATTGATGTTGCTAATGATGATGTTGATGATAGTGGTGATGATGCCACCAAGGATGATGATCCAATCGACGGTACTGAAGTTGTTGCTTCTCCAGATGTAGTTGGTGGTACTGATGCTGCCATTCTTATAGATGCTAAGCTAGAGCGCGGTGCTGATAAATCAAATACAGATGTCGTGGGTGGTACTGATGCCGCCATTTCTATTCCAGTTGTGTTTCCATATGTTGTATCTCAGGACTATTCCAAAAAGATCCAAAAAAATAATAAAGGAAAAGTTTCTTCATCTACTTCGAGCCCATGTGTGATGCACAATGACCCTTGTATGGATTCTATTCCCTCTCAGTAGTAGAAACCTCTTCTTAACCCTCTATCTAAGGAGGGCTCGATTGTCCCCTTCCCTCAAGCACTCTGCTTGGAGAAGGAGAATAAAAAAGAAAATCCTAAAAAGACCCAACAGTTGGAGTTTAGCCAGCAGATGATAGACATATTTCACATTCAGCTGACTCTACAAGAGGCACTTGAGCACATACATCTCTTCCAAAAGAACTTGAGAGAGAAGACTACCATCCGCCAAGAAGAGAAGGAACCACAATGCAGAGATTCATGTGCTGACCCATACCACATGCTTCGCAATTCAGAACCGTCTGCCAACCAAGAGGCCAGATGCAGGAGCTCCTTATCTTAGATGCCACATTCATGAGCAGAGATTTGATCGTACTCTACTAGACAGTGGCTCTTCCATCAACCTCCTTCCGGCAGTCTTACTCAACCGATTCAAGTTTGGCCCTCTTCAATAGAGCAGGATAGTCCTTCAGTTTGTTGATAGATCTGTCAAGAGGTCGAAGGGGTTGTTGAAGGACGTGGTTGTTACAATTCATGGACTAAAATTCCTTGTGGTCTTCGTTGTGTTGGACATGGAGATCCCTGAGTCTGTGATAAGTACCCCCATCATTCTAGGATGTCCATTCTTGGCCACAACCAAGGCGGTGCCCGACCATGATAAAGGGAAGGTGTACTTTCGCCTCGAGGGTGAGAGTATACAAATAGAGACGATCCATGAGACTAGAGTGTGAGTTTAGTGATGCGGAGCAGATGACAAAGGCAGAGCAAGATGTCCACCAGGAGTGTGACTTTGTGATCATTGATGATGAAGTCGCTTGGTATGAACATGTTTCACGATCTCATCTCTCACCTAAAATTCTGCAGATTCATAGCTTCCACCATATGACAGTTCAGAGAGCACATTGTTCGAGGACACTTTCGAGGCTGACGTACACGTTCATGATATTCAGGCAAAATATGTTTCTTGTTTTTCTGATTCAGATCCCTCGAATTCAAACATTGATTGGGCTGAGTTTGGTGAATTGTTACCTTGTATGATTCCTACAGGGCCAGTAGCTAGGGTGGAGATCGATCCAACACCGAGTACAGACACACCAGTAGGCCTGTCTCCATCAGATATTCATGATCAGCGAGAGTTCTCACATTCCTATCTGGTTTCCTTCACGCAGATATTCCAGAGGCCAGATTTGTCAGCTCCCAATTGCCTAGAACTGAAGCCTTTGCTGCAGTCATTAAGGTATAGATTCCTTACGTGTGAGCCATATATGTACCTAGTCATTATCTCAACGGATTTGACTGGAGAGCAAGAATCTCATTTGATGGTGGTTCTTGAAAGAAGACGCAAGGCAATAGGATGGATCGTAGCTGTCTCTACAGAATAAGTCTGGCCCTATGCTCCCACCATATCTAGCTTGAAGAGGATGCTAAGCCATCGCGTGAGTTCCAGCGACGGCTGAACCTGAATCTTCAAGAAGTGGTCATGAAATAAATATCCAAATGGTGGAGCGTCGATTTTATCTACCCTATCTTTGACTCTAAGTGGGTTAGTCCATTACATGTGGTGGCCAAGAAGATGAGCATCACTATAGTTGTGAACAAGTCTAGAGAGGAGATCGCTACCTAGGTACCCACTTTTTGGAGGGTCTGTGTAGACTACAAATGATTGAATAAGGCCACCAAGAAGGATCATTTCCTGTTTCTTTTTATTGATCAGATTATAGAGAGGCTATATGGGAAGACCTTCTCTATAATCTGATCAATAAAAGGAAATAGGAAATGATCCTTCTTGGTGGCCTGATTCAATTGTCTGTAGTCTACACAGACCATCCAAGAAGTGGGTACCTGATAAACACAAATTATCGTAGGTCTAAAAAGTATGTCTCACACAAGGCGGAGACAACCGATGTCGATGCGGCGACCCACAATAAAGTGTATTTAATCAACAATTAACCCACACTGAAGATCAATAAATTAGAACTAATGTGGAGTTAAAATTTATTTTTAACTCTGCACAAATGGTTTATAGGGCAAGTATGCAGAGAGTTCGAACACAGGGAGCAAACAGGGTAATTCAAAAATTGAGGCGCAAGTGAGTGTGTGTGTGTGATGTGTCTACACTAAGCAAGCAAACAATGAAGTTTTTGTGGGTTTTTAAATTTTTAATTTTTTATTTAATTTTTGATTTTATATTTTTGTATTTTGATTTCTAATTTTCTGATTTTTATATTTTATATTTTATATTTTTTTTTCAATATTGGAATTTACAAACAATATAATACAAGTCAAGATAAAATATTTATAAAGAAGTGTAGAAATATCCAAAAATTCAGAAATAAAATCTTTTTGGTATTTTTGTGGTTTTCTACTGTTTTTGTGATTTTTGGGGATCTTTCAAGGTGTTTTTGATATTTTTAAATAGCAAAACAAGGCAAAACAGTGAAATATGTGCTGGCTGTGAGTAAAGTGGGATTTAAAAATAGCAACCAGTACTCAAAATTTTTCACATCAATTTTCAAATCAAGCTACTGAAATATACAACAAACAGGAGTTGAGCTTGTATTTTTTTGGAGTTTTCCTTAATTTTTTAGATTTTTTTGAAGTTTTTGAGTCTTTTCGAATTTTTAAGGTTTTTCTTTTTAGATTTTTAGTGATTTTTGGACTGACACTAAAATAGGATAAAATAGACACCAGGTTATTTTTTGGAATTTTTAGAGGTATTTTACTATTTTTTGGTATTTTCTAAACTAGACAGTGCTCAAAAAGCATGTTTTTGATCTTTAATAAATGTGAAAATAAAACCAAATCAAAAACTAAATTGATGGCATGGAAGTATAAGTGCACAGGAGCTTAAGTTCAAAATTTGAGAAAATTTGAAGTTAGAATGAGCCTTCAAATAAATACCACAAGCAAGCGAAAAGTAAAGGACTGGCAGGGACCTTTGTGTAATTAATCAAGAGTCTAAGGGTCTCTGCGCAATATTCGCAAAAGTTTTTAACTGACTAAACTATTTTCTGAACCAAACGACAAAACCTAAAGCCGCTAGGGCTCGATTGCAAAAATCCCCAAGCTCACGTGCGTCGCACGCGCCTGGGAAGGGTGTTTATGCAAATAGCCAGAAAACGGAGGGCCTGTGCGCAATTTTTACTCAAAAGTTATACCCACAGAAATGTTTACTGTATTAAAAATAAAAACCAGAAGCAGCAGGGGTTCTTATGCAAAAACGCCTAGGTCACACGTGACGCGCACGCGACCTAGGCGGGGGCCTTAGTGGAATTACACAAATATCTGGGGGGTTATGTCGCAAATGTTACGAAACAATTCTGCAGCAGATGAAGGATTGGGCACTCGTAATGAAATACCAAAAATCGCGGGTTAGAATAGCAAAATACCCGCTAGGCGCGGATCAGACGGTGGGTGCGCTCTCACTTAAGACATGTGTCGCGCGCGCAACGCGCGATGCCCCTTCATCTTAACGGCCAAGATTGGATCGGCTTGCTTGATCGGACGGCTGGAGGGCGCGCAAGATCTGATGGTTCCTGTACGAACTGGGCGCGGGCCAAGATCCGACAGCGCACGGCGAAGGTGGAAGAACAACTGAAGAAACTCGTGTGGGCGAGTTTGAATCGGAATCCCAGGGCTCTTCCGACCTCCGACCACTGTTCGGAACGGACCAGGACGTTCCTGGAGCAATCCACGATAGAGCAGCGGGCAAAAATGGCTTGAGAGAAGTCGGATGTCTGCCGCGACGTGAAAGGGAGACGGGGCTGCTCCAGGTAGCTTGACGACGATGCTCCTGAGGCTCAGATGCCTCCTTCAGGACCTGCAAGGAGAGAAGAACGCAGCAGTACCAAGTAGCAGGTGTCCTGGCTGTTATTGGCGAGATGTTGGTCGGTAGCGGAACAGATGGTGGTCGCCGGAGCTTTCGAGCTTCGGCAAGGTAGCGATCAGGTGGCTGGATGGGTATTAGGCGAAACTAGATATGGGGTGTGCACCTACAGCTACTGCGAGGTTAAAAAATGCAAGCAAAATACAAGGGAAAACAACCTCAAGGGTTGTGGAGCCCAAGGAAGGACCTCGACGGCCAAGTGGCCGGAGGTGGCTTGGAATCCGACTCCTGGCTTCGCCGTACCTCTACAAGGAGCTGGGAGAGCTCCCCTGTCACCGGAGATCCGCAACTATCACCTGGATGTCTAAGCTAGGCCGTGGAGTGGTTCAAAATCAAATGGGAAGAAGTGGGTTCGGTTTTGAAACATGGCGAGGAGTGAACTTCGAGGCTCGATCACGGGCGAACAAAAGAGATCTGGTAGGATCTAAGAGGTCGGCGGGCTAGGTGGTTGAACAGTGAACAACTTTCAAGAAGGAAGCGACTGCCCTCGAGCAACGCATCAACGGCGAAAAAATCGAGAAAGTAGGGGTGCAGCGGCTCTGACAAGGGCTACATAGGGGTAGGTCTGACTGTTGACCTTGGTCAACAGTCCTGACCTCCTGGTTGGTCCACGTGGACCAACCAGGAAAAACCCTGGGAAAACATTTTATTAATTAATTTAAAAATAGTAAATGACCTTATTAATTTATGATTATAAAATAAAAAATATTTGTTATTTTATGTAGTATTTTTTATGAATTTTAATTATTTTTATGAGTTCTATTTTTATAAGTTACCTTTTTAACCCTATATAGGTATAATACCTATATATTGCATCTTTTTATTTTTATTTTGTATATTTTAATTTTATTATTTTTGTTTCTTATTTTGTAAAATTATAAAATACTTTTATACACATAAATATATTTTTATTTTATTTTTCTGATTTATTATGTATAATTAATAAATTATAAGAGTGTTTTGTACAGGTATATGTATAAGTATTGTATCTATGTATATTATATGCAAGTATTTTATTTTGTGTTTCTTTTGTATTTTTATTCTGATTTTAACACTCATAATTATTATAAGTAATATTTACAACATTATAGAAATATAAAAATGAATAAATAATGAATAAAGGATAAATTGAATATTTTATTCGGTACACTGTACAACGAGGGTCCAAAACTCAACTTTCAAACCGTAGCTCCGCCAAATGCGAAACCAAGGCCATTAAATAACTTATTTTCTTCTATATACAATTAAAGGTGAGTTTGCTACATTTGGAGTTGTCAGTTGTGAGATACGGGTCTGGGAAGTTGGGATTCTGGATTCTTATTCAGATCATAACTTTTTATCTGTACATTATTTTTCTGTGAAATCAATTTTGTATTTTTCTTTATTTTATTATCTACAACTTTCATGTACAACGTTTCTTTATTTGATGTACGAAAAGTGGAACCAAAAATAGGTCCCAAAATGGATAAAGAATGAATAGAATGTATAGGTATATTATCTGTATTTTGACCTTATCTCCCCCTACTTTATTCCTTGTCGACCTATTCATCAAGATGCCTAGGTCTCGGGGTTTCGGGTCATAAAATATTTACAATATTTTATTCTTTTTCTTTTCTTTTATTTATTCTATAATTTTGGCCTTAATTACAGTATTTTATACACTAATATAATGCACATGCATGGATGCTAAGATGATGATTTTAATGCTATTTACAGGCATTTGCTAGGGTTTTTAAGGCCAAAATGATAGAATAAAGATGATGAAACGTGGCTTCATCATCCCCCTATACTTTACCTTTGCTAGTCCCTAGCAAACACTTATGCAATAAGTGCAAAAGAAAAAGAAAGAAAAGAAAAAGAAGAAAATTAGATTAAGTTTAATTATCGAACTTGTCTTCGTAAAATCAAAGTTTGGAGCTTAAGTTGGACCTTTGGAATTTTAGTGCGGTTGGAACCTTAATGAGAACCAAATTTGAAATCCAACAGTCCTTGAGAATCCCAAAACTCTGTCCAAGTCTCCTCAATAGCCAGGTCAGAAATACTTCAACTCATACGCAAACTCTTACGACTATGAGTCTGACTCGTACAGTGTAAGTGATATGTAGCTCCCCACCTCAGAAGTGACAAAGAGACAACCTCCCCCAACCTGGTAACTCTAATGCCTCGGTCTAGCAACTCTTTCCTCGAGAAGCGGGGTATTCCCTTCTAAGTTCAAGTGCAACCAGCTCAAGAAGAGGGGGAAGAAGTATAGACTTTTGGAAGCTCGGCCAGTGTAGCCAAGTCTCCCGCTGCAAGCTTTATGAGATGTAACATGGATACCATAAGCTTTTGCTTTATTGAACTATATACACTCCGGTGGGGTTATTAAATTTTCAATCCGACCCACCACTTTTTTGGAGTTCTTTTTGCATTTTTTTTCTTTCTTTTTTTTTTCAAGTGCATCTGTACAACATATCTACATGGTGCAACATATATACAAGAAATTTTCCTCTTGAGTCAGTAGACTATCCCTCTTTTGAAGCTTTATTGCAACCCACGGCTTCTGTCTTTAGCCTTCATCACCACTAGACCAAGTTGAGGTGCACTTCCTTCACTATAAGAAGAAGAGAGGTTCCTCCTAGAAGTACTACCCTCATATGCTACCCCAAGCTAAAGGAAGCTGCCTCCTCACCACCTCATCCGTGGAGAGCTATGTGAAAGGTGCAGGTGTCCAAGTTAGGTCATTATCAAGCAAGAGTCGTGCGTGTGCTCCGAAATACTCTACTTAGGCAGTCAAGAATCCATTGAACCATGTCCCGTGATCCTCAAAGAATTAAGTCAACAAGACCTGAAGTACCTCAAACCCAGTTCCTATAAGGTTCCTGTTATTAGGTATATTTTAAGGTCCAATCAAGCTCCAATCTCCGGATTTTACTTAGACTTGTTCAACTATCAAACCCAATCCGAAAAATGCGAATGCTATGCAATGCAATGCAGAAAATAATTTTGTGATGCAATTTTCAAAGATTTTGAACTTTTTATGGATTTTTAAAAATATGATGCATGCATTTTTTTGTATTTTTCAAAAAGGTTTTTTTTCAGATGTTTTTGGATTTTAGTTTTGCAAATGTTTTTGGGATTTTTGAAAACAAAAAGATTTTGGCTAAAATCTAGGTTAAAAATATGTACACGGGAGTGCTTCTTATATTTACAAGAAATGGATTTTGAGAATTTACAGGGTAAGTGGTCAGTTTTATACACATATATAGGTAGTTGATTTTGGTGTGATGTTAGTATTCCTCAAACTTATTTGACACAAGGTTTTTCAAACAATTTTTGAAAACTATAGTCCAAAATAGTTTTTACAAACATTTTTACAAACATGTACACACATTTGAAAATCATTTTGCAAAGGCTTTCAAAACAGTATATATAGGTTTTTCAAATATTTCTGCAACCATTTTTCAAACCATTTGCAAATCATTTTTCAAACATTTTATTTCACACAAAGAAAAGAAGTTTTACAAACCACACATTTTTACAAAGGTTGAAAACATGTAACAAAACATTTTCAAAATAGTTTTTAATAGATGTTCACAAAGATTTTCAAACTATTTTTCAAACATTTTGCAAAAAACATTTTCACCTGATTTATTAATCAGTATATACAAAAAGAATTTGAGGAATAACCACATCTTTTTATTAAAGAATTTGTAATGAATTTTAATGAATTATTAGCCATATTTTTAAGAAAATACGAAAGTACGAGTTATGGCTAAAGTATATACGCAGTATATACGACCCCCCTATACTTAGCTTGAGCTATGTCCTCATAGATCAGAGAGAAAAGAGAAGACATAACTCGTACTAAGTATAGGCAAGTCTAAAGAATAAAGGAATAAGAGAGGAATAAATGAATGAGAAGTTGACCGTCCCCCCTATACTTAGGATCAAATAATCCTAAGTATAGCAGACTGTACACAAAGCAGGGAGGGTCAAGGGTGGGAATGAACAGATCGTACTCAGATTCTCTCCCCCTATACTTAGGGTAAAATATCCCTAAGTATAGACAAGAAGAGGAGACAATGGAGAGGATTGAAAAATAGAAAAACTCGGGGTGCACGTCCCCCTATACTTAGGACAAAGTACGTCCTAAGTATGGAAAACTGTCTACAAGGGCGGCACCTTTTTGATAGATAAAGAAGATAGAGATGGGAAAGAAGAAAAGAAGAAAATGAAAGCAGAAGATGGATGAAAAGATCGTGAGGATGTACACATCACTCCCCCTATACTTAGGGTAAAAGAAGCCCTAAGTATAGACAACAACAGGAGTAATGACACGAAACGAAGAATGAACACTCAACTCATATACCCCTCCTATACATAGGACAAAGTACGTCCTAAGCAAGGCAAACACGAGAAATGGGTAGACGAGCAAAAACGGGAGATGGAAAGAACCGAGGTACACAAGGGAATATACAACAGAGATGGATATACACATGATCAAGAAGGTGGAAAGCTGACCTTCTTGCGAGACCGCTGAGGGATAGATCTGATATGGTGTATGTCGACATCGGGGTCCACAGTGGACGGAAGCCGATCAGGGTCGACACGGTGAAGGCCCTCAGTGGAATCAAAACGGAAAGGGACGAACTGATCAATGGAAGCGGTATGGCTGGGTTCTCCCTTGGTGGTCCTATGATGTGAAGGCGCAGACGGGTGAGTGGAAGAAGTACGACTAAGTCCGGCCTTGGAAGTCTCGCTGATATCAAAGTGAAATGGGACAAACTCATCATCCTCGGAAGAAGTGTAATCGGAGTCGTCCTGCGAGTCCTCGTCTAGGTCAAAATCAAAAGGAACGAAATCATCTATGGAAGTATACGAGCTCTGTTCGTCCTCTATAATCTCAACCGGATCATCTTTATCATCAAAAGGCCCGAATTTCTGAAGAAAAGCGATCAAATCAACTTCGGCCTCTGGCCCATCAGAATCAACATGGACAGGAGCGGACTCATTAGTGGAAGTAGTCAAAACAGGTCTGTCCTGTCTAGTCTTACATGGGTCATTTGTTTCTTTATGAGGTCTCTCAAAGTAATGGGCAACATCATAAACGTCCTCAATTATTTTGGTTACTGCCCCCTGCTCAAATGGTTCAATCACATAAATACTCTAGATCTCATCAACACATCGCCACACACCAGGAGGAGGATTAGTGAGGTCCATGCTTTCCGACTTCCTCCCCTTTCGGGGGATCCGTCGGGTCTCATCAGGGATCGCTAAGGAAGCATCTCTAGTAGCATCAGGTAGGTCACATGCCTCAGAGTCAGCTATGATCGGTGAAGGTGCATCAGGTGCAGGTCTCTGGTCAACTGTGGGTGTGGTGATCAACACTTCGCTCTCGTCAACAGGACGGAAGCGAATCTCTCCTGATCCATAGTCAATAACGACCCTCGCAGAGGCGAGGAATGGTCGTCCCAGGATGATTGGAGATGGCTCCCCTGTGGAGCTCTCCATGGGCAGCACGACAAAATCAACATTGTGGCTCGTGCCCTGAATAGAAATGACGGCGTTTTCAAGGATACCCTTTGGCCTCTTGATGGATCCATCAGCAAACTGAACGATCATCCTGGTTTTCTTGAGAGGCCCTAAGTGAAGAGACTGTACCAGCGAGAAGGGTAATATGCTAATAGATGCACCGCCGTCTAGGAGAGTGCGATCACAAGTATGGTCAGAGATGGTGCAAGTGATGAAAGGTGTAGCTGTGTTATTCTTCTTGGGAATGGGACGGTGTGTGATGGCGAGGGCAGTGGCCATGGTCAGAATATGACGCTCAGATCTGCTCCTCCGCTTTCTCTTCTTGGGAAGAGGAGCAGATAAATCGGTCATGGCCTGCTGAAGTGGGGCACGGATAATCTCCTGAATAGTGGCCACCACTTCGGGTTCAGATAGCATTTTTTTGAATTTTTGGACCTCCTCCATACAAGGGAGGAAGTCAGAATCAGCATATACACGAGGCATGCCAAGAGCAGTCTGTACAGCGGCATCCTCGGGGTCAAGGGTGGGACTAGGTGTGAATGTATGTGTGGTCAAGGGTTCTGGCAAGTGGACTCTCTCCTCAAGATATTGATCAACCAAGTGTCTCCCGAAATCTTTTTGGATTTTTAAATTTTTCTCATTTTTTTTGTATTTTTGGCGATTGCAAGCTCCCATGATTCTTCACAAGCGAAGCTGTATCCTTGATGAAAAGAGCACTAGTCCGATATTCTCTCAAAGTGTCAAGATTTTCCTTCATCAAATTGATGTGCTCTAGCATTAGGTTCATGACATCACTCATGGAGGTCGTGGGAGGTGACTCCAACAGGTCAGACTCAGGTGGATGTGAAGGTAGAGGCGGATAATATACATGTGGGGATGGATGTGGGCAGAAGTCCGAAGTCTGATACTGTGGCTGAGGCGGATATGTACAAAAGTCCGAAAAAGTAGGAGGAGGATCCTCCTGACAAAAGGGAGGTGGACCGGCTGGAGCGAGTGAAGGGTCCGCAAAGTCCGGATAAAATGCACTCCAGGGATCCATCTCGAAAACAAGAGGAAGTGATTCGGGGGAGCACGAAGGTCAAGTCAAGAGAGTGAAGAAAAAGGCGCAAATGCGCAGAGGATGATCTAGAATGCACACAAAACAATCACAAGCAAAAATGAAACAACCAAACTCTCAATTCACCTACTCAACTCGGTGAAGACCACAAATGCGGTCTTTTTATCTTGTCTGTTTTAGAGTTAGGTGAAAAAGTCAAGAAGTTGCACAAACACTTAGGGGCTCAATGGGATTTGGGCACTAACCTTAGTGTGTGCGCGAGCAATGTAAAACGAAGACAATGAGGGGATTCCTCGCCCCAATACAAGATTTTTCTTTTTGGTCGATTTTAGGGTCGAGTAATATTAGCAGTCCCAATTTTATTGATTATCACTTTTTTTTGGATTTTTAATGAAAATGCACGATCCTAACGGGGATTCAATTCCTTTGAGCACCTAAGTTGGCAAAATCAGAGGGAGAGTCGGAAAAGCAATGCAAGCGGCAAATAATGATGGATGCTAAAGCGTAAATGCTCACCTTGCCTCCAGCACTCTACATGCAAGGATGCTCAGCAGAATTGAAACCTATCTATATGCAAATGCAAATCCGATGAAATCGCCCTAAGTTCAGAGATTGCTATTATCGTGAAGAACCACAAGTCGGCCACTTATCTTTTAACCTAAGAGTCCGGTCTTGGCTTACCCCTCCTCTTCTCGACACACTCGAGTTCAGGAGTAGCGCTTGATGGGGCTTGCTCACGGCACACGGGTTCAGAGATAAATGAACAGACTGTTTAAATTTTTACTAAGTCCAAACGCGGCTATAGGTACATGCAAGATATATTAGGTGTTTGGCCTTAATCTATCGCAAGCGATCCTAAATCTAAGGGCTCAATCACACAAAGTAAGGAAAACAAAACTAGAAAACAAAGTAAGAAAAGGCGATGAAAACCGATGGAAAAACCGCGGTGAGCCTCCAAGTGTACAAGCACTTGGAAATTGGGCCCGAAAGTCCAAGTCCGAAAGTACCTGTATTATTACAAATTAATAGTCTCTCTCTCACAAAAATAAATGTAAGCTAATCTACCTCTCTCTCTCACTCCTCCTGCTCTCTCCTGCCGGCGTGACCTAAGAAGGCCGGCTCCGCTTCCCAAGGATGCTCCGAATCACCTAAGCAATCCGCCTTACTCCGCGGTCCCTCGCAAGAAGACAAGAAAAGAGACGGTCAGATAGCTCAACAAGATATATCAAAAATGTAAGAGATGGAAAATAATGCTATGGTAAACAATCACACAATCAAACAAAATGTGAACTGCTCGCTGTTGCTCCCCGGCAACGGCGCCATTTGATAAACACAAATTATCGTAGGTCTAAAAAGTATGTCTCACACAAGGCGGAGACAACCGATGTCGATGCGGCGACCCACAATAAAGTGTATTTAATCAACAATTAACCCACACTGAAGATCAATAAATTAGAACTAATGTGGAGTTAAAATTTATTTTTAACTCTGCACAAATGGTGTATAGGGCAAGTATGCAGAGAGTTCGAACACAGGGAGCAAACAGGGTAATTCAAAAATTGAGGCGCAAGTGAGTGTGTGTGATGTGTCTACACTAAGCAAGCAAACAATGAAGTTTTTGTGGGTTTTTAAATTTTTAATTTTTTATTTAATTTTTGATTTTATATTTTTGTATTTTGATTTCTAATTTTCTGATTTTTATATTTTATATTTTATATTTTTTTTCAATATTGGAATTTACAAACAATATAATACAAGTCAAGATAAAATATTTATAAAGAAGTGTAGAAATATCCAAAAATTCAGAAATAAAATCTTTTTGGTATTTTTGTGGTTTTCTACTGTTTTTGTGATTTTTGGGGATCTTTCAAGGTGTTTTTTATATTTTTAAATAGCAAAACAAGGCAAAACAGTGAAATATGTGTTGGCTGTGAGTAAAGTGGGATTTAAAAATAGCAACCAGTACTCAAAATTTTTCACACCAATTTTCAAATCAAGCTACTGAAATATACAACAAAAGGAGCTGAGCTTGTATTTTTTTGGAGTTTTCTTAATTTTTTAGATTTTTTTGAAGTTTTTGAGTCTTTTCGAATTTTTAAGGTTTTTCTTTTGAGATTTTTAGTGATTTTTGGATTGCCACTAAAATAGGATAAAATAGACACTAGGTAATTTTTTTGGAATTTTTAGAGGTATTTTACTATTTTTTTGGTATTTTCTAAACTAGACAGTGCTCAAAAAGCATGTTTTTGATTTTTAATAAATGTGAAAATAAAATCAAATCAAAAACTAAATTGATGGCGTGGAAGTATAAGTGCACAGGAGCTTAAGTTCAAAATTTGAGAAAATTTGGAGTTAGAATGAGCCTTCAAATAAATACCACAAGCAAGCGAAAAGTAAAGGACTGGCAGGGACCTTTGTGTAATTAATCAAGAGTCTAAGGGTCTCTGTGCAATATTCGCAAAAGTTTTTAACTGACTAAACTATTTTCTGAACCAAACGACAAAACCTAAAGCCGCTAGGGCTCGATTGCAAAAATCCCCAAGCTCACGTGCGTCGCACGCGCCTGGGAAGGGTGTTTATGCAAATAGCCAGAAAACGGAGGGCCTGCGCGCAATTTTTACTCAAAAGTTATACCCACAGAAATGGTTACTGTATTAAAAATAAAAACCAGAAGCAGCAGGGGTTCTTATGCAAAAACGCCTAGGTCACACGTGACGCGCACGCGACCTAGGCGGGGGCCTTAGTGGAATTACACAAATATCTGGGGGGTTATGTCGCAAATGTTACGAAACAATTCTGCAGCAGATGAAGGATTGGGCACTCGTAATGAAATACCAAAAATCGCGGGTTAGAATAGCAAAATACCCGCTAGGCGCGGATCAGACGGTGGGTGCGCTCTCACTTAAGACACGTGTCGCGCGCGCAACGCGCGATGCCCCTTCATCTTAACGGCCAAGATTGGATCGGCTTGCTTGATCGGACGGCTGGAGGGTGCGCAAGATCTGATGGTTCCTGTACGAACTGGGCGCGGGCCAAGATCCGACGGCGCACGGCGAAGGTGGAAGAACAACTGAAGAAACTCGCGTGGGCGAGTTTGAATCGGAATCCCATGGCTCTTCCGACCTCCGACCACTGTTCGGAACGGACCAGGACGTTCCTGGAGCAATCCACGATAGAGCAGCGGGCCAAAATGGCTTGAGAGAAGTCGGATGTCCGCCGCGACGTGAAAGGGAGACGGGGCTGCTCCAGGTAGCTTGACGACGATGCTCCTGAGGCTCAGATGCCTCCTTCAGGACCTGCAAGGAGAGAAGAACGCAGCAGTACCAAGTAGCAGGTGTCCTGGCTGTTATTGGCGAGATGTTGGTCGGTAGCGGAACAGATGGTGGTCGCCGGAGCTTTCGAGCTTCGGCAAGGTAGCGATCAGGTGGCTGGATGGGTATTAGGCGAAACTAGATATGGGGTGTGCACCTACAGCTACTGCGAGGTTAAAAAATGCAAGCAAAATACAAGGGAAAACAACCTCAAGGGCTGTGGAGCCCAAGGAAGGACCTCGACGGCCAAGTGGCCGGAGGTGGCTTGGAATCCGACTCCTGGCTTCGTCGTACCTCTACAAGGAGCTGGGAGAGCTCCCCTGTCACCGGAGATCCGCAACTATCACCTGGATGTCTAAGCTAGGCCGTGGAGTGGTTCAAAATCAAATGGGAAGAAGTGGGTTCGATTTTGAAACATGGCGAGGAGTGAACTTCGAGGCTCGATCACGGGCGGACAAAAGAGATATGGTAGGATCTAAGAGGTCGGCGGGCTAGGTGGTTGAACAGTGAACAACTTTCAAGAAGGAAGCGACTGCCCTCGAGCAACGCATCAACGGCGAAAAAATCGAGAAAGTAGGGGTGCAGCGGCTCTGACAAGGGCTACAGAGGGGTAGGTCTGACTGTTGACCTTGGTCAACAGTCCTGACCTCCTGGTTGGTCCACGTGGACCAACCAGGAAAAACCCTGGGAAAACATTTTATTAATTAATTTAAAAATAGTAAATGACCTTATTAATTTATGATTATAAAATAAAAAATATTTTTTATTTTATGTAGTATTTTATTATGAATTTTAATTATTTTTATGAGTTCTATTTTTATAAGTTACCTTTTTAACCCTATATAGGTATAATACCTATATATTGCATCTTTTTATTTTTATTTTGTATATTTTAATTTTATTATTTTTGTTTCTTATTTTGTAAAATTATAAAATACTTTTATACACATAAACATATTTTTATTTTATTTTTCTGATTTATTATGTATAATTAATAAATTATAAGAGTGTTTTGTACAGGTATATGTATAAGTATTGTATCTATGTATATTATATGCAAGTATTTTATTTTGTGTTTCTTTTGTATTTTTATTCTGATTTTAACACTCATAATTATTATAAGTAATATTTACAACATTATAGAAATATAAAAATGAATAAATAATGAATAAAGGATAAATTGAATATTTTATTCGGTACACTGTACAACGAGGGTCCAAAACTCAACTTTCAAACCGTAGCTCCGCCAAATGCGAAACCACCGCCATTAAATAGATTATTTTCTTCTATATACAATTAAAGGTGAGTTTGCTACATTTGGAGTTGTCAGTTGTGAGATACGGGTCTGGGAAGTTGGGATTCTGGATTCTTATTCAGATCATAACTTTTTATCTGTACATTATTTTTCTGTGAAATCAATTTTGTATTTTTCTTTATTTTATTATCTACAACTTTCATGTACAACGTTTCTTTATTTGATGTACAAAAAGTGGAACCAAAAATAGGTCCCAAAATGGATAAAGAATGAATAGAATGTATAGGTATATTATCTGTATTTTGACCTTATCTCCCCCTACTTTATTCCTTGTCGACCTATTCATCAAGATGCCTAGGTCTCGGGGTTTCGGGTCATAAAATATTTACAATATTTTATTCTTTTTCTTTTCTTTTATTTATTCTATAATTTTGGCCTTAATTACAGTATTTTATACACTAATATAATGCACATGCATGGATGCTAAGATGATGATTTTAATGCTATTTACAGGCATTTGCTAGGGTTTTTAAGGCCAAAATGATAGAATAAAGATAATGAAACGTGGCTTCATCAGTACCCGAGTAGTGGTACTCCGGATACAATCAGGTGGCCATAGCACCCGAAGACCAGGACAAAACGACATTCGCTTGTCTGTTTGGGACATATGCTTTCAGACGGATGCCCTTTCGTCTATGTAATGCCTCGATGAAATTCCAAAGGTGCATGTTGTCCATTTTCTCGAACATGGTGGATGATTTCTTTATGGTCTTCATGGATGACTTATCGGTCTATGGCGATGGGTTTGATGTATGTATCGACTACCTAGACCGAATGCTTCAGCGTTGTATAGAGGTTCGTCTTATTCTATCTTGGGAGAAGATTCACTTCATGGTGACTCAGGGGATGGTGCTTGGTCATATCACCTCCAACAGGGGCATGGAGGTTGATTCGACCAAGATGCATATCATTAGGAAACTCAGTCCACCATCCAACTTGCGGCAATTGTGGTCTTTTCTAGGGCACGTCGGTTTCTACCGATGTTTTATTCAGGATTTCAGCAGGATTGCCTAACTGCTTAATGATTTGCTGACAAAAGACATTGAGTTCATTGTAGATGATAAGTGTCTAGCATCTTTTGAGACTCTCAAGAATCTAGTGGTTAAGGCTCCTATCCTTCAGCTGCATGATTGGTCTCTCCCATTCAAGATTATGACGGTACCTCTGATTTTGTCGTACGGGTCGTACTAGGATAGAGGAGGGATGGATTACCATTTGCCTATCTTTACACTAGTCGTACATTGGATGCCGCTCAGCAGAACTACACAGTCACATAGAAAGAGATGCTAGCCGTAGTATTTGCCTTGGATAAGTTCAGATCATATATTTTTGGATCCAAAGTGACTATCTATATAGATCATACCACCATCATGTACCTCATGCAAAGAAGGGTGCCAAAGCCATATTGACCAGATGGATCCTTCTACTCTAGGAGTTTGATATTAAGATTAAGGATAAGACTGGAGTCAAGAATGTGGTGCCTGATCATCTCTCCCATTTAGAACATCTTAAGGAAATTGAGCAAATTGAGCCTATCACCGAGACCTTCCCAGATGAGGAGATCCTTGCTATCACCTCGCTTTCATGGTACGCCGACATTATGAACTATCTTGTTTCCAAGAATTTTCCACAATATTGGCCCAAACAGTGACTTGAGACTTTCCTTGCGAAGACCAAGTCGTACCATTGGGAGGATCCCATCCTTTATCATGAAGGAGGGGATAGCGTCTGGCATCGGCGCATTCCTTAGAAGGAGCCCCACAATATCCTCGCTTACTGTCACAAGCTTGAGGCAGAAGGACATCACTCTGGGAGAAGAACAACATAGAAAGTGTTCCAATCCTGGCTATGGTGGCCTACCTTCTTCAAGGATTCTAATGAATTCGTGAAGAGGTGTACTGATTGTCAGAGGATGGATACTTGTGGACAGCACGATATCAAGACGATGCAGCCTATTCACTTTTGTGAGGCCTTTGATGCATGGAGCATCGATTTCATGGGTCCATTCTCTAAGTGTCAGGGATTCGAGTACATTCTATTAGCTATTGATTATGTGAGTCATTAGGTTGAGGCCATTCTCGCCCGAACCGTATATGCTAAGATTGTTTGTATATTTTTTAGGAAGAATATCATTTCACGATTTGGGGTGCATAGAGTTTTGATATCTGATGGGGGGGTCCCACTCTATCAACGATAAGGTAAAGGCCCTTGATAATGAGTTATAGACCATCGAGTAACCATTCCATATCATTCTTAGACCAATGGTCTTGCTGAAGTATCGAATAAGGAGATCGAGATAATATTGCAGAAGGTAGTCTGTTCAGACCGAAAGAATTGGTCACATCTTTTGGACTCGATCTTGTGGCCATATCGGACTTCCTTCAAGACTCCTTTGGGTACGTCTCCCTTTCGTCTCGTTTGTGGCAAGCCATGCCATTTACCTATGGAGATAAAGTATAAGTCACTATGGGCTGTCACTGAGATATTATTGTATCCAGAGAGTATAGGAGATCAAAGGAAGGCAGAATTGGCATCCCTGGAGGAACTTAGAGATACATCCTTCTTGAGTAGCCTACAGTATATGGAGTGTCTAAAGATATGGCACGATTCTCATATCAGCCATAAACAATTTGAGCCAGATCAGAGAATATGGTTATTCGGTGTCAAGCTTAGATTATTTCCAGGGAAGTTGCAGAGTAAGTGGAAGGGACCATACTTGGTTCCGAAAGGTGCATGAAAATGGTAGTATTGATATATGTGAGATGACATCTGAGTCCACCTTTTGTGTTAACGGTCAACGCCTGAAGCAATATCTAGATCACAATCCGCTGATCATTGAAATTGCCCCTATTCATTTTGCATGAGATGTGGTCTTTGAGTCACATCGTTTGCATCTCATGCATGATTATCATTGTCTTCCACCCTTGTATAGATCCAGATTTCCATATCATATCATTCTTTTGTCTAACACCCCATCTGCATCTTATGATTATGCTATACTTAGGGTGTGCTTTACCTTAAGTATAGGGGGAGTCAGATTGTTGATTATTCTTTGATTCTTTTTATCTCTATTTTGTTGCATATACTTAGGGATATTTTACCTTAAGTATAAGGGAGGTAAACCTTATACATTTTAACCCTCAGTTTTGCCCTTGTATACAATCTTCTATACTTAGGATTACTTGATCCTAAGTATAGAGGGATCAACGACATCTATTCATTCTATTCTTTTATTCATTATTGTAGTATAGCCCTTCTTTTCACTTCCCAATACTAAGCATGAGTTATATCTTCTTCATCGCTATTTGATCACTATGAGGACATCATTCGAGCAAAGTATAAGGGGGTGTCGTATATATTACATATATACTTCAGCCATAATTTGCACTTTGTGTGAATATGTTAATAAATAAAATGGCTTAATCTACAACCTAAAAATCACAAAAAATTTAAAATTTTTCCTGTACTTAAAATTCTTTCTTGCACATTCATGTTTGTAAATATCTATTTATAAAAAATATTTTTGTACAAATATTTGTAAAAATGTTATGATTGTAAAGTGTTTATAACTGTTTTTATATCAAAATTATGTACATAGCACAATTTTTTTAAAAATGTTTGAAAAACAAAAGTTTGTAATAACCCTTGTTTAAATGTTCGTAACTAGTTTGCAAAACTTCTGCATCCATGCATTCAAACATTTTCAAAAATTTTGCATGTTTTGAAAATTGCATAAAATTTTTTCTACATATTTTTGTATATTCTTCTGAATCATAGTTGAAATTTAAACTAGTCTAGAATTAAATTGGAAAATAGAGCTTGGTTAAAACCTTAATCCACCTATTCTCAGAGGAACCTTATAGGATTCGGGGTTAAGACTTTTCATGTATATTAGTGACTTAATTATTTGAGTCCACTAAGCAATGTTCACATGTCATCTTGATGAGCCTAAGTATAACACTTAACAACACACACATGACTCTTACAGACAATGGCATTACTTGGACCAGCACCTTACACAGAGCTCTCCACGGATGAGGTAGTGAGGAGGCAGAATCCTTTGGCTTGGAGTAGCATACGAGGGTAGTACTTTTAGGAGGAACCTCTCATCCTCCTTTAGGGAGGAATGTGCACTTCAACTTGGTATGGCAGTGTTGAAGTCTAAAGACAGGAGTTGTGGGTTGCAATAATGCTTCAAAAGAGGGATAGTATACTGGCTTAAGAAGAAAACATCCTTATGTATATGTTGCACCATGTAGATATGTTGTACATACGCACATTAGAAAAATATGCAAAATAAGGGAAAACTCCAAAAAATGGGTGAGCCTGATTGAAAATAAAATACTACCGGAGTGTATATAGCCGAACAAAGCAAAGATTACGTATTAGACCTTCTCATCTCATGAAGCTTGCAGCAGGAGATTTAGCTACATTGGTTGGGCTCCCAAGGATATGTGGCTACACTGGTTATGGTCTATCTCCTTATTTCCCCCTCTTCTTGAGCCGGTTGCACTTGAACTTAGAAGGGAATACCCTGCTCCTCGAAGAAAGAGCTGTTAGACTGAGGAATTAAAGTTACCTTGTTGAGGGAGATTGTTTCTTTGTCATTTCAGAGGTGGGGATCTAAATATCACTTACACAGTACAAGGAAAGATACATGGTCATTAGAGTTTGTCTATGTAGACTTGTTCTGATGTCGATTGTTGAGGAGTCTTGACCATATAATGGTGGAACTTAGAGGTTGTTGAGTCTTAAACCTAGATTCAAATAAGGTTCTAACAAACTAATATTTCAAAGGTCTGACTGAGCTCCATACTTCAATTTAATGAAGGTGAGTTTAATAGTCAACCTTGATTCTCCTTCTTTTTCTTTTCTTGTCTTTTCACTTCTTTTTCAAATAAGTATTTGCTAAGGGACTAGGCAAGGAAAAGTATAGGTGATGAATCACTGATTCTCACTCTTTATTCTTTTATTTTAGCTATTTATCTTAGCAAAACATCATGTAAATTCCTGTAAATACAATAACATAGCATTCAACATGCATCTGTTAATATTGCGTAATTAGCATGTATTTGTGTAAAAATAAAAGAATAAAGAGTGAGAATCAGTGATTTAGAATAAATACAGAGTGACCTGAATCTCATTAGAAGGTCAGGCCTTGACCTGATCGCCAAATAAAATAGTAGAGAGAGATAGGGTCTACATGGTGTTGTACATACTACCTGTGTGTGCAAATAATTATTTTTGACAAAAATAAAATTAAAGCATTATTTTTACCTCCTTGTATATATTTCTAAAAATAATATAAAAAGGAAATAAAAATTAGAAAAATCAAATAAAAATAAGAATAAAATTTCCCCTTCCCTTGTACAAAGCACATGTATGTACATAACATTCACTATTTATTCTATACATGTAAATAAATCCTAAAAATAAAATAAAAATTATTTTGTACTTCTAAAAATTATGTTGTAATTATATAAAATATCAAATTGGGGTCTTTATGTAAAAATAACAAAGTAAAAATAATTGTACATAATAAATAAGTATATTATATATGTATATAATACTATATATTGTATATTCACTAATTTACTTTTCATAAAAAAACTAAAAATCACAGAAAAATTCCTTGAAAAATAGTAAACATATGTCATTTTATTCATTTTTTTCATTTAAATTCATTTATTATTTTTAATGTAATTATCTTTATTTTTTCTCCTCCATTTTGTCTTGTAGCGTATTTTGTCCTTATCCTAGGCTCTTTCTGATTGGGCAACATCAGATAGTTGACCGAGGTCAACTGGCCCGCTTGGACCCCCTTTCTCATTGGATCGGATTTTCGCACCAATTTCTCCTAATTTTAGCCACCCGATCAGATTGTCTTTTTCCCGATTCCAAGCTCTGAATACTAGGCCAGGATCCCTAACCCTCGCCCGATACTCCCTTGCTCGATCTGTGCCTCGGTTCGCGGGTCGCGCCTCCTTCTTTTTCATACCTTCACGCTTATATAACATGTACCCCCTCATCCTTTACCTCCACCTTTAGCTGTGCCACCTTCTCACGCATACCCGTCTACATTTCCCAGAGTGACAACGAGCGAGAGGGAGAGCGAGGAAAGCTTTTTGAGCATGCTAGCCATAGGTCCGAGGTGCAACCTCAGCTCTGCTGTGAGGGGAAGAGTCTCTAGTTGCGCGGGCCATCAAGGCCAAGACCATCCGTGGACTTTAGGCTGCATCCCCGGGCATCTTTGACCATCTTCGTGTACCCTCTACTTTAATCCATCATTTTTCCACCAAACAGAGCATATCTCCGATCTTACTCTGTTTCCCATATCACCACTGCAGTCTGACCTTCGTACGCCACACACTGACCTCGCCTCTCTACTACATCACGCTCCACATCCCCTCCCTCTACTCCAACCCTCATATTGCAGTAGAGCCACAAGTCCATTCCCCCACTCACACGTAACCTGACCCATTCACCTTCCACCTTGGTTCTCGATATCTGTAGCGCCTTCACCCTCGTCAGAGATACTCCTCCAAGCAAGACTTTTCTCCTGCAGGGTTGTAGTGCAACCAAACCTCAACTGGAGGTCCTAAGTACTCCTAGGGAGCTCAAGGTCGACCATGCATCCCCAGGACCCTTCTCTCGGTCCTGGGACTTTCTGAGCCATTCTGCAGCGGCGGAGCTTCATTGCCGACATATTCCATATCTCAGCAGCTCGTGAGGATGTCGAAACTGCGTAGAATCGATGAACGAAACTCGTCGGTTTCTTCCCCGATCTTCCATATGTTGCCTCTACCATCTGATTGAGGCTAGCTCCATTTTTGATCTTGACCTTCCATCATCAGGAGGGCCTTGATCGTTAGATCCATCTGAGGATCTTGTATCAGTCGTTCATCACCGAAGAGGCATCCATCGATCTTTACCGTCTATCCGTTAAGTGGATCTCCCACGGTCGTTGGATCATGCCCAATAAGGGATAATTTTTCCTTAGCCCCCTCTCTGTTTTGTTGTTATCGTTTAGTCCTGTAAGTACTTGTCGTAGGTTAAAATAGTTTGGTTATTTTGCATATGAACCCTGGTTTTTTTTTATATTTTCATTCCAGTCCTCTAAGTGTGAACTCACATGGCATAGCACATGCTATTTTGGTGTATTTGAATTATTTGCCCTGGACTTAATCTGTGTTATGTTTTGAATGAAAGTTTTTTGATTTACATCTATGCTCATGTGCGTGGTTTATTGAGCATGTGCGTGAATACCCTAGATATTTTGCATCGTTGACCCTAGACTTTTTATATGTGTTATTAATTGGCCTGTGAACTTTGTTATAATTGCAACTAGGTCCTTGCAAACTATGTGTCTTGTTTTTAATTAAATAATTATCAAATTAAGTCCAAAAATTTTATAAATATTATTGTTAGCTCTAATATTTATTGTGCTTTTTGGTATTAATTTCGTTGAGTATTTTATTTTCTAAAAAACAAAAACCCCTAAAAAGCTTATTATCTATTTTATAAACACATAAAAATTATAAAAATTGTCTTGAAAATTTCAAAAAAAATCATGAGTGGTTGTTTGTGTGCGCTTTACTTCCAGTACCAGTTTTGCTTTGAAAATCATCATAAAAACCCTAAAAATCTCAGTAAACTAAAAAAATTCAAAAAAATATAAAAATTCTAAAAAATCAAAAAAATACATTTTAAGTTCTATATTGTTGTTTAGATCTATTTTCTCATAAAATTCATAACCAGGACATTAGGACACTTTAAATATTTTTAATTTATAATTTTGTCATGGTTGTGCATTGTTTCCCTGTTTAGCTCTTATTGGATTTTTATAAAAATCAAATAAAAATCAGAAAAATCTCGAGACAATCAGCAAAAATGCCTTAATATTTGAAATATATAAAAACATTTTTATTGCTTATTTTTTAGATTTTAAGTCTTAAATAAAAATTGCAAAGGCTTGCTTGTGTGCTTAGTTGCCTTATTTTCTTACCTGCCTTCCTTAATTAAAAATCATAAAAAATTACAAAATTTAAAATTAATTAAAATATGCATTTTCTTGTCTGATTTCGACTACTTCGTAGGATTTCTCAAGCTCCTTGAGTTTGACCCTGGTCTCTATACCAGGTTAAAATAAATAGTGGAGACTGCTAATATTGTTTTTGTGCTTTGATTGCTTGATTTGAGTGGTACTCTATTTTTCTTGTTGAGTTTTCCTACTGATTGGGGTCATAATGACCCTTGCTTATTTTCCATACTTCACTTTAGTTGATAGGTCGCTCTTCAATGAGTTCTTAGCATTTTAGGCTTGCTTGATCAACTAAATTAAGGACAAACACCTAAGAATTTTGCATGCAACTATAGTCTTCGCATTTGGACTTAGTTTAGAAATTAACTGTTAATCACTTAGATTTGAAACCACGTGCCGAGAGAGGTCTCTATAAAGCACTCGTAGGACCCATTGTTGTGGGCACCGAGGAACCTCCAAGACCAGACTCAAGGCTTCATCCTTACTATTTAGCATTTGGTTCTTCACGTATAGCAATTGCCTTCTTAGGACAATTTCTATGTGCAAATCGGCATATAACTTAGGTTTAAAATTTCATCTTTTGCATCATGCACGGAGAGTGCTGAGAAGAACTATAAGTCTTCTCATTTAGGCACTAAGGAGATATTTCCATCTTAGTGTTGCCCTGCATTGCTTTGCCGCTATCTCCCTCTATTTTTGGATCACATAAGAATTTAAAGAAGATACAAGAAACACTAGGAACTTGTATTAAATCTACTCAAAGCAAGTGATAACACAATAAAATAAAAAAAAGGATTGCTAAAAATACTTGACCTAAATAAAATTGATTAATTGGACTCATTGCATTGGGTGAGCAAAGCCCACATTGTATTCGGGTACCTTCCAGACAGAGCGAGGCATGACCCATAGGAATAGAGCCGAAAACCCCATCTGTGACTAGCCTCGACAATCACTTGGGACTGGTAAAGTACTGAGCTCCTATCTTACACGACCGAGTAAGTCATTGTCGAGCATGACATTACCACCTTGTGTGGAGCATACGACTTGGTCTGAAGTACTGAGATTAGGTCACGCCCTCACGGGGGTGTCTGTCTGACCGGCTTGCGTCCGAGTAGGTCCTAATATGCTCACGAGTGATTTCATTGCAAGCTTGGTCTAAAGAATTTAGGTTCGCCATTATCAGCTTCCTCTCTCTATTTCTTTGGCCGAGTAGCCACCTAGGAATGAGGTTGAGGACCTTAAAGAGTGAAGATCCCATGATACAAAGGAGGTGGAATAAGTACAGGGAGACTCATCCTTGCAGTACACACTCTCCTCTATGGCTAGCCATTTAAGGACTCGTGACAATTTTTACCTGAATCAATAAGCCTAAAAATGAAAAGAAAAATAGTCGAACTCTTACGGCTCCACGGGTTGAGTTAGTGAATCCATTGTTTTGAGGTTTGATTGCTTAGATCTATTAAGGTAAAGATCAAAAACATCATTCCTTTGCACCATTTTTTGTTTCATATCATTTGCATATATCCTCTTTGACCCTCGCTCACTTTGAGCCGTCTACTATTTTACACTCCTTTTATTTCTTGTTCATCTCCATATCTTTCATCCATCATCTATCTCCTTTTGACCCTCTCAAGATGTTAACCCACGGATTGCTTAGTCGAAACTCTGCCAACATCCACATCGATTCCATGTTGCTGACATCCCCAATAATTTTGGGTGATTCCCAGGTTCATTTTTCAGACTCTATGAACACACTTAGGACTCCTCGCTTCTCCTTTCTCACCCAGACTAGAAACACTCTCTTCCTTAGTTTCTCCCATTTTGGATGGAAATTGATTTTACTCCATACTCATCCCCACCCCTAATAAGATTCAGAATTGACCCTAATACTGAACTATTTTTGCCATCTGGTGCTTACATACATACTAATCGTGGTGTATTTTCCATTATAGATCTTGACCCTGATCTCGAGCCAGAGTCAGATGCAGAATAAGAAATGTCTCATATAAGTGGTGGAAAGGGACCACAACCCAAACCGGCCGAAGAGCCAGATCAGGGGGAAAGGTAGCATACCACTCAGAATGAAGTCAACAGCCAGCTCCTCGCATCTATCCAAGCAATCCAGAAGAAATTGACTAACCAAGGATTAGCCCAGGCTGCTCTCCGAGACAATTTGAATGATTTGATGAGGAGGTCTGACGAGAGAGATGGCAAAATGGAGGAAGAATTTCATAGAGAAGACAAGCTGAACAGGGAAGATGCTGAAGAAAACTATTCAGTAGGTGGACCCCGTTATGAGGACAGAGAGGCAAGACCACCACTGCCAAAGCCAATGCTAAAGTAGACTTACAACCCTGAAGCAGGCTACATCATGGAGTGGATTCAGATTCCACCCATCCACGTCCTCTTTAGCTGAAGCCACAATTCTAGTCTTTACTCCCATCTTTCCACTGGAATACAGCAGAAGAGTCGTACATCTACTTATAGCAATTCAGCTGCATGTGTGCAACAACACATTACCCCAATATCCCTTTGTGGGTAGTCAAGACGAATGCCTTCCCCTTTAGCCTCCAGGACAAGGCTCTTTATTGAGAGAATCATCGAG
Organism: Ottelia alismoides; assembly: GCA_037367405.1. NCBI lineage: Eukaryota > Viridiplantae > Streptophyta > Magnoliopsida > Alismatales > Hydrocharitaceae > Ottelia > Ottelia alismoides. The sequence goes on along the minus strand of JAZKJV010002798.1, from coordinate 165,107 downwards.
GTAAGATAGTGACCACATGGGAGGAGCTGAAGTCTGCCTTTTTGCACAAATTTTACCTTCTCATTCGCTTGAATCAAATGCTCGCCAGCATCACCAGTTTCATTCAACAACCCCACGACAAAGTCCATGAAGCATGGGAGAGATTAATAGATCTGCAAGAGAAGTGTCCCCACACAAATTTTTGAGGACTAGTCTGGTCCAACACTTCTTCAGTGGGTTGACGCTTGAGAGCCAAAAACTAGTAGACGGTGCTTGTGGTGGCTCGCATTTCAATAAGGATGAGGATGTCATCTGGGATATTTTTTAGGAGATGTCTGAAGGATAGGCCGCTCAATCCTCATCCCATGCATACATGAAGATGCCCACCACCGGCCACAAGCATGTTAACATGGTGTCTCACACCGAAGATAAAAATGAAAGCTCCAACCATAGTATAATAGGGAACCATTTATCTAATGTAGACATCATTGAGAAGAGATCGCATGACCTCAAAAAACTTGCAGTTATTGAGAAGAGGATAAAAATGGAGAATATTGATTTGATTTCCCAACAGCTAGAGCAGATCGTTCGGGCATTGAATGCTAATGCCTGCAATTCTATATCTGCCACTACCGAAACTCTCCAGCCATGCTCAGACGGTCTCTACCTTCTCATCAATTTCCCTCTTTCTCTTGAAGATCCATTTACTCCTAACAGTTTTTACCTTTATAGGTGGATCCTCGAGGGTCCATATACAACACTTGTATATGAAGTCTACCTTACACTTTATTGCTAACATCCATCTTTCCATGTCATTACCTTTAAAAGTTTCATCATATGAAGTCAGATCACTGTTAGAATTAACTAACACATCGAATTCATACCATTTAGATGGTATCACCACCCTTAAACTAATTTGAAGAGGTATGAATGTTTCATCTTTAATTATCCTTTTAGTTTCTAATTTTATAAGCCTCATTATCTTCTCAAGATTCAATAAATTCCTTTACTTCATTTACATCTTGATTCTAATGAAAGTCATCCTTTTAGAATCATTTTCTTATAGCTGAAATCTTTTTAAAAATCTCAAGGTAATAAAGTAGGTATCCAATACCATCCTTTATTTTTTTAATGAAGTAGCACTCTAGTGCTCGATTCTAGCATTCTTGCATCCATGATATGGTTATGGCTCAAGTAACCTTAAATCCTCAATTGTTCAACACTATGCTAGGTTCCAAACCATAACTTTTGTGGGGTTTTGTCTTTAGATATGCATGGAATATTGTTAAGGATATATATTGTGGTCTCTACTACATACATAATTGGAAACTAGGAGTTAATCAAGCTAAAATTCATCATTGATCAAATCATGTCACATATGATCCAGTTGTATCTCCCTACAACTCTATTGAGTTAACATGTATTAAGAGGAGTGAGATAGGAATGATATTCCTTTCTCCATATTGTATTCCTTTAATTCATTAATAGGTACTTGCTATCTTGGTTAGATCAAATTCATTTCAGCTTCCTTCTAACTTTGGTTCTAAATCAAAATTGTGAAATCTTTGAACATTTCGAAGGTTTCTAAGGTGAAGGGAAGAAATTTCATATCATAAAAATCATCAATTGATATCACATATCATTAATGCTTATTACAGATGATCCACAAACATCAATATATATGAGATTCTAAATACCCTGGCATCTAGCACCATTCCCAGAGAAAGGTGTATTGGATTATTTTTAGTTTAAATACAATATTCACAAGTACGTAAGATTTGAAGTTCATACAATCTAAAGTTTCATCTCTTACTAGTTTATTGATCCTCATCAATAGACATATGTCCAAGGCTTGATGCCAGATCATTGCTAAATGATCTTTGTTCTCCTTTTGATCTTTTTCATGTTTAGATCTTTTCAATATTTAGAAATATTAATTAACCATTCATTAATTTTCTAATTTAATAGAGTCCTCTAGATATTAGATTTCCCATCTAAAATATATCCATCATAACTCTTTATGATAGGTTATACAAGAATTCATGTTTATTTCCAACATTTATAAATAAATACTGATTGTATTCTAATATCTAGGTCATAGAGACATTCTCTAAGACTAAGGGCTCTCCCACTGAAAACATGTAGCCTATATATCCAATGGAGATTATTGCAACAATTGCACCAATATCCATGTGGATGACTATTAGACCTTAAGATCAATTTTTTAGTCTTCTAAAACATATGCAATTGATTGTAAGTATTATTAGAAGAATGGGATACAATTATTATACTTTGATCTTATCTAATAATCAAGTCAATACAACGATTATATACATAGATATATAATATACCAATGTACTATCCAGGTTCTTCTCTAAGGATAGTAGATAGTCTAGATAGTCATACTATTAATAGATTGACCTTCTTGCAGTATTTGCGTTCATCCAGCTCTGTGGATGTCGTATGTGTGGAAATCCTAGAAGTACATCCAGCTCTTTGACTTTCCTTCTAACTTGTGTCAGACCCATGCTTCCACTGCGCTTCCTTCACCTATAAACAACCATTGCTTAAGACTAAGGATCTCTTATGTTGAACTCAACATATTTCAATACAAGAGTATTTCAACAGTTATGCATGCTTCATTTAGTTTATACAATGTAAATATTATGAAGCTTCATGAATGACTTGAGTATAGACAATAGAATAATGACACTCATCATATCTACATCCATTTAAACTCTTTTGGTCAAGGAAAGTATTCAACCATTTTGAGTACCTCTTCTCTTATCGATACGCTATTCTACATAATTCAATGAACCATGTCATTCATGATTAAATGTTGAGAGCACATTGTCTGCCAAAACATCTTCTTAATTTTTTAAGGATTTTCAATAATTACGATCATCATCGACATGATACTTCGAAAGCACATTCGATGAGAGATCAAGACTATAGAGACATACAAATCCAAGGTTTTTATCCTATTGTCTTTTAAATTTTCATTCTACATTATTATGAGGAAACTTGAATATTGCAACCACATACATTATGTGTCCAGCTACAAGTACAATATATTGATCATGGATCCAATCCATGATATTTTGTTGGTTATTATTGAGTATAGGTTTGAGTGGGTTTAATGAAGGTTGTCTGAAATAAGAAATATTTGTAAATATACATATTTTACTTTGATTAAGGATTTTTATATCAAAGTTGTATTGCCTTGTCAACTTCGAAAGTTCATTCCCTTATTCACTTTCAAAGTAAGAGATATACTTACCATTATATATCAAGCAAGATCTGGGATCTCCTTTTTTATCTTTGTTACATTCCAATAATATGAGAAACTATAACTCGGATAAAAAGAAGTGGAAACCCATTCCGCCTTTCTTGTCCAACTTGCATTTCCCAATACAGTCTTTAACACCCAATCCCACCACCCCTAAGGCGATGTTGACTCGTTGTTAATTAAACCAACCATCAACATGAATAGAACTCTATATATGCAATCCAATATTGTCAAAAAAATATGAGGAACTGATATTGGGGTCACTACTCATACGACCTTACACTTTCGAGAAGCAAAGTACATGATCCATGTGCGTTTGTATGCAGGAACTGCCATTTCAGACAGGCATGTCTGATATATTGTCCATGACGAAAGAACCCTTCACCTTGATAGGAGACCATGGATGCCACTTATGTGATCCTCTATATCATGTTCAAATTTGAATTAATTATTATGAATCATATTCACATAATTAAATCTTCCAAGGGAAATGTACTCTATTCATAATAGAGTATTTTAATTGAATATAATTAATTCAATCATAATAAATCAATTATCAATCAAATTTAATCAACCAACAAATAATCTTGATTTTTACTTGGGGGTGGTATAATCTCAAAATATATATAATTCAAATTTTAATAATTAGAATAATATTTCATGATCGTTTCAAGAACTTTCCCTTTCTTACTCGTTGTCATGGCTAGTACGCACACAATGTGGGACAGACCGCTCATAGAGTAAGTTTCTACCCCAACAATACCCGACTAGACACCATATCCGCCTAAGATCAGGATAATGTGATTTGATCATTTTGCATTTGAGATGATATTCAGCCTTTCAATCAAAGTTATACCATATGATATTTATCAAAATCATTTTGGTCAATATTATAAAGAGATTTTCTAAACGAATCCTCAATCTTATTCAAGTAATAATATTTTGCATGTAGAGATTGTCTTACAATAGGTTGAACTAGGATTTCCATGAAACATACATTCGATGGCCTATGAAGATGAATCAAGTATTTTCGTAATCATAAGGAATCATAATTAATCAAGGTAAATTCATAAAATCCATGATCTTAATTTAATTACAAACACATTAAGCAAAGAGATTTGATGATCTTATTATCTTTCGACCCATCTCAAATAAATATTGAATATTTAGGGCAAATTGAGTCAAAATCTTGCGAAATAAATTCGAGCATTTTTTCATTTTTATGCTTGACATAATACAAGTGTTTATTTCATATTTCATGATGTAAAACAATGAGAAAAATTAAGTTTCTTACAAATCCACGAATACATGCAAAATCATTTTTCATAGCAAGAACTCTTCGAATCATTTTCATGCACATGTGGTACCAACATTAGGTTAATATTTTTTGGACATATTTAGAGATTATAAATAAATTTTAGTTATCAAAAAACACATCCAAATAGTACACACACATTAGGTTTTATTTTAGTAAAAAAAAACCATTCAAATCTTGCATCCAATGCAAAAATAATGATTCCTGCGCATACAAAATATAAAGCTTGATCGCCTAGGTAAATAAGACTTCGTCCAAGGATCTAATACTAGTTTAAGGTTATGTAAAGAATCTTAAGCGCATCATGAAAGTCTATCGCATCACATGGGATCGGGGATGCCTAGTCGCACTAGTTGCTCGGTGCAACGGAATTAAAAAAATTAAAGCGATGAAACAACATGATCCAAGAACACTTCTCGGATCATTTCATCTAAAAGACAAAGAATATGTTGGAATACCCCTTGAAGCATGGTTGTGATCATGTCTCTAAAGTAAGAGACCTCCTATCTCAAGTCTGATCCAATGTAGGAGACACTTGCGAGCGCGTTGATGAGATGCAAGCTTCTCCCAATCCCAGATGAAGATCCCAGCTCCAGAACTCCTGATTTTTTCACACAAAATCTAACATATTCTTCACAAGAAAGAACCACCAAAGAAGCTGGATATCCATAAATAGTCAATCTGGTACGATGGCTACGATTCTCTTTAGCATAAGGAGTGGACAAACACACTTGATAGAGAGAGGGGGCGTTTGATGAGAATGAGAGACTTGCAAAATGTTGTAAAAGAAGAGATAGGGTTACCTCTTCTTTTATAGTATTTTAAGAGTTCATGGATCATAATCCATGTGAAACACAAAACCAATGGCTGAAATTGATTTGTGTTTCTATTCAATGGTCTTTATTTTATTGTATAAAAATACAACCAAAATTAATTCAAATCAAATTAAATATATAGAGATATCATCAATATAATTTAATTTGAATAAATCAACATCCAATAAAGGATAAGGAAGATGGCTAGCCACGTTTCATATATGGAGGGGACGACCACCTTAAAAAAATTCAAGGGTGGTTGTCCACCCTCCATATTAGGAAGGTGGTTCCCTTTCCAATCATTTGAGAATATTATATCTCACATAATCTTTTATTTAGTTACAACAATTTTTTTTGTGAATTAATTCGCAAAGAAAATCTAAATTATTTTGTGAATATTTCAATCATGCCACTAAATAAATGTGAAGCATATTCACACATCTAAAATAAAATGTAAATTGTATTTCCAATTAATTTCAAATATGAATCTAATTCACATTAACAATTAATTTGTAGATACTATTTGTAATAAGCCCTCTTTAATATATTATAAATTACATTTATAACATATACAAATAATATGGATAGTGTTATGCACGTTATTCATATCCTTGATAATTAAATCACATTTAATCATCTTGGATCGTCTTGCCATGTAATTAAACAATATAAATTATATTCACACTATTCATGATAATTAATCACAATTAATTATCAAAATCCCAATGCTCATATACACAATTAATCAATAAAACTATTCTTGAACTCATTTAATAATAATGTGCTTTCTCTACGGATACTTGGATATAAGGACAAGGCAATTGTACGTTCAACGTATAGTGACTTGGATATTTAGATCATATCTCAAATCCAGATCTCAGAGACCTCCCATATATTTAATTAAATCAAAGTCATAAATCTAATCTTCGCATTGCATGTGAATCATATTCTCATCAATGTCCAACATTTAGACTAAGGTCAGATTACTTCTCTACTAAGAGGAGTCACTAAAATCCAAACTCATTTCGTCACTCCCTCATAATGGAAGCATCACGGTTATACAATTGTTTATGATAACACCACCCTCATGTATTCTTAATACCTATACATCCTACATGCTAGAAGACCTAGAATAAATATGAAGTTTAAGATCTCTTTTTTATTGTCTCCTTCAGGGTTTTATCATTAAATTTCTCATTCGATCATTAGGAGATGGTATAGATCATATTCGTTCCGAAAGCATATATCATACCAACAAATTCTTGTCATGCTTCCAAAGCACGATGACCATACATGGAATTTAATTGATTCCAGATACCTCATGAATGAGCTCATGTCTTCATGTTCACAAGTGAACATGTATGATCCCTTTGAGAGATCGTATTACTCATATTCTCTTGTATACACACCAACTCACTTTGTGTGTAGACCTTGATTAGGCCATCAACCTATCGGTCTACCTAATGTACATATTTAGGCATTTAGCAATACATTTGTCTCTCCAGTTAGAGAATGCATGCCTATATCTTAACAACATACGAGATTGGTGTTAGTTATCTCGATCTCGTTAAGTCAACTCTTTGAACTAACTTATCTGACACATATTAATATCTATTCCTATGTAGAGGTCCTACATCAAGAGGTCGATCTGGTATCTACCAAAAGAGAAAGGAATGCCATCTCCTTCTTAGGCTGAAGATCACCTCTTAATAATCATTTAATAGTGCTTGATGAGTCCTCAATTTAACTCTTTAGATATTCATTCAAGCACCAACCTCTACGATTAAACAATTGAATCAACGTATATACGCTCATTAAGATGGCCATGATATATAACCCCAATTGTACTAAGGGACCTTATATGCAAATTAATTATTCTTCATTTCAGATTAGGTAATGAATTGCAATCACAATTATTCCATAATAGCTCGTCATGGGATCGTATGTCCAACACTAAGGAGTAGTCGCGTGGTGGGGGGAAAATTTAAACAATAAAATAAAATCAAATAAAAAGAGGAGACACGTTGTGGCTCCAGGAGTTGCCATGTTTCCTTTTAAAAAATTCAGAAAATAAAGAAGAAAAAAATCAATAAAAAACAACAAACAATGCCAAATAAAAGAGATGTCTTCATGAAGTTGGATCGTCTCAATAAGATATACAACTTTAGTGAAGGAACCAAAACCAAAAGGCACCATCGATACAAAACGTATTTTGGGTGGTACTCTATAGATATAAAATATACTTGTTTTTGTATTTTGCATTTTTTTAACATTTTTAAGTAAGGTAAAAATCAAAATAAAATAAGATTAAATAAAAAAGAGATATTTACAACTTAATCTGATTTTTTGAATTATGATAATTAAGAAAATAAACAAATAAAATAAAAGAGACATATATGCATATTATATATACATACTCATATGGATTCATTTTCTTTGATTTTTCTTTTAATTTTATCTGGATGTTTGAATATTTTATTAAAATATAAATCAAAGAAAATAAATGAAAAGGAAATAAATCGAATAGAGTTATTTTTGTATATAAAATATTAAGGTCAAATTGATCAATATATACAATATACAATGAGGTCCCGAAACCAAAGTTCCCATTTGATCTTGTTTTATAGATAATTGAATGTATGTTAATAGATGACACGCCTGACAACTAGGGTTAAGTATGTAAATAAACAATGGTTGTTGTGACCCAAATCACCAAGCGCGGTCAATCGGAAAAATTTGTTTTTTTAAACACCTAATAAAAGATAAATCAATCACAACAAATGTAAGCGGTTTTCGCTATTATTTTTATCTGGTATAGCGACCAGGGTCGAACACAAGGAGCACAATTTAAAAACTATGCAGTCAATTTTCAGAAATTATTTTTAGTGGTTTTTATTTTTATTATTTTTGTATTTTTCAAATAAAGCACAAAGGATAAAAACACACACAACACTCTTTTTATATTTTCCAGAATGACCAAAAATACTCAGAAAATAAAAAAGAAAATGTTGTTGGGTTTTATATATTTTTCAAATATTTTTGGTAATTTTTTTCTGATTTTTCTGATCTTTTTGTGATTTTCTAAAAATGTAACAGTGGAAAACATAGCAAGCAATGCACAACCAAGATAATTTTGCAAGTTAAAAATACTTAAATTGCCAATAATCCTGTAAATTATTTTTAATACAAACTACAAAGCAATATCCACAATCAGAAAAAGAAATCACTATTTTTGCATTTTTCTACACTTTTCTACAATTTTTTCATAGCTTTTTGTTTTTAGTAATTTTTTGGGTTTTATAAAGGGTCAATGCACAAAAATTAAAAAGAAATTAAAACATACTAAAATACACCTACACTAATTTTTCTCGAATTTTTAAGCAATTTCTCGAATTTTTATGAATTTTCAACGTTTGGACATGCAAAAATACCCTATTTGAATTTTTAAATATATCAAAAGTCAAACTAAATAACAGAAATAAAACTTCTGGATGCAAAATGTAAATTACCCAGTACACATGTGATGGGAAAGTGACTTATTTGTAACTGGGGACTTGTTTGCAATTTAGACAACCTTCAAGGGTGAATATGTTATTTTCCCAATTTTTTAATGTCTTCTCCCCTATGGTTTCTTTTGGATCTCGTTTCTTTTTCACAGGGGCAAGGGGACAGCCGCTGCCAGATCTAGGGTGTAGGGCGCTGGTGGTGCTGCACGGAAGAGGAGGCGGAGACCGATGGCGCTTCGGGCGAACGCGTGGCCTGCCACGCGCGGGGAGCGGGCGCCTGGTGGTCCCGCAGAGGGGGCACATGGCACTGCGCCCACGCGGCGCATGCGCGGAGGAGCGGATGGCAGGGCGGTCTGAGGGGGTTAGACGGTGGCTTCGGGCGGGGCTCTGCGGGAGAGAGCGGGTGGTTGCAAGCGTGGCGCCGCCAGGCACGGCGGCAGCGAGAGGGATGGTGCGGTCGTGCCTTGGAGCGGTGCGGATCGGTGGCTGTGGATGGCGGCCGGCGAGCTGCTGGAGACGGGATCGCGGCGGACACGGGGCAGGAGGTGCGCGGCTCGCATGGGGTGTTGCCTCGCGTGGGGAGGCGGCCTGCGGAACTGGAAGGGCGCAGCGGCTGCGCCGCTCGCAGGCGCACGGTCGGAGAAGACAGAGGCCAGGTCGGGAGCGTCGGGCGACCACGGGGCGGCGCCACCCACGGCGGAGGGCGGAACGGGCATGGGCAGTATGGCGGGGGTGGCGACCCGCTACAGCCTAATTTATTTTTTATTATTTTTTTATATTCTTATGTAGCTAGAACAGTAAAAAAAGTTTTTTTTCTTTTTTTTTAAACAGGAAATGTGAACAACAAAATAATTTTTTATTTTATTTTGACCTGCAAAACAAAGATTGGAGACAAAAACAAATATAATTTTTTTATTTATATCCTATAAAAACAAATGTTAGAAAACAAGATACATTTTTTTTTATTTATTTACAAACAAAGTGGAGTTGGTGAATGAGTAGGATCTTGGCGAAGCGGGAGAGAGATCCGAAAATCCAACTACTGTGCGTGGTCGAATGTGAGAGGTTGTGTGAGGGAGAAAAAGAAATGTAGGGATCGGAAAATGAGATGGAAATTTCGGTGTCGGATTGGATTAAAGCGTGATGGAATTTTTGTGATTTTTAATATCTAAAAACTAATAAAACCACAACAAATATTAAACCTACGCTTTACCTACAAAAAATGACAAGAAATAAAATGGATCTCACCTCGGGGTTCGGAAATGTCGTGATGGTCGCGACGACGACCGACGCACTGTCACCGGACGGTTCGGAGGCTAGGACCCTTCTTCAACAAGACAACTCTCAAAGATCGGGCTCCTCTCCACCAAAGATCGATCAAGAGTGAAAGAAGGAGGAGGGGCCCATTAAAAAGAGAAGAAAAATAAAAAAGGAAGGTATATACACTTAAGGAAGGGATTTAGTGGTTAATTAATAAAATAAATAAATAACTAAAATAATTAATTAATTAATTTAAAACAAATTTTGGAATTAATTAAAATAAATAAATTAAATAATTTCCAAAAATCAATTAGTCACCATAATGGTGGTCATTAAAGGTATGGAATAAAATCCTATATACATGGTAAGTATATAAATCAAATAAATCAAATAATTATTACAAATTTCGTAACTAAATTAAATTAATTAAATAATGTTAGATAATTAGTTTTTTTGGTGATTTTTATTTAACGAAGTTAGTTGTATACACATATTATATATATATATATAAAGGGTTTGATGTGGCTGCCCCGCCCTTGTTTTTTCTGTTTTTTTTTATTTTTTTTGAAAAATTTGACCATGTATATTCATCCCTATATCCCTCCTACATGTCATTCAAATTTCGTCAGAAACAGAGACTCGTACGGCCTCCATCCAGACATTCATTTTTTAACGGTAACAGGATTTTTTAAATCGACACCATCTCGATGGGGGCCGTACGAGTCTCTGTTTCTGACGAAATTTGAATGACATGTAGGAGGGATATAGGGATGAATATACATGGTGGATTTTTTCAAAAAAATAGAAAAAATGTGGAAAAAACAAGGGCGGGGCAGCCAACATTGGCTGCCAGCAAGGGACAGCCCCATTTTTTCCATATATAAAACACTATACACATATATACATAAGGAAATAATTTATGAATATAATTTTTTTAATTTTATTATTTATATATTTTTATTTTTAATGGAAATAATATTTACAAATATGTACATTATATATAAAAATAAATATGAATATTATATATACAACCAGTATATGGGAAAACTGCACAAAACACCCTAGAAGATCGACTTTTTAACCGTAACTCCAAAAATTATGAAATCACAGTCATTTGAAAGATAATTTAATATAGATTACAATGGAAGTGAGTTTGGTTCAATTTGAGTTCGTATGGAGCCGGAATTGATATTTCAATGATCGCATTGTGGCTTCATCTGAGGGTGATTAATTGTAGTATATACATTATTTTATTTGACAATTATTTTTATTATTTACAGCACATTTTAATTTACAACTTTTGTTTACAAAAATAATTAATCTGAGGTCAAATTATGTACACATAAAATAGTACAAGTTTTATACAAATATACAAGCAATTTATGTACAAATTATTTTTGGATTTTTAACAGAAAGCCCTATCTCCCCCTACTTTATTCTTGGTCGATCAGGTCAAGTCTTTACCTTCTCTCAAGGTTCGAATAAGTCTGTATTTATTGCATAAACATATCCTTTCTTTTCTTTTCTTTTTCTTTTGTCCTTTATTATTTTATTTAAGTACGAAAAGTATTAAAAATGTATATTTAACAAATGCATGCAAAATAGTAAAATTATAGAATTAGTGGGTATTTACAGGTGTTTGACTAAGAAAATGAAGCTAAAATAAAAGAATAAAGGCGATGAATTGTGGATTCATCATTAATTCAAAAGTGAGTAGCGGCCCATGGGAGACTATATGAGAGAGATATTCATATTTACGGCTTTTTATCTCGAAACTAGGATTTAGGTTTTATTGTGTAAATATATAAGTTTATTATTTTTGGTATTTTCTCTTGATTAATATCAGTAATATGTACATTAAAGAGTTGATTTTATTTTATTTTTGAGTATGTGAAAAAAAATTTAAAAAATCAAGAAATTTATGGTAATATACATGTGATAATTTACAAGGGAATTTTGACTTCTTATTTAATGCAATTATGCATGATAAAAATGGATATTATTTACATATGCATGAATGATAAAAATGTAATTTAGACGATTAAACACAATGAATTACTTGGGAACAGAGCTCTATTTTCATCTTTTAGAGTGATGAACCACATATTCATCAACACCATATATTTAAACGTTGCTCGTCCCCGAGCAATTAAAATGAAATGCATAAGTGAAATGTTATTGGGATCCATACCAAGGTGATGAAAAAAATGAAAATAGAACCTCTAATGTTCCCTCATTGCGCATAATTGGGGCATGGAGCTCAAATAGCCACTGGGTGGTGCTGTGACATGGCAAGAGCCATGGGCCAACATCGCAGCTCAGAGGGAGTCTTCGACCCTCAATTCTCCACTCCACGATCACATGATGGAGGAGAGAGTCTCACCCTTGGCTAGTGAATGGTCGACGAGGTGGTATGCAGGTGAAGGCGGCTTATTTATGGGCGAAGATCCAACCGTTATAGAAGGTGACGAGAAGATTTCTAACGACTGAGACATGGCTAAGGGATTAGATTGAGAGGGAGTAGTGGCCAGGCAAGAATATTGGGTAAGAGGGATACATGAGGGAGGTGTTAGGTCATGCGTAGGCGGTGGGGATTCAGTGGAAAACATGAAAGAAGGGAGGTAGGCAGTAAGGCGATGACAATTACCAAAGGTGGACAATGAGAAGTTGTTGTTGGATCTTGTGATCTAATGCCAAGAGGAGGGCTCGAGGAGAGGGTCTAGATGAGATCAGATCTAGTTGGATCATGCGGCTGAGGAGCGAGCAAGAAGGGTGATTGAGATGCTTTTATCCAGAAGATCAAGCAAACGAGAATTGAGCATAAATGAACGGTGTAGATTTAATCCATCAAGTGCTATCAGATGACTAGGGAGAGGGCAGGTGGCAATAGGAGGGTGGGTCACATGGCAGCTCTAGAGAGCGCCACATGGCCCGATGAGAATAATTAGAAAATAAAAATAAATGAAAAGGAATAAAAGGAATTCAAATTAGAAAAAGTCAAAACATCAAAGTTGTAGATCTCGATGAGATCTACAAGTTTTATGGTGAAAAAATGTCAAAAGAAATCAATTAAATAAAGTAAAATTCTTGAAAACATTTGTAGTGAATAGAATCACATGTTTTTAATTCTTTTTCATTTTTTATTTTCATTTTATTTTAATGACAAAATAAATATATACAATAATTAATCTAATTTTTAGAATTTTTAATAAGAATAAAACAAAGAAAAAAGGAAAAAAAGTATTTAATTTTATAGAATAATTAGGTAAATTATAAATTAGGGGTTAGTTGTTAAGTAAAAAGAATAAGGATGGATTTGATTGAATTATTCAAGCTCAGAGGATAATAAAAGAGTATTGTGATGGTAAATCATATATTCATCAGTTGCCATGAATCCTTATCCATCCAGACCTCTTCCTCGATGGTGATGCGAAAGCCTAAAGAAGAATATGATGATGTTAATGGTGAGTATGGCTTTCTAGAGTTCATCTATCGCTCTGAAACTCATTGAGACATCGAAAGAGAAAACAAGTGCTCTTGTTCGACACTCAACACAACACATGTGATAGTGATTATGACATGATTTTCTAGACTTTCTCTAGTTTTCTATTTCTTTTTCTGCTTGTTTTTCTCTCCAAGCATCTATGTAATGGAACTTTTCTTACTACAAACATTTTGTATTAATTCCATCTATTATTACTGAAAGTTGCATTTATTTTTCTCTTTAGTTTCTCTTGTTCACCTTTTTATTGATTAACAAAGGGGAGAATATAAAAATTATTGAAGAGAACAAGCATGAAGGGGAGATTAACAAATTAAGGAGAGAACTTAAAAAGAAAGAAGTTCTCAAAACTAGTTCCAACCCTTATAATTAAATAATTAAGGAATGGTTTTACAATTCTTGTAGTAAGGGTGAGTTAAAATTTCAGAAATTAAAATTGTGATCAAATTAAAGTTTTCTAAACAGCTCAAATTGATCGTAAGTTCTATGCTTGCTTAGATTCAACTTTTTAAGCTTTTAAATATTTTGTCATCATTAAAAGGAAGAGATTATTAGGTGTTTATTCATATCCAAGTTTATTTTAAAGATGTCACACATATATCACAGTCACTCATTTGTATATATATCTAAAGATTACATGAGATTTCAATGAAAATAATAATTAGGAAGTATGAATCTCATATTATATATTGTCAGATTGCAAAAGCTCAAAGATCATTCTTTGAGTCAAAGTTGTAATGTTATTTGGCAAAGTTGTAACCTCGAACTGTGATCTCAGAATTTTCCAAATAAGAATGGGCTAAAGAAATCAGAATTGATCGACCATCCGTGTTCAATAATCAACCAACCATGATCGTTCATCTTATTTCACTAATCGACCAGACATGTTCGACCACAAATTTGTTTATCGACCATATCTTGAATGCAATACCCCAACAGTCATCCAATGATTGATCACCTTTCCATATTGATTAGTCAACTTGAAATGAAAAATCATCTCAGTTTACATGATCGATCATTGGTATAGAATATTATTGATTTCTGGCTTATTTGTTCCCAATAGTCATATTTTCCTAAATGCTTTATAAGGGACCTTTAATCCAACATTAGACAAAAAAGTCACTCTTACTCTCTACTAGTGTAGAAAATTTCTCTCTAACTGATATTACCTTATTCTATCTCTATTTCTTCAAGTTTTTCAATATTTTTGAGAAGAGTAGTTTTGAATATGTTTTATTCAATAAAATTATTCCGCATACATTATTCAGTCACCTTTAAGCTATCTAGTTCTTCAAATTGTAGTCAAAATTCTTTTGGTAGGCGAAAACTCTAGTGATATTAATTTTTGATGTACTTTATTCTCGTGTGCTTAGTTGAGATATAAGTGCTTGTGCTATATTATAATATTATCTGCTATTATATTTACTGATTATTGATATCATTGTGCTTCAGTGAAAATTATATGTGATATCGTTGAGAAAAAATATTGTTTTCATATTCTTTTGGTAACCCTTCTCTGTAGAAACTTTTAGTGTTAGATCTGGAAATTTGCATATTGTTTTTATATATGTGGAGTATGCTATATCTAAAGAAGTCGGAGGATAGTCAAAGCTTCCATTCTTAGCATTGTTGTCATGTCAGATTGTGGTGGTGACTTTTTGAAGGTGTAAAGCAAACATTCATTTGGTAGCCGGTGTACACCTGTATACACTGGCATACCCCTCCTTCCAACCCTTCCAACCTAGGTTGGGATTACTTGTATTGACCCTACAATTTCTTTGGTATAATATTTTTTAGTAATGTCCAAAAAATTTTGTTAATATAAAAAGTATATTATAATCATTAAAAAAGTTAGTATAACACATAATCAATATCACATCACATCACAATTATCACTCCAACCCTCATAACCCTCCAAATAGCTACTATTCACAAAGGATACCCCAACCAACCTAGTCTCGTTACCAAACGGACTATTAGGACATCCATGTAGATATCTTGGGATGTAGTAAAGTGCTTGGTTAGCTCAGGAAATCAGAAATCCCATGTCAAGTATCTCAAGTCATGGTTTTCACATAGTTTAGTTGTACGCTAACATCTTGTATAGTGTTCTTGATTGATTGGATTATTGGCTTATTGTGTTGTTCTTAAAGGATATGGTTAGATCCTTAAGCGCATCACGGAAGCGTGAGGATCGCATCGTATGCGATCAGGAGTGACTAGTCACACTAGTTGCTCGATGCAGCGGAAATTAAAAATTTTTCATGTGACGAAACCACATGATCCAAGAACACTTCTCGGATTGTTTCGTCTAAACCACAAACAAGTAATAGGATTACCTCTTGAAGCGTGGTTGCCATCGAGTCTCTAAATGAAGAGACCACCTGTCTCCAGTCTGATCCGACGGAGGAGACGCTTGCGAGCGTGTTGATGAAACACGCGCTCCTCGCAATCCATGTTGATGATCCAAGCCACGGATATCCTGATCTCGCCAAACGAGATACGACATCTTCTTCACGAGCAAGGCACGCCGAAGTAGACGGAGATCCATGAGCAAATCATCGGACAACATAACGACAACGTTGTGGTGATGGAGAATCTCTCTAGGGCATCCATGGTGGACGGCCACATGAGAGAGATAGAGAGGGTAGGCGTGTAGAGAGAAAGAGAAAGAGAGAGAGAGTTGTTATCTCTCTTGTATTGTTGTAACCAAGAAGAGCAAGGGGTGCCCTTCTATTTATATTATTTTGGGATCCATGGATCTCAATCCATGGGTAACACAAATCCAACGGCTCTCATTGATTTGTGTTTCTTTTAATGGCCAAGATTTTGTTGGTAAAAAAACCAAAAACAATTAATTTAATTTGGACTAAATATATATTGATAAATCAATATGATTTAATCCTCAAATTAAATCAATCAAGTATGGAGATTTATGGAATGAAGATTGCCTCCTTCCATAATGTGGGATTTGGTGGCAATCTCATGTAATCTCATGAGATTACATTATTCCATGGAAATCTACAAGATTTACAACAACACTTGTTGTAAATTATTCTACAAAAATAATTCATAATTATTTTGTGAATATTGCAATCTTGCCATTGGAAAATTGTCAATCACATTCACAACCCAAAAAAATGTAAATTACATTTTCAAATAATTATCCAATGTGAATCCAATTCACATCAACATTTAACTAACAAATGTAAATTACAAATAGCTCTCTCTTATATATTATAAATCACATTTATAATATATATGACTAATATGGATATTGCTATCCACATTATTAATATCCATGATAATTTAATCACATTTTATCATCTTGGATCTCTATTCTCTTGTTTTCAAATAATATGAATGACATTCACATTATTCACATCTTTGATAATTAAATCGCATTTAATTATGTTATACAACTCTCTTTATAATATGAATCAAATTCATATTATTCATGTTAATTAAATCATATTTAATTATCCATTTTCTCAATGCTTGGATACATAATATCAACAATGAAATTATCCAGAACCCTTTCAAAGATAATGCGCTTTCTCCGCGGATACTTGGAAATAAGGACAGGGCGATTGTATTGTTCCACATCTAGTGACTTGAATATTGAGATCATATCTCAAATCTAGATCGCGCGCCTCCCATAGATGCTTGATTAAATCAAGACCGCAAATATAATCTTCTCATTGCATCTGAATCACATTCAGATCAATGTCCAACATTTGGACCAAGATCAGATTACTTCTCTACTGAGAGGAGTCACTAAAATCCAGAACCGTTTCATCACTCCCTAGGAATGGAGGCGTCATGGTTATACAATCGTTTACGATCACATCACCCTCAGGTATTCCCAATACATGTACATCCTGCATACTGGAAGACTCAGAATAAACCCAAAGTATTAGATCAACTTTATACTGTCTACTTCAGGGTTTTATCAGTAAGTTCCCATTCGATCATTGGGAGTCGGTATCGATCATATACTTTCCAAAAGCATATATGATACCTAGGTCTTTATCATATACTTTCCAAAAGTATATATCAAACCTACAAATTCAGTCAAGCTTCCAAAGTGAGACAACCGTGCACGGAATTTGATTCTTCTCAATATCTCATGAGTGATCTCATGTCTTCTGGTTCAGTAACTGAATCTGTATGATCCCTTTGAGAGATCGTATTACTCATATGCCCTTACATGCTCACCAGCGCACCAGTTTACAGACCTTGATTAGGTCATCAACCTATTGGTCTGCCAAATATACATACTCAGACATATAGTAACAGATCTGTCTCCGGTCAGAGGATGCGTGCCTATATCATGACATCATATGATATAGGACTTTTGTTATCTCAATCTC
The DNA here is from genome assembly GCA_037367405.1 of Ottelia alismoides. Taxonomy (NCBI): domain Eukaryota; kingdom Viridiplantae; phylum Streptophyta; class Magnoliopsida; order Alismatales; family Hydrocharitaceae; genus Ottelia; species Ottelia alismoides. The sequence continues at coordinate 147,068 of JAZKJV010002798.1, read as the reverse complement.
GTTAAGTCAACTCTTTGACCTAACTAATCTGACACCTCCGAATCTCTATTCCTATGCAGAGGACCTGCATCAAGAGGTTGGTCAGATATCAGCCTAACAGAGAAAGGATTGCCATCTCCTACCCAGGCTGGAGATTATCTGTTAACAATCATTTGACGGTGCGTGACGAGTCCTCAATCTAACTCTTTAGATATTCATCCAAGCACCAGCCTCTATGATTCGATTATTGAATCAACGACTATATGATTATTAAGATGGCCATGGTACATAACCCTAATTGTACTAAGGGACCTATTATGCAAATTATTTATTCTTCATTTCAGATTAGGGAATGATATTCACGATAACATTTATTGCATAATGGCTCATCGTGGGCTCGCATGTCCAACAAACTCCCACTGGCCCAAAGAGCCATTAATGGGCTAATCATTTAAACCCGCACTCAGGTGACAATCATAGGCTATTTAGAAAAATATCTAAGTAAGCTGATCAATCACTCTGTTTCCAAGAGACTATGCCAAGTCCTTTTAAGGCACTTGCATATCTCCTAGTAATAGTGCTCGCATCTAATGCGAATGTTGCATCTCATGCAACCAATACTCAATCTTATTAAAATAGTTATAGTGTCCTTGACACTATTGCTCAATAATTATTATAACCAGTATTCCCATAATCCATATTAGAATACCTTTATTCCTGGAGATCACTATCTCTTAAGTTATGCACAGTTAAGACCTTTTAGATCTCTATCTATAAAGTATTAAGTTTTTGAAAATAAGACTTTGATATCACTATCTCAAAAAGTCTTGTCATCTTTGAAGTTATTGTTATTACTGCAATCAAGTGTTTTATCTCCATAGTTGGATTAGTAACAGTTTACTACTCCCACTGCATGGTAAACATCTGGCATTTGTACACATCTAGTATGCACTCGGCTTCTCGCAACTGATGCACAAGGGCAAGCAGTTCTAGCATTCACTTCCTCAACTCCTTGAGGTGCTATCCCTTTAGATAGGTCATTACCATATCTTAATGGAAGGAAGCCTTTCTTGGAATTTCCAAGAATGAAATATGTCCAAGGTGCACTACAAAATGTGACGGTCCCAATACTCTCTTCTCTTTGCTTCTGAACACCTTCAGAACTAAGATCCAAGAGGTATCTTTGAGATCATATCTCAAGTTATGGAACAACCAGATTATAAAACACTTATTATTATCCTTATATCATTCTAAATGATTAGGATATTATATACATTTAGCATGATGAACACAAATGACACTCCCACTAAGCTCCATATGGTTCATCAAGATTCTATCTGAAATCATAACATTTATAATTTCATCAAATCTTATGCTCCAGCTACAAGAAGCTTATTTGAGTCCGTAGATGGACTTCTTTAGCTTGCACATCTTGCTTTCCTCAACCATGAATCCCTGGGGCTACTTCATGTGAATATCCTCAGAGAGGTATTCATAGAGGAATGCAATCTTGACTTACATCTCATAGATATCTGATGAATCCAAATTTCATCATCTTTATTCTATCATTTTGGCATCAAAACCCCTGGCAAATGCGTGTAAATGCTATTAATTCCCGCATCTTAGCACTCATGCATGTGCATGTAAATATTGTATACAATACTGTAATTAAAGCCAAAATTATAGAATAAATAAAAGAAAAGAAAAAAAGAAAATATTGTAAATATTTTATTACCCTAAACCCCGAGTCCTAGGCATCTCGGTGAATAGGTCGACAAGGAATAAAGTAGGGGGAGATAAGGGCCAAAATACAATAAAAACACCTTTTATTTGTATTCATTCTTTATTCATTTTGGGACCTATTTTTGGTTCCACTTTTTATACCTCAAATAAAGAAACTTTGTACATGAAAGTTATAGATAATTTCACATAGAAAAATACAAAATTCATTTCATACAAAAATAATGTACAGATAAAAAGTTATGATCTGAATAAGATTCCAAAACTCTAACTTTCCAGACCTGTATCTCCCAAATAAAAACTCCAAACGCATCAAAATCACCTTTAATTATATATAATTTAAAATAAGATATTTAATAGCGATGGTTTCGCATTTGGCGGAGCTACAGGTTGAAAGCTGATTTTTGGACCCTTATTGTATACTTGTACAGATTAAAATATTCAATTTATTTATCATTCTTTATTTTCATAATTTCATATTTTTATAAATATTATTTATAATAAATATGTGCATTAAAATCATAATAAAAACATAAAAGAACTACAAAATAAAATACTTGTATACCATATACATAGGTATAATACCTATACTTATACATGTACAATTAATACCTATATTTTAGTAAGTGTACAAATTACATCAGGAAAATAAAATAAAAATATAATTAAGTGTATAAAAGTACTCTATAAATTTATAAAATAATAAACAGAAATAAATAAATTTAAAACACAAAATAAAAATTAATTAATAAAATACATAGATATATGTACCTATATAGCCTATAAAATGTAACTCTTATTTTTATACCTAATAAAAATCATTAAAAATCATAATAAGATATATTATTTAATAATAATTATTTTTTATTGAATAATTAAAAATTAATTAATTCATTTTCTATTTTTAATCGATTTTACAAAATATTTTCCAGGGATTTTTCCTGGTTGGTCCACGTGGACCAACCAGGTGCCAGCCCCAGTTGACCCCGATCAAGTGGTCGTCCTCCCCTCTGTGCGCCTTGTCAGACCTCGTTGCGCCCCCTATTTCTCGTTTTTTTCGAGTTCAACACACGCATCTAATCGTGTTAAGCCCTAAAGAACTTTTGTTCCTAGATTATCCATCATGCACGCCCTTAGCTCTCCTAGGGTTGAGAGCCGGCGATTGCGTCGATCTCTCTTGGTCTTCGGAGCACCAGAACCACATGGTCAAACACTTTATCGTGCACCCTCCTCTTCCATTCAAATTTTGAACCCCTCATTCCATAGGTTATCTCCCGTTCTTGTGCCTAACCGCTCGAGGAAGGTGACAGCTTCCTCTCGAGCACGTCAGACTGGTCGAGCAACACCTGAGGCGGCTCCACGACCTCCACCTTTCGCCTGCGTCGAGGTACACTTCCCTCCGATTTCCACCGTCGAGGCAGCCCCTTTTTCCCCTCTTTTCTTTTGCATTTTACTCCCCTTAGTCCTAGGAACATTTTGCCTCAAGAATCTCGTCTCCTCGTCCACTGAATCGCCTCGCACGAACACCTCGCCGGAGTGCACCTCCGGCGAGTACCCCTTCTCACAGCTCCTCGCCTCGTTACCACCCCTGGGGGATCTAGGCACTTTGCCCTGGGTCCTCTCACACTTTTTTGCAGGTCAAAGCTCGTTGAAAAGGACCTGGAGCTTTTTTTGCGCCCTCGCTGGAGATACGCGGAGCCCAAAGCTCCGCCTCCTTCTAGCGAGCGCCTGGGCCGTCGCCGAGGGTTTTGAAGCCTCCAGCACCTGTAGGACCACCGCAGGAGCTCGTCAGACCCATTTTGCACTCGTCAGCATCACAGAGAAGGAGGAACGGAGACGGGGAAGTTCGTCGGCTGTGGCCTTCTTCCCCGTTCTTCGTGACCCCCTTTCGACCGTCAGATTTCAGGCCCGCCCCAGACTCCACAACCATCGTCTGATCTCCTCTCGCCTTAACCGTTCGATCGACCGAGGAGGATCTGATCTTAGCCATCTGTCGCGAAGCGTCATCGGCCGACCAGAACGCGCCACGTGTCAAGTGGTATCTTCATCACCGTTGGATCGCTAGCTTTGGGTATTTTGCAGTCTCTACCCTGGGCATTTTTGTATTTAATATTTAGTATTAAAACATTCATCTGCCGTTCAAATATTTTTTTAATATTTACAGTCAAACCCTCGCGCTTTCCATTATTGCAAACAGGTCCTCGGCCACGTCACCTCATGTGACCATTACACGTGAGGTGCGGGGTATTTTGCAAGGACCCCCTCGCGGGTTTGCTTATTTCATTTCAGTCTAAGATTTTTGACATTAAGTGTAATATTTTTAGGTAGATTGCATAGCAGCCCCTGGGAGTTTTGTATTTTGCACTTAGGTACTTCCCAAGCGTGTGTAAGTCACGCGCGGGGTGGGTATTTTGCAGGTGTGCCCTTGCGGCTTTGAATATTTGTATTTAGCCCTGGCAAGTAATTTATTAGTTATATCTTTTGCGTGAAAATTACACTTTGGCCCCTGGATGTTTGCTTATTTACACTTATGCCCTTGCAAGTAGTGTAGTTTCTTGATGTTGTATATATTTATTTCATGCATATATAAATTGCTAAAAATCACCAAAAAAAATTAGTTTAAGCTCCTGTTTGCTTGCTTATTCACACCATATTTTTATATTACATTTTTATTGCATTTTCATATTTATTAAAAATAAAAAATGCGTTTTCAGCACTGTTTACATTAGAAAAATCATAAAAATTATAAAAAACGTTTTGAAAAATTCCAAAAATATTATATTTGGCTTGTCTTATCATATTTTAGTATCAATCCAAAAACCACTAAAAAATTCAAAGTAAAACTCCTAAAAACTAGAAAACCCCTAAAAAGTTCATAAAAATCTAAAAAAATCTAGAAAAATCCTAAAAATACAAACTCAGTTCCTGTAGTTTCCTTAGTTTATTGGATTTATTTTAAAATTAATTTGAGGAATTTTGGATACTGTTTGCTAATTTTTATCCTCATTTTTGTCTCGGCCAGTAGCTTAGTTCACTGTTTTCTCGTATTTCAACTTTGAAAAATACCAAAAACATTCGAAAAATCTCTAAAAATCACAAAAACATTATAAAAACATAAAAAGACCAAAAACATTTTATTTCCTGATTTTTCCTTATTTCTACCCATTTTTATAAATGCTCTATTCCTCTCTCTCTTATATTGTATATATATATATATTCTATTATTGAAAAAGAAAATATAAAATTATAAAATACAAAAAAGAATATATAAAATCAGTAAATTAAAAATTAAAATACAAAAATATAAAATCAAAAATTAAATAAAAAATATAAAACTAAAAACCCACAAAAATTTGCATCTTTGTAGACATTTAATCACATTCACTATTTGCACGATTTGTCTGATCTATCATGTATGCTCCCTGAGTTCGTCCGCTACATACTTACACCTATACATCTTTTATGTAGAGTTAATAATAAATTTTAACTCCACATCTATTTTCAATGCTTGAATTATTTGATTGTGGGATTAATTGTTGATTAATACAGGATTTTTGAGCGGTCAATACACCGACTGCGGTTTCGCCTTGTGAAACCGTACGACCCTCGGATCTCCCGTGTTATCAAATGGCGCCGTTGTCGGGGAGCAACAATGTTTAGATCTTTGTTTGATTGTGATTGTGATTATTTGTTTATACCATTGCTTTAGTTGATCTCTCATTTTTGATATCTATTGTTGAGCTATCTTACTACTTTCTTTCTTGTCCTCTTGTGAGGGAACGCCGACCGTGGAGGATTGTCTAGGGGATCCTGAGCAGCCGTGGGAGGAGGTACCGGCTATTCTACCCTAGCCGACAGGAGAGAGCAGGAGATTTGAGAGAGTTAGTTAATTAGTAGTTTGTTTTTATGAGAGAGAGACCATTATTAATTTGTAATAATACAGGTACTTGGACACTTCAGACACTCGGGCCTAATTTCCAAGTGATTGTTCACTTGGGGGCTCACTGCGGTTTTCATCGCATTTTCCCCGCTGTCATTTTCCGGTTTTGTTTTATTTTTCCTTTCTTTTGTGGAATGAGCCCTTAGATTTTAGGCTTGCTTGATCGAGTAAATTAGGTCCAAACACCCTAATAACCATTGCATGTACCTATAGTACGTTTTGAACTTAGTTTAAATTAAACAATCGCCTCATCAACTTCAAGACTACGTGCCACGAGCCCACCCTGTCAAGCGCTGCTCCTGAACTCGATGTGTCGAGAAGAGGAGGGGTGAGCCTAGACCGGACTCCTGGATTGAAGATTGGTAACCGACTTATGGTGCTTCACGCTAGCAATTGCCTGCTTAGGACGATTTCCGTGTGCATATCGGCATGTAGTATAGGTTTAAAAATTCATGTTTTGCATCCCGCATGGAGAGAGCTGGGAGTCACTGTAAGTCTTCTATCTTAGCATCCATCATTTAGGCACTAAGGTGAGATTTCCATCTTAATGCCAACTTGCATTGGCTTTTCCGACTCTTCTCCCTCTGTTTTTGGATCAAATAAGACTCAAAGAAAATATAAAAACGTTAGGCGCTTGTATTGAATCTACACAAAACAGGTGATAACCCAAAAAAATTAAAAAAGGGACTGCTAAAGAAAAGACCTAAATAAAATTAGTCAATTAGATTCATTGCTTGGGGTGAGTAATACCCTCACTTGTATTCAGGTTGTATGGGAAGGTCTCCTTCCAACTGAGAGAGCGGCTTCGTAAGGATTAGAGCCAAAATCCCAGTCTGTGGCTGCCTTGTGTATCGCTTGGATTATCGAAGTATTGGCGCTTCTATCGTACGTAGACGAGTAGGGCTTGGTCACCATTGATGACTCTCTATTGTGTAGAGCATCGACCTTGTTCGAAGTATCGAGCCTAGGCCATGCCTTCACGGGGGTGTCTGTCTCATCGTCTTGCGTCCGAGTAGGTTCTTGCACGCTCACGGGTGATTCCGTCACGAGCGAGTTCCAAAGTATCAGTTTCGCCTATCGGCATACTCCCTCTATTTCTTTGGCTGAGTAGGGATCCAGGAAGGGTTACAAGGACTTCAAAAAGTGCAGACTACAGGTTACACAGGAGGAGGACAAGTACGGGATACTCTTCCGGCAGTACTCTCTCTCCTATAGGCGTAGCGCTCTAACGACTCGTTCAAAGATAAATGCCTGAATTCATCTAAAAGCTACAAAGATAAAAGCCAAACCCTTACGGCTCCACGTGTTGAGTTGGTGAATCCCTTGCGTAGTGTTTGATTGATTAGTTGGATATAGGTCAAGATCAAAAACACTGCACCATTGTGCACAATTTTGCCCCCCTCTCCTCTTCATTTCTCAACCTTGCTCTTCTCAATAACCACGATGATGGGAAGGAGATCTCTTAGGCCGTCTTTGATGGCACCGCTATCCAGCACTCCTCCTTATTCATCTAGGACGGTTTCGGGGAGTCAAGACCCATTCTCCGAACCTGAGTTCACTTCCACCCTGTTCCCCCTCAACCACCCTTCTTCCTCCATCAGTCTAGCAGTTTCAGAATTTAGTGCAACACAGAGCTCATATCATTTGACTGCACCTGAGATGGGTTCTTTTACCTTTTCAGAGAACCCAGCCATGGCAGACAGAGGAGAGCACCCAGATGAGCAGGAGCACCCTCCTTTCCTATATGACCAAGCTGCCATCAACAATTCACTTCTAGCCTCCCTAGAGACAAAGCAGAGACAAATCAGAGACCAGGGAGCATTCATGGGTGACGCCATGCTAGAACTGACGCAGATGAGAGCCGATAGAGAGAACAGAGCTGCAGGTGGTGGAGGAGACATACCTGATGCAGTAGGAGGAGATCCTTACACTGAGAGACCGCCACAGACAATCATGAGGGAATTGCACAATCTTGCAGCATCCCTCACTCATCGATGGATCCGACTTCCTCCCGTTCATGGAGACTTCGAGCTCCGACCCTACACTATTCAGCTACTGCCTAAATTCCATGGGCTGGCGATCGAAGAGCCACACCTCCATCTGCAGGAGTTTGAGATGATCTGCAGCACAATCCATGACAGGCTGATGACTGAGGACACCATCAAGATGATAGCTTTCCCGTTCTTTTTGATTGATAGAGCCGCTTACTGGCTGAAACATTTGGGAAAGTTCGTCAACACTTGGGCACAACTCCGGACAGCATACCTGAACAAGTATTATCCTCTCGGCCGGACCAACGTAGTATGAGCCATGATCAACAATTTCACAATGATCCCTAATGAACAATTCCATGAGGCTTGGGATCGATTCAGAGAGCTCATTGACCGGTGTCCACATCATGAGATATCCAAGCCCAATCTGGTTCAAAGTTTCTTCTGTGGGCTGACACCGGAGCTGCAGGGGCTTGTAAATGCCTCTTGTGGTGGATCATATTTTTCCAAGGGTGAAGGCGATGTCTGGGCCATCTATGAAGGAATGGCAGAGAACTCAACAGTTATGGCCCAAGCCCGAGTCTACACGCAGCAGAAGCCCCCCCAAGGAGCAGGAACATTCCATAGGATCGCCCACATCGATTCTGGTCCCCACACTCCGTCAGCTGCTGCAGCTCAAGCTGAATCCGCCGCAACCGATATGGGCATAAATAGCGAAAAGTTGGACCGCCTCGAGATCCTCGAGAAGAAGCAGAGTCAGAGTCTTTCCCAGATGGAACTGATTACAAAGAATATGAGTGACCTGAAGATGCAGATTCTCTGCATTCAGGAGGCACAAACGTATACTCAGCAACCTTCCAGGTCACGGGCTGATCCCAGTAGTAGCAGCTCAACCCAGCCTTCTGCCCCCTACCGCCAGGTCAACCACATCCAGGCAGAGTCGGTGATGCAGCTACAGTATCAGCCGTCGCAACCACCATCTCAGGACACTCAGATGGTGGTCTATCAGCCAGATCAGCCATTGGCAATTCTGCCTCCACCATCCTTCGAGCAGGAGCCATTGATGGAAGTCAATGGGATTTGGTACGACCGGTACCCACAGTAGCCCAGGATTCGTCGCGATCACCCCGGATTCCATTGGACCACTGGTGGCACCTCCTCCCAGCAGCAACCTCCCGCCCCAGGACAGTAGAGCAGCCAACAGCAGTAGCAGCCCCAGTATGCCCAACAACAGTTCCAGCATGGTCCTCGTCCCGCGTATCAGGGACAGCAGTGGCGGCAGCATCAGCAGCCCCACCAGTCATACCCCCAGCCTCGTGAGCACTTCTCCTCCTAGCAGCAACCTCATTTCTAGAAAGGGAATACTTCCGATTCTCAGGCACCTGCTTTCGAGAACCCATCATTAGATGACCTCTCCCGATTGCTTTCTGAACATCGAGCATCCATCTGGCAGGAAATGGATGAGTTCCGGCAGGAAATGAGAGATATCATCAAAGGCAAAGCCGCCATACCTGCACAGATCGAACCTAATCCGAACAGTCTAAAAAGAAAATCTGAGCAGGTACAGTTTACAGAGGATACTTCTCCTAGTGGTTATTTGAGTAACATGTCTTCTTTGTATGATGCTGATTTTGTGACTACTAGGAGCGATAGGATACCCGCCGTCGGCGCCTCATCTGAGCGACAACATCACGAAGAATCCGGAGCGCCAGATGAGCAGGGTAGTGGTACTGAGGCCGTTGATGATGTTGATGACGGTGGTGCTGATGCCACCAAGGATGGAGATCCCGACGACGGTGCTGAGGCCGTCGTGAGACCAGATGTAGACGGTGGTGTTGATGCCATCATTTTTGATGATGTGCCAGAGCGTGGTGCTGATGCCGCGAAGTCAGATGCCGTTGGTGGTACTGAGGCCACCACTTCTACTTTTGTTGAGCTCCCCCATGTTGTGTTGCCACCTTTTGTATCTAAGGACTGTGGCAATAAAAAGAACAAAAAAATGAATAAAGGAAAAGTTTTTGTATCTACTTCGAGTCCATATGTGTTGAATGATGATCAGCGTATTGATTCCATTCCCTCATAGGCACAGGAACCGATTCCTAGTCCTCCATCTCAGGAGGCCCCTACCATCCCCTTCCACAAAGCACTCCGCTTGGCGAAGGGAAATAAAAAAGAAAATCCAAAAAGGACTCAACAGGTAGAGTTCAGCAACCAGATGATTGATAGATTCTAGATCCAGCTGACTCTACGAGAGGCATTTGAGCACATTCCCTTCTTCCAAAAGAACTTGAAAGAGAAGACTACAGTCCGCAGGAGGAGGAGGAACCGCCATGATCAGATCCATGTGCTCACCCACTACACTTGTTGCACCATTCAGAACCGAATGCCAGCCAAGAGACCTGATGCAGGAGCCCCCTATGTCAGATGCGAGATTCAGGAGCAGCGGTTCGATCGTACTCTATTAGATAGCGGATCTTCGATCAACCTCCTTCCGGCAGCCTTACTCGACCGATTAGAGTTTGGTCCTCTTCTTCGGAGCAGGACGGTCCTTCAGTTTGCTTATAGGTCGATTAAGAGGCCGAAGGGGTTGTTAAGAGACGTGGTCGTTACCATTCAGGGCCTGAAATTCCCCGTGGACTTTGTTGTACTGGACATGGAGATCCCTGAGTCGGTAACAGATGCCCCTATCAAACTTGGATGGCCATTCTTGGCTACAGCCAAGGCGGTGACCGATCATGATAATGGAACGGTGTGCTTTCGCATAGAGGGTGAGAGCATACAAATAGAGATGATCGACGAGACCAGAGCGAGAGAATTAGCATGCTCAGAGCAGTCCAGTGATATTGAGCAGATGACAGAGATCGAGCTAGACATCCACCAGGAGTATGATTTTGTGATGACAGATGATGAATCCATTTGGACAGATCCCGTAGCACAGACCCTCGCCTTGCCTGCAGATTCACCTTATTTACAGTTGATGGCAGTTGAGAGCCTGGAGAGCACACCCTGGACGAGGATACCTTTGAGGTTGACAGTTCTGTGACGAGTGGTACAACAAAATTTCATTCATGTTCTTATAGTTATGATCCCTCATATTCAGACATCGATTGGGATGATTTTGATGACTATTTGCCGTGTCTGATTTCTTGTGAGCCGACATCCATGATGGAGTTCGAGCCAGTACAGTTTATTGATGATCCAATAGGGTTCCCTTCGTCAGATTATCATGTGCAGCAAGAGTTCTCTCATGCAGACCTGGTAGACTTTACACAGACATATCAGAAGCCAGATCTGCCACCTCCCAGTTGTCCAGAATTGAAGCCCTTGCCGCAGTCGCTGAAGTATAGGTTCCTTACGGGTGAGACAGATATGCACCCAGTCATTATCTCAGTAGGTTTGACTGGAGAACAAGAATCTCGTCTGATGGAGGTTCTTGAAATAAACTGCAAGGCGATAGGATGGAGTATAGCTGATCTACAGGGGATTAGTCCGGCTCTGTGCTCCCACCACATCTATCTTGAGGAGGACGCTAGGCCTTCACGTGAGTTCCAGCGACGGCTAAACCCGAATTTTCGAGATGTTGTCATGAAAGAAATATCAAGGTGGTGGAGCGCCGATTTTATCTACCCCATCTCCGACTCCAAGTGGGTTAGTCCATTACATGTGGTGCCCAAGAAGACGGGCATCACTACAGTTGTGAATGAGTCTGGAGAGGAGATAGCTACCCGGGTACCAACTTCTTGGACGGTCTGTGTGGACTACAGACGATTGAATCAGGCTACCAAGAAGGATCATTTACCACTGCCATTCATTGATCAGATTATCGAGAGGCTAGCTGGAAAGAGTCATTATTGCTTTCTTGATGGGTACTCCGGTTACAATCAAGTGGCCATTGCGCCCGAAGACCAGGAGAAAACGACATTCACCTGTTCGTTTGGGACTTATGCTTTCAGACGGATGCCCTTTGGTCTATGTAACACCCCCGCGACATTCCAAAGGTGCATGTTGTCCATTTTCTCGGACATGGTGGGTGATTGCTTAGAGGTCTTCATGGATGACTTCTAGGTCTATGGCGATGGGTTTGATGCTTGTCTTGACTGCCTAGACCATGTGCTTCAACGTTGTATTGAGGTCAATCTTGTCTTGTCTTGGGAGAAGAGTCACTTCATGGTGACTCAAGGAACGATCCTTGGTCATATCATCTCCGACAGGGGCATGGAGGTTGATCCGGCCAAGGTGGATATCATTAGAAAACTCAATCCACCGTCCAATCTGCATCAATTGTGGTCTTTTCTGGGGCATGTCGGGTTCTACCGACGGTTTATTCATGACTTCAGTCGAATTGCCCGACTGCTTACTGATTTGCTGACAAAAGACACCGAATTCATTGTAGATGATAAGTGTCTGGCATCCTTTGAGACTCCCAAGAATATGGTTGTCACAGCTCCTGTCCTTCAGCTACCCGATTGGTCTCTCCCATTCGAGATCATGACATACGCTTCTGACTTTGCCGTAGGGGTTGTGCTTGGACAGAGGAGGGATGGATTGCCGTATGCCATTCACTACGCTAGCCGAACTTTGGATGCCGCTCAGCAGAATTATACTGTGACTGAGAAAGAGATGCTGGCCGTAGTCTTTGCTTTGGATAAATATCGATCATATATTCTCGGATCTAGAGTGACCATCTATACCGATCACACCGCCATCCGGTACCTCATGGCCAAGAAGTATGCCAAAGCTCGCCTTACCAGATGGATCCTTCTGCTCCAGGAATTTGATATTGAGATTAAGGATAAACCTGGAGTTAAGAATGTGGTGGCGGATCACCTTTCCCACTTAGAGAACCTTGAGGAATCTGAGCCCAACGCACCTATCATAGAGACATTTCCAAATGAGGAGATCTTGGCGATCTCCTCCCTCCCATGGTATGCCGACTTTTTAAACTATCTTGTTGCCAAGACAGTTCCCTAGGGTTGGCCCAGGCAAAAACTTGAGACCTTCCTAGCTAAGGCCAAGTTTTACCATTGGGAGGATCCCATCCTTTATCATGAAGGAGGGGATAGCATCTGGAGAAGGTGCATTCCTCAAGAAGAGCAGCATAGCGTCCTCACCTACTGTCACAAACTTGATGCAGGAGGACATCATTCTGGGAGACGGACAACACAGAAGGTACTTCAATCCGGCCTTTGGTAGCCTACTCTCTTCAAGGATTCAGATGAGTTCGTGAAGAGGTATACTGCCTGTCAGAAGATGGGCACTTGCGGACAGAGAGACATGATGCCCATGCAGCCCATTCACTTTTGTGAGGTTTTTGATGCATGGGGGATTGATTTCATGGGCCCATTTCCTAAGAGTCAGGGGTTTGAGCACATTTTGCTCGTTGTAGATTATGTCAGCCGATGGGTTGAGGTCATCCCTGCCCAAGCCGCAGATGCTAAGACCGTGTGTTGATTTTTAAGGAAAAATATCAATTCACGGTTCGGGGTGCCTAGAGTTCTGATTTCAGACGGGGGGTCTCATTTCATTAATGATAAAGTTATGGCCCTTGCAGACGAGTTCGGCATTGACCATCGTATTGCCACACCATATCACCCTTAGACTAATGGTCTTGCTGAAGTATCGAATAGGGAGATCAAGACTATCTTACAGAAGGTTGTCCGCCCAGACCGAAAGGATTGGTCACAGCTTTTGGACTCGGTTTTGTGGGCATATCGGACCTCCTTCAAAAATCCATGAGGGACATCTCCCTTTCGCCTCGTCTATGGCAAGCCGTGCCATCTGCCAATGGAAATCAAGCATAAGTTATTACGGGCAGTTACCGAGTTACTGTTAGATCCCGAGAGTATAGGAGAATAGAGGAGAGCAGAGTTTGCAGCCCTGGAGGAGTTGAGAGATACATCCTATTCTAGCAGCCTACAGTATCAGGAAAAAGTGAAGACATGGCATGATTCCCATATCAGCCATAAACAGTTTGAGCCCGATTACCGTGTATGGTTGTTTGATTCCAGGCTGAAGTTATTTCCAGGGAAATTATAGAGTAAGTGGAAAGGCCCGTATGTAGTCAGGAAGGTATATGACAATGGTAGCATTGACATATCCGAGCTGTCATCTTCCTCTACATTTCGTGTCAACGGTCAGCGCCTAAAGCTATATCTAGACCATAATCCGCCAACCGTTGACGTTGCCCCCATTCTTCTGGTATGAGATGTGTTCTTCAACTTGGATCATTTGCATTTCATACATGGTCATCACTTCCATCTTCCGCTGTACATATCCATATGTCTATATCATTCTCTCATATGTTGATATCTTTTCTTCTTTTCTTCTTCTATCTTTTGTATCTATCGAAAAGGTGTCGCCCCTTATAGACAGTTTTCTATACTTAGGACGTACTTTGTTCTAAGTATAGGGTGTGTGCACCCTGAGTTGTTCTATTCTTTGATCCTCTCCATTGTCTCCTCTGCTTGTCTATACTTAGGGATATCATACCCTAAGTATAGGGGGAGACAGTCCGAGTACGATCTGTTCATTCCCACCCTTGACCCTCTCTGCTTTGTGTACAGTCTGTTACACTTAGGATTATTTGATCCTAAGTATAGGGGGTGGACGGTCGACTTCTCATTCATTCGTTTATTCATCTCTTATTCAATTGTTCGTTAGACTTTTCTATACTCAGTTCGAGTTATGTCTTCTCTTTTCTCTCCGATCTATGAGGACATAGCTCAAGCTATGTATAGGGGGGTCGTATATACTGTGTATATACTTTAGCCATAACTCGTACTTTCGTATTTTACTAATAACTATGGCTATTTATACTTGTTAAATTCATTAAAAACCTTAATAAAAAGATGTGATTATTCTCAGATTCTTTTTATATCTACTGATTAATAAATCAGGTGAAAATATTTTTTGCAAAATGTTTAAAAAATAGTTGGAAATCTTTTCGAAAATCTTTTGAAAACTATTTGGAAAACCATTCTGTTACATGTTTTCAACCTTTGTAAAAACATTTGATGTAAAATTATTTTCTTTGTGTGAAATAAAATGTTTGAAAACGGTTTGCAAATGGTTTGAAAAATGGTTGCAAAAATATGTGAAAAATCTATATATACTGTTTGGAAAACCTATTGTAAAATGATTTTCAAATGAGTGTACATGTTTGTAAAATGTTTGTACAAAATATTTTGGACTATAGTTTTCAAATTATTTGAAAAACCTTTGTCAAATAAGTTTGAGGAATACATACATCACACTAAAAATTCACTAGATATATACCTATAAATTGGCTACCTACCCTGTAAATTCTTAAAATCCACTTCTTGTATATACAAGATGCATCCCCGTGTAAATATTTGTACCTAGTTTTCAGCCAAAATCTTTTGTTTTCAAAAATCCCAAAAACATTTGCAAAATTAAAATCCAAAAAATTGAAAAATCTTTTTGAAAAATCTAAAAATGCATATGCTTCATCTTTCAAAAACACATAAAAAGTTCAAAATCTTTGAAAATTGCATCACAAAAATATTTTCTGCATTTGCATAGCATGAGCATTTTTTTGGATTGAGTTTGATAACTGAAAAAGTCTAAGTAAAATCTGAAGATCGGAGCTTGGTTGGACCTTAAATCTACTTAATTAACAGGAACTTATAGGAGATGGAATTGAGGTACTTCAGGTATAGTTGACTTAATTCTTTGAGGATCACAGGACTTAGTTCAATGGATTCTTGGCTGCCTAAGTAGAGTATTTCGGAGCACACGCATGACTCTTGTTTATAATGACCTAACTTGGACACTTGCACCTTTCACATGGCTCAACTCAGTGGGAGTGGTGAGGGGATTGGATTTGCCGGTATGAGACGCACACAGGTGGAAACACTTGTCCTCCTCTAGGGAGGGAAGTGCACCCCAACCCGTCCAGTGATGATGAGTTTCGAGGATAGGAGATCGTAGGTGGCAATAAAGCTTCAAAAGAGGATAGTCTACTGGCTCAAGAGGAAAAACTCCTTATGTAAATGCTGCTCTATATTGTATTAAAAAATGCAAAAAGCAAAAACTCCAAAAAAGTGGACAGGCCTGTACAAAAATAAAAATGCTTGTCAGAGTGTACATATGTGTAAAGTCAAATAAGAAAGCTTGAGCTTCAAAGTCAAAACATGCGAGCATGCAGCTGGATGACTTGACTATACTGGTCTTGCATCCTAGCATAGGTAGCTACACTGGCTACCGTCCATTCTTCTCTTCACCCCCTCCTCTTGGGCTGGTTGCCACTTGAACTTAGAAGGGAATACCCTGCTCCTTGAGGAATGAGTTGCTGGATTCGGAAATCATTGGGTTGTCATATTGGAGAAGTCAGTCTCTTTGTCATTTCAGTTGGGGAGAGCCACCATCACTTTCACTGTACGAGTCAGATTCATAGTCATAAGGGTTTGCTTATGAGCTGAAGTATTTCTGACCTGGCTATTGAGGAGACTTGAGCAGAGTTTTGGGATTCTCGAAGGCTGTTGGATTTCAAATCCGATTCTCATTAAGGTTCCACCCGCATTAAAATTCCAAAGGTCTAACTTAAGCTCTAAACTTTGATTTTGTGAAAACAAGTTTGATAATCAAATTTAATCCAACTTCTTCTTTTTCTTTTCTTTCTTTTTTTTCTGCACTTATTACATAAGTGTTTTCTAGGGACTAGCAAAGATAAAGTATAGGGGGATGATGAATCCACATTTCATCATCTTTATTCTATCATTTTGGCATCAAAAACCCTGACAAATGCGTGTAAATACCCTTAATTCCCGCATCTTAGCACTCGTGCATGTGCATGTAAATAGTGTATAAAATACTGTAATTAAAGCCAAAATTATAGAATAAATAAAAGAAAAGAAAAAAAATATTGTAAATATTTTATGAACCGAAACCCCGAGACCCAGACATCTCGATGAATAGGTCGACAAGGAATAAAGTAGGGAGAGATAAGGGCCAAAATACAATAAAAACACCTTTTATTTTTATTCATTCTTTATTCATTTTGGGACCTATTTTTGGTTCCACTTTTTATACTTCAAATAAAGAAACTTCGTCATAAAAGTTGTAGAAAATTTCATATAGAAAAATACAAAATTGATTTCATACAAAAATAATGTACAGATAAAAAGTTATAATCTGAATAAGATTCCAAAACTCCCACTTCCCAGACCTGTATCTCCCAAATAAAAACACCAAATGCACCAAAATAACTTTTAATTGTATTTAATTTAAAATAAGCTATTTAATGGCGGTGGTTTCGCATTTGGCGGAGCTACGGGTTGAAAGTTGAGTTTTGGACCCTTATTGTATACTTGTACAGATTAAAATATTCAATTTATTTATCATTCTTTATTTTCATAATTTTATATTTTTATAAATATTATTTATAATAAATATGTGCATTAAAATCAGAATAAACACATAAAAGAAATACAAAATAAAATTGTATACCATATACATAGATATAATACCTATACTTATACCTGTACAATTAATACCTATGTTTTAGTAAGTGTACAAATTACATCAGGAAAATAAAATAAAAATATAATTTAGTGTATAAAAGTATTCTATAAATTTATAAAATAATAAACATAAATAAATAAATTTAAAATACAAAACAAAAAATAATTAATAAAATACATAGATATATGAACCTATATAGCCTATAAAATGTAACACTTATTTTTATACCTCATAAAAATCATTAAAAATCATAATAAAATACCTTATATATTAATAAATATTTTTTATTTAATAATAAAAAATTAATTAATTCATTTTCTTTTTTAATCGATTTTACAAAATATTTTCCAGGGATTTTTCCTGGTTGGTCCACGTGGACCAACCAGGTGCCAGCCCCAGTTGACCGCGGTCAACTGGTCGTCCTCCCCTATGTGCGCCTTGTCAGACCTCGTTGCGCCCCCTATTTCTCGTTTTTTTGAGGTCAACACATGCATCTATTCGTGCTAAGCCCTAAAGGACTTTTGTTCCTCGATTATCCATCATGCACGCCCTTAGCTCTCTGATGAATCTCAAATTCATCACTCTAAATCTCATTTATTAAGCTCAAATCCCCTAAAATCAATAGCATATTTGCATCTATTCTTCATAATTAGCATTAGTGCATGATTTCATAAGAATTGCATTTTAGCACAAAAATCTGCACAAAATAAGAAGCCAAAAATCCAAGCCAAAATGACATGTAAATAGCCTAACTCCCTGATTTTTAACTCATTCACGCTAACTCTGAATGACACAAAACCACCTCCATTGTGTATATATCACTAACAAGAATAAATAAAAATACAAAAAAATAACTAACCCAAATAAGTGGACCAAAAACCCGAACCCTAGTTTCAGGATTTCTGGACTAAAAACCTGATATCTTCCTCATACAGTGTCCGATTTAATCCTACTCACTTTTGAACTAATGTACATTCAATTACCATCAAAACGAGACCAAGTTCAAGTGAATCAGAGCTCATATGTGAAAGTTGGGTTTTGAGCCTCTTTTGTATATTGTGTATTTTAGCGATTTTTGACCTATTATTTTATATACTTATATAACCTATTAATAAAAATCCAAAAAAAATTAGATTAAGGTGTCTTTATTTATCATTGATTTTACCGTAATTTTTCGGATTTTTATCTGATATAAAATGACATAAAAATTACAAAACCCCAAAATCAAGGTGTTCTATGTATATGGGATACCCCAAAAATACCACTTTGTGAAAATGATCGATTTTGTCTTGATGTCTTCATGAAAGTTGTAGATCTCATCGAGGCGAGTAATTTTCGTGAAGAAACTTTTTTGATCCGAGGTCATTTACTATTTATTTTTGATTTTACGAACTATTTATTTTCTTAATTATCTGGTGCTGACACGTGGCCGCACCTGGTGCCGCCACATGTCAGCTATTTTCTGCATATTCATATATTAGTTTTATAAAAAATATTAATAATCGGACGCACGTGTGTCGCACGTGCCTCCAAGGCACGTGCTCCGCACGTGCGCCCCTGCTCATTCCTCTGCCACGTGGATCAATCTGGGCCGTCCGACCACGGCCGATCGGACAACCCACCACCTTCGTTCCCAAACACCTCCTCCCCTTTGGAAACCTCTGCCGCGATCCCCTTCACCCGCAGATCTCGCGTCGCCGCCCCGATCGCCGCGTATCATCCCCGATCTTCGAATCTCGTCAGCCCAAATCTCCTCCCCGCAATTCTCGCACCGCCACCGTCAAAACCCCAATCACTCTGATCTCGGTCAGACCCGAATCGCGATCTCCTTTCACCACCTTCCATCTCCGGCGCCCCCCACACTTATTTAAGCGCCTCCGCCGCCCTCGTTTTATACATCCGCCAATAGCCTACTCCTTGACGAAACAACGGCGGTGACAGCGTCGCCATACTTCTCCGGCGAGATCCGAAGGCCCACTATCCCTCGTCATAGAGACGCCTTCCAGGCTGTATTGCTCTTGCTCCGGCCAGCCGTCGAGCCAACGACATCTCCTTCGACAACCACCGTCTTCATCGCCACTGCAAGCATCGTTCGTCACCACCAACTCACTCCGCCTTCGTCCACAGCATCATCTACTTCGACTTCCACTCCGACCACGCCGCAAGCTTCACCGCCTTCGCCATCTCAGGCCATCGTCCAAGCACCTCCGTCACTACGCCAGGACGCCTTCCCTCTCCGGGGTCGTCTTCCTCTCTGATCGCCGGGAGCATAACCTCCAGCTGCATCCTCGACGACCGCCGCGTCCACGCTCGCCTCCCCAGGTCGAGCCTCTTCCGCCTTTGGCCAAGCCCGCGATAGCCACTATCAAGGTAGACGGTCATCCATCGGAGCTCCGCCCCGACACCACAGCCTCGTCGGAGGGGCCATCCACTTGCAAGCCACCGCCACAGCCAACGCCGGGCGGAGGACCCGAGAGCCCCCGCATGTGGCCCGCACGTGCGTGGGGGGACGTCATCACCACGTCACTCTCAGGTCACGTGCTCCGCACGTGACCAGGGGTCAAATTGCAAAGTCCCCCCGGAGGTTCCCCATTTTGCAGATCAGGCCCGCCGACCCAGGGTCACGTGCGTGGCACGTGACCTGCTGGGAATTTTGCGCAAATAACCCCCTAAGTTCTGGTATTTATATCACAGTCCCCCTCTACATATTTATTGTTATATTTATTGCAATTACACCCTTGTGTTCTCTTGTGATTCTAGACATCTTCTCTACATTATTTATCATCAAAAAAATAGCATGATGTTTGTATATTAATTCTCTACACTTGGATATATTGTGGGCATTTTTCTGATTGATGGTTAATTAATAAATAATTATCTTGCGAAAATTTGCGTATTTTGTCTATTTCTTGCTCTGAAATTCATAGTTGATTAATCATTACTCTAAAAATCCCCGAAAAATCACATATTGTAGAGATAATTTATTCTTAACATTGTGCCCAAAAAGATTCGCATTTGCATGCATACATTGCCCTATAAAAATCATTTTGCATATTTTAGTATTTAATTTTTAATAGGTATTAAACCCACATTTTCAAGGTTTAGGATTTTTTTGAGATCCGTCACCTAGTGATAGTTTAATATTTATTATAATTAAATATTAAAAATCATTCTGTTTGCATTTAAAAATTCATAAAAAATCATATTGCATCCAAAAGTTCCAAAAAAATTACAGCGTACTCATTTCATTATAATTTACATTGTGGCCAAGTTTCGTATTTTTCGGACATCGTTTGAATGAAATTTCATAGGCCGAATTTGCATATTGCACTTTTTATTACATTGAAAATATCTAAAAAAAGACCGCCTCGAAAACCGAACACGAACTTTGATAGATTTAATTCTAGGTTGTTTCTTTGCCTCCTTGTGATCGACTTGGAACTTGCCCAAGTAAAATAAACATAAAACCACGAGATTAAAAATTGAATAAATTATTTGTGGTATTTTCTTGACCGTTTCCGATTGCCGCCTACAATGCAGTAATCATTCCTTAAGCCGAACGACAAAAACACATTCTTAACATAGGCATTTCCGGATCTGTCAGATGGCACCGTTGTCGGGGAGGCAAACGGCTTAGATTTTTATCTTAAAATTTTCGTTCGGTTTTCCGCATTTGGGTAGTCTAACCCCGAATCTCTCATTGTAAATTTCATTTTCTACAATTTATTTACAGCATTTATTTTTCATATATTTTTGAGTCACTCTCTTACATTTTCTCTCTTATTTTTCTTATGAGGTACTTTGAACGAGGAGCGGTTTTTCAAGAACCGACGCAACTTCACCGACTTTTGCAAAAACCGCAATTAATTTAGATCGAGTCAAGTCGTGAGAGAGCGTAGAGTCTAGGTTTTTAATTCCTGCAATTTCTAAATTTTTGTAATTAATTTACAGCGGTGTCCGTTTGGACTCTCACGTGTGTAGAAAGACCTCTGACTTTATTATGTGGTGTGTCGTGGCCTGTTTCACTCTCCGGTGAGGGTGGGGCCCGACTTGAGTGGAGATTAGGTTAGACCTGTACATACGACTCTCAAAGCATTTATATTTTTGCTTGTGCTCGTAGGATCTAAGGCAACACTGCACTTTAATTGAGACGCACATAGATCGTTCAATTTAGCCAAAATTTAAATCAATTCTTCCCGCTAATAGACTTTCTGCTTAGGTACGGTTTTTCATCGACTTGCATCTCATTTAGAATAATTTTTAAATTCTGTCTAGCATCCCACATGGAGATTGCGAGGATTCACTATAAATCTTCTAACTGAGCATTCATCATAGTTTTCCGCGTGCATCGGCTTTTCCCGAATTCCTCTCTCTTGTTTTATAACATAACTTTAAAGGAAATTGGGATTGGACGGTAGACTTTTATTTGTGCTCATCTAATTTTTCAGTGATCATCTCATTAAAATCGGGACTGTTGAATATAGCTGATCTTAAAGAACCCATAAAATCAAGAATTTCTGCGGGAGAGCAACCTCGACCTTGGATGTTCTAATTTTTCTAAGTGAGCGAGAGACGACACTTAAGGCTAGAACCCAAATCCGAAATTTCAGCTCGCTAAATTTTTGCCAAGATTGATTTATCACCAACTAAAATTGAAAAGATAATAGCCGAACTCTTACGGCTTCATTGTGTGAGTTGGTGAACTTGGGGGTTGACTTGTGTTTGCAGTAGTGTGCGTGAACCGATTTCAAAGATCAAAAGCCGCATACTTGATAACAATTCTTTTGACTATCCCGTACAATAATCTCTCTCACCTCTTGATTTAATTCCAATCATGTTACTTTTGACCAAAAACTATTGCAGATCCAACCCATCATTTCTTACAAAAATGACCGAATATCACCATGAAAATAAATCTATGTCGGTTTGGCCCAAATCCACTACTTCCTCTTCTTTTAATCCTCCAACATTTGCGGAAAGCTTTCAACCGCAGATGACTTCGACCTCATTAAATCCTTTCTCTAGTCATCCGACCACACATGACCACCTACCATCTTGGACTGAACCGTCTTATTCTCAGTTTCTCGCCAATAAAACATTTCAAGATCAAAATCTCTTTAAATTCCATGACTGGCAGTCCAGATGGAAAGACACACACTTAATGATCATCGGCGTTGGATTGACCACGACAGACCCCTCATCAGACATGATACTCATACAGAGGACTGGAATGACCTCCTAGACACATATAAACCCTGTATGCTGACTCCACAATATCAAGGTCTGACTAATCATGATCAAAGGGTTGAACTCTACTCAGATCAAATACACATGCCTAGATCATATGGGCAGCCTCCTTCCATAATTATTGAGGAGATATTTTCTAAAAATAATGATCATATGTTGGATGCTCCAAGAAACTCTCCTCTCCGCACGTACAGAAAAATGGAAGACAAAATCATTGAACGAAAATCGAGTGCTCCCATGATTGATCATGAACAGAATTGTGAGGATGATGTTTCAAGGATAAAAACAAGATTTGAATTGATGGAGGATAGATTTCAAAAATTTGCCGACCGAGTAATATCATTCTATGGTGGCTCGGATATAAAAATAAATGAGGAAAGGATTGGATTCCATGATGAAAATTTTGAGGATATTCAAAGGCCTAGGGATGATTCAAACATCAAAACTTCTGCTCATTATTCCCCTAGAAATGATTATGCCCCTAACCTTTACTCTAAACATCAAAGCCCCTGCTCATATGAGGAACACACCACATCACCACACCACACAGAAAATACCAAAAAAATGGGAATATTCAAAAATACCAAAAAAATCGAAAATCCAGAAAATCTCATAAAAATTGAATCTGAAGAAGACCTGAGGAATTTGGATCCTGCTTTACGGGAAGCACTTGAAAAACATTTGATTTTTGAACTTCTCATTATAAAGGCCATTGAACACTTCCCCTACCTTAAGAAATTTTTAACGGACAGATTAATTGTCAAAAAGTCGGGACGGATTGGAACAAAAACCGAAAGACATATCTTGTCAATGGCCTCCTCCTTGGTGTTGAGGAGAAAAAAGAGCCGCATAGTGAAGCGGTTGCCTAGATTTGACTGTAGAATAAAAGACACAATTTTCACCCATGCCCGAATTGATGATGATTCACCGATCAATATCCTCCCAACCTCTGTATTCCACGAACTCAAACTCGGACCGATCATGAAAATACGAGAGATTGTTCAATTGGCGGACCGATCAATAAAGCGGCCGAGAGGAATCATTTCTGTCATCATGATTTTCCAAGGTGCTCCTCTCAAAATGGAATTCATGATCATTGATATTGAGCATCAAGGAGAGTTCACCCCATCTCCAATTATTCTTGGAAAACCATTCTTAGCATTGTCTAAGGCAATTATTGATTGTGAGACTCGGCAAATAAATTTCACGGCATTGGAAGCACTTCGAGTTGACACAGTCTTTGAGGAAACATGATTTTCTAAGGCAACTCATAAAGTCCCCAACAATTGCAAACCTAAAGAGGTAGAAGAGCCCTACCCTGCTACGACACCTAAGATAGCGGTTGTTGTTGAGACCATTGGTTTAGAGAATCTCCCCCCTGCTCCATTCCCAGCCGCACTCTCCATAGTAAATCGAGCATATGAATCATATGATCCGGAGACTTATGCATGGTCACACCCTGGGTCAACCTATGCTGACTACATACATCAACTTGACACAGGAATGCTCCAATGACAAATCAATTGAGCATGAACATGCAGAGACTCTCCCCAGTATTTCAATTCCCCCAGATCTCAAAATAGACAAATCCTTCTACTACGATCCTGAGACATATGCATGGTCGCACCCTGGAGCAACATACTCTGATTATCTTGACCAAATCCTCCCAAATTGAGAGTGCACCAACACCCTGGATACTAAGAACAAATTTGCAGCCCAAACACCGACCAAGGAGAAGAACAGTAATGGCTACTCATCTGGATACTCAAGTGAACCGACAGCTTCACGAAACAAGAAAAAGAGAGTTAGATTTGACCTTTCGGAAGAGGAATCAGTTGATGATCCCTCATCAGGTCCGAAAAAAGTAGTATATATGAGTGAAGTTTGTTCGGCAGCTCTAAAGCCATATCTTCGCAAGGATCCAAAATTCGATTCTTGTTGGACAACTCCCATTCCTAATTATTACTCATCCAAAGCTGATGCTCCTACCTTCCACAAGTACACTGGAATTATATCTTATGAGCTGACTGAGACTGGAGCATCTGAAGATTCATATGAGGACAAACCGATTGATCTTAAAAAGGAACGAATTTTGAGGAAACAATTGAAGGAACAAAAAGGCATGATTATCTGGAGTATGTCCACTATCAAATACTATTCCTCTGAGGATAACTCTGATGATGGCTACCATTCATCTGACTCGAATATTTCATCTACTATCCATCATGATTTTTCTGAGGATGACACTGATAATGGTGGGGAATCATATGCTTCATCTATGTCTCATCATTACGATCTCCCACCACAGGCTCACAAAAAGATCAGCCGTAAACCGCCTTAATCATCGGCTACCCACCCTCCCTCCCGACTACATCGGTCTTCTTGTACAACTTCTTCCTTTACTTAGGCTAAGGACTAAGTATAGGGGGGACCGATGCCATCTGTATATACCATTTTTCTGCATCACACTCTTTCTCTCGATCGCTCCATATCCATCCTTCTTCTATACTTAGGCTGACCAGAGCCTAAGTATAGGGGGACCCGACACCCACCTGTAAATACTCTCCTCATTTACATATTCTGACCACCTCTTCTTGCGCTCTTCTTCTATACTTAGACTATTCACAGTCTAAGTACAGGGGGGCGAACCATTGTATAATTTTACTCTCTTACGCTTAGCCAAAGCTATGTCTTCATTACGCTTCTTGTGCTCTGAGGACACAACACTCGCTAAGTATAGGGGGGTCTGTATATATACTGTGTATATATTTTAGCCATACCTCATACTTGCGCATAAGTCTATATGTATTTACGGGGTGGGTATTAAAAAAAAGTTTTGCTACTAACACTGACTATGAGCAAAATTTTGGAAAAAAATAGCTTCTTAATTTTGCATAAAAAACAACAAAAAACAACAACAACAAAGCAAAACAAAGAAAATCCCTTGCATATATATATATATAATATCTGCATTCCACACACTTGCATCGCATTTGCATATGTGAAAAGTCTTTGGGTTCTGAATCGAGTTATGAGCCGAAACCGAGAGTGGTCTGGACTTGACCTTCATCCACCTAATTTTCAGAGGAACATCACCGAGAAATAGGATTTTGGGATCTTTAGGTCATTGACTTAATTCTTTGAGTTCCACATAACAATGCACAGAGTTTGACTCTT
Source organism: Ottelia alismoides (assembly GCA_037367405.1). NCBI lineage: Eukaryota > Viridiplantae > Streptophyta > Magnoliopsida > Alismatales > Hydrocharitaceae > Ottelia > Ottelia alismoides. The sequence continues at coordinate 121,511 of JAZKJV010002798.1, read as the reverse complement.
AGTGTCTAACCTGTTCTCTTCATTCTGGGTACAACTCTGGAATAAGGAATTCATTGTACTCTCGCACTATGCACTTAGCTCAACTCAAATGGGATGTTAGAAGACCGTGTGAGTTTCTTTTCTAGTAGCGTGGAAATCTAAAGACCGGAGTACGGGTTGAAATAAAGCTTCAGAAAAGGGATGGACGACTGGGCACAATTTTTTCTAAGACCCCAAAAAATGTACGGAAACAAAAGATTCTATATCCGTAGGGGTAAAACAAGATCCAAGCAGAACCACCAAAAATTTCAAATACAAGAAAGCAACTACCAAATAAATATCTGACCAAAAGGTCCAAGCTTCAAGAAACCTGCAGATCTTGGTGGAGACTCGGCTACACTGGCCATCTTCACAAGGAGAGGTGACTACACTGGCCACCCTCCAGTTCTTTTCTCATTCTTTTAACTTCTCCCCCAAATTCGATTGTGAACACAGCGCGACAGACCTTAGAAGGAAATACCTGACTCCCCGAGGACGAGTTATTGGAGAGGAGGTTTGTGCGGTAGTCCGGCATTCTGGGTGGGAAGAGCTAAAACCTTTCACACACAAGAGTCGGTTATTCAATGTTCATAGGGTATGCTTTGGAAAGAGGATTGATCTAAGATGACTTCTGAGCCAAAACTGTAAGCAATGATGTCTAGAACTTAAGGGATGTTGATTTTAAAATTCTAGGTCTCACAAAAGTTCCTACACACAAATAATCCAAAGGTTGAGTTTAGGTTCACTTTCACCTTCAGCTCATGGTCTTGGTATGGAACCCAATCTCATTTCACTTCATGGCATTTCTTTTTAATGCTCAGGGACGAGCATGCTTTAAGTATAGGGGGATGATGAATCTCAAATTCATCACTCTAAATCTCATTTATTAAGCTCAAATCCCCTAAAATCAACAGCATATTTGCATCTATTCTGCATAATTAGCATTAGTGCATGATTTCATAAGAATTGCATTTTAGCACAAAAATCTGCACAAAATAAGAAGCCAAAAATCCAAGCCAAAATGACCTGTAAATAGCCTAACTTCCCTGATTTTTAACTCATTCACGCTAACTCCGAATGACACAAAACCACCTCCATTGTGTATATATCACTAACAAGAATAAATGAAAAATACAAAAAAAATAACTAACCCGAATAAGTAGACCAAAAACCCGAACCCTAGTTTCAGGATTTCCGGACTAAAAACCTCATATCTTCCTCATCCAGTGTCCGATTTAATCCTACTCACTTTTGAACTAATGTACATTCAATTACCTTCAAAACGAGATGAAGTTCAAGTGAATCAGAGCTCATATGTGAAAGTTGGGTTTTGGGCCTCTTTTGTATATTGTGTATTTTAGCGATTTTTGACCTATTATTTTATATACTTATTTAACCTATTAATAAAAATCCAAAAAAATTTAGATTAACGTGTCTTTATTTATCTTTGATTTTACCGTAATTTTTCGGATTTTTATATGATCTAAAAATGACATAAAAATTACAAAACCCTAAAATCAAGGTGTTCTATGTATATGGGATACCCCAGAAATACCACTTTGTGCAAATGATCGATTTTGGTCTTGATGTCTTTATGAAAGTTGTAGATCTCATTGAGACGAGTAATTTTTATGAAGAAAATTTTTTGATCCGAGGTCATTTACTATTTATTTTCGATTTTACAAACTATTTATTTTCTGAATTATCTGGTGCTGACACGTGGCAGCACCTGGTGCCGCCACGTGTTATTTTCCGCATATTTATATATTAGTTTTATAAAAAAATATTAATAATCGGATGCACGTGCGTCGCACGTGCCTCCAAGGCACGTGCTCCGCACGTGCGCCCCTGCTCATTCCTCTGCCACGTGGATCGATCTGGGTCGTCCGATCACGGCCGATCGGACGGCCCACCACCTTCGTTCCCAAACTCCTCCTCACCTTTGGAAACCTCCGCCGCGAATCCCTTCACCCGCAGATCTCACGCCGCCGCCCCGATCGCCGCGTATCATCCCCGATCTTCGAATCTCGTCAGCCCAAATCTCCTCCCCGCAAATCTCGCACCGCCACCGCAAAACCCCAATCACTCTGATCTCGACCAGACCCGAATCGCGATCTCCTTTCACCGCCTTCCATCTCCGACATTTCCGGATCCGTCACTCTCCTAGGGTCGAGAGCCGGCGATTGCGTCGATCTCTCTTGGTCTTTACAGCACCAGAACCACATGTTCAAACCCTTTATAGTGCACCCTCCTCTTCCATTCAAATTTTTAAACCCCTCATTCCATAGGTTAGCTCCTGTTCTTGCGCCCAACCGCTCGAGGAAGGTGACAGCTTCCTCTCGAGCACATCAGGCTGGTCGAGCAACACCTGCGGAGGCTCCACGACCTCCGCCTTTCACCAGCATCGAGGTACACTTCCCTCCGATTTCCACCGTCGAGGCAGCCCCTTTTTCCCCATCTTTTCTTTTTCATTTTACTCCCCTTAGTCCTAGGAACATTTCGCCTCAAGAATCTCATCTCCTCGTCCAGTGAATCGCCTCGCACGAACACCTCGCCGGAGTGCACCTCCGGCGAGTACCCCTTCTCGTCGCTCCTCGCCTCGTTACCACCCCCACGGGACCCAGGCACTTTGCCCTAGGTCCTCTCACACTTTTCTGCAGGTCAAAGCTCGTTGAAAAGGACCTGGAGCTTGTTTTGCGCCCTTGTCGGAGATATGCGGAGCCCAAAGCTTCGCCTCCTTCTAGCGAGAGCCTCGGCCGTCGCCGAGGGGTTTTGAAGCCTCTAGCACTTGAAGAACCACCGCAGGAGCTCACTGAGCCCATTTTGCACTCATCAGCGTCACGGAGAAGGAGGAACGGAGACGGGGATGTTCGCTGGCCGAGGCCTTCTTCCCTGTTCTTCGTGACCCCCTTTCGACCGTCAGATTTCGGGCCCGCTCCTGACGCCACAGCCATCGTCCGATCTCCTCTCGCCTCAACCATTCGATCGACCGAGGAGGATCTGATCTTAGCCATCCGTCGCGAAGCGTCATCGGCCGACCAGAATGCGCCACGTGTCAAGTGGCATCTTCATCGTCGTTGGATCGCTAGCTTTGGGTATTTGGCAGTCTCTACCCTGGGCATTTTTGTATTTAATATTTAGTATTAAAACACTCATATGACGTTCAAATATTTTTGTAATATTTACAGTCAAACCCCCACACTTTCCATTATTGCAAATAGGTCCTCAGCCACGTCACCTCACGTAACTAGTATACGTGAGGTGCGGGGTATTTTGCAAGCACCCCCTCACGGGTTTGCTTATTTCATTTAAGTCCAGGATTTTTGACATTAAGTGTAATATTTTTGGGTAAATTGCATAGCAGCCCCTGGGAGTTTTGTATTTTGCACTTAGGTCCTTCCCAAACGCGTGCTAGTCACGTGCGGGGGTGGGTATTTTGCAGGTGTGCCCTTGAGGCTTTGAATATTTGTATTTGGCCCTGGCAAGTAATTTCTTAGTTATATATTTTGCATGAAAATTGCACTTTGGCCCCTGGATGTTTGCTTATTTGCACTTATGCCCTTGCCAGTAGTGTAGATTCTTGATGTTGTATCTATTTATTTCATGCATCTTTAAATAGCTAAAAATCACCAAAAAAATTAGTTTAAGCTCCTGTTTTTTTGCTTATTCATGCCATATTTTTACATTGCATTTTTATTGTATTTTCATATTTATTAAAAATAAAAAACATGCATTTTCAGCACTGTTTGCATTAGAAAATCCATAAAAATTATAAAAATATTTTGAAAAATTCCAAAAAGAGTATATGGCTTGTCTTATCATATTTTAGTGTCAGTTTAAAAACCACTAATAAATTCAAAGTAAAACTCCTAAAAATTAGAAAACCCCTAAAAACTTCATAAAAATCTAAACAATTCTAGAAAAATCCTAAAAATACAAACGCAGTTTCTGTAGTTTCCTTAGTTTATTTCCTTTATTTTAAAATAATTTGAGGAAGTCTGGATACTGTTTGCTAATTTTTATCCTCATTTTCGTCTCGGCCAGTAGGTTAGTTCACTGTTTTCTTGTATTTCAACTTTTAAAAATACCAAAAACATTCAAAAAAATCTCTAAAAATCACAAAAACATTATAAAAATATAAAAAGACCAAAAACATTTTATTTCCTGATTTTTTCTTGTTTCTACCCATTTTTATAAATACTCTATTCCTCTCTCTCTTATATTGTATATATATATTCTATTATTGAAAAAGAAAATATAAAAATATAAAATACAAAAAAGAAAATATAAAATAAGTAAATTAAAAATAAAAATACAAAAATATAAAATAAAAAATGAAATAAAAAAATAAAAAATAAAAAACCCACAAAAATTTAATCACATTCACTCTTTGCACAATTTGTCTGATCTATCATGTGTGCTCCCTGAGTTCGACCTCTACATACTTACACCTATACATCTTTTAGGTAGAGTTAATAATAAATTTTAAGTCCACATGTATTTTCATTGCTTGAATTTTTTGATTGCGGGATTAATTGTTGATTAATACGGGATTTTTGAGCGGTCAATACACCGACTTCGGTTTCGCCTTGTGAAACTGTACGACCCTCGGATCTCCCGTGTTATCAATATCAAAGTCAAGTTGTGTAGCTATAATTAGCAATAGTATGATGAGTATAAGCATGGTTACTGAAGCGCAAGTCTCATTGCAAGCTATGTCTTCTCTTCGGTATGTAGCTCACGGCTACAAGTCGTGCTTGAAGGTCTCTACCTTCTCATCAGGTTCCCTTTCTCTTGAAGATCCACTTACACCTTAATAGGTCTTATACATATAGGTGGATCCTCGAGGGTCCATATACAACACTTGTATATGAAGTCTACTTTAGACTTTCATTTCTAAAATCCATCTTTCCATGTTATGATTCTCTGGAGTTTCATCACATGAAATCCGATTATTGTCAGACTTAACTGACACATGGAATACATCCTCAAACTCAATTGAAGAGGTATTAGGGTTTCATCTATAACTGTCCTTCAGTTTTTGATTTCAAGAGCATCATTATCTTCTCAAGATCAACTGAGTTCCTACACTTCATTTTCATCTCGATTCTCAAGATAGTCATCCTCTAAGAATCACATTCTCAGAGATGAGATCTTTTAAGAATCTAAAGGTCATAAACTAGGTATCCAATACCATCCTTTATTTCCCTAATGAAGTAGCACTCACTGGTGCTTGATTCCAGCTAACTTGCATGGAACCTAATTAAGGATATAGGTTGTAGTCTCTACTACATATATATACTTGGAAACTAAGTGATAATTATGCTAAAATTCATCATTGATACGATCATGTCACACATGATCCAATGGTATATCCCTATAACTTTATTGAGTTAAGGTGTGTTAGGAGGATTGAGATAGAAATGATATTCATATCTCCACAAGGTATTCTTTGAATTCATCTAATAGGTACATGCTACCTAGATTAGATCAAATTCATTATATCTTCCTTCAAACTTTGGTTTAAAAAATTATGAAATTTTTGAACATTTCAATGGTTTCTTAGGTGAAGATAAGAAATCTCATATCATACATAATCATAAATAGATATCACATATCCATATTGTTTACTATGATATAGATGATCCACATACATCAATATGTATGAGATCGTGAATACCTTGACATCTTACACCTTTCCCAAGGAAGGGTGTATTGGACATATTTTACTTTTGAATACAATATTCATAAGTATATACGTTTTTAAATTTTAGACATTCTAAAGATTCATTCTTACTTGTCTATTGATCAAATCAACAGGCAAACGTCCAAAGCTTTATGCCAGATCATTGTCAATGATCTTTATCCTCTTATTGATCTTTAAAGGTTCAATTTCATTATTAGAAATGTTAATGAACCATTCATTAATTTTCAAATTTAGTAGATTCCTCTGGATATTAGATTACTTTCTGAAATATATCCATCATATCTCTTTATGATAGTCCATTCCAGAATTCATGTTTATTTCCAACATTTAGAAATAAACAATGAGTGTATTCTAATGTCTAGGTCAAGAGACATTCTCTAAGACTAATGCTCTCCCACTAAAATTGAGAAGTCTATCAATCCAACAGAGATTGTTACAACAATTACATCAATATCCATGTGGATGACCATTAAACCTTAAGATCAAATTTCTAATATTCTAATACATATGCAACCAATTGCAAGTTTCATTAGAAGATTGAGATACAATTATTAGACTTTATCTTATCAAATAAGTAAGTCAATATCAATGATTATATGTAGATTATTCTGATGTACTATCTGATTCCTTCTTTAAGGATTCTAGATAGATTTGATAGTCATACTATCAACACATCAACTTATTGCAGTATTGGCATTTATCCAACTATTTGGATGTCATATGGAAGTCATAGAAGTACGGTCAACTCTTTAACTATCCTTCTCATCTTGGGTCTGAACCATACTTCCACTGCGCTCCCTATATCTATAAACAACCATTGCTTAAGACTAAGGATCTCTTATGTTAAATTCAAGAGAATTCAATGTAAGAGTATTTCAACATTTATACATGTTTCATTAAATTCATACAATATGAATATTATCAAGCTCCATGAATGACTAGAGTATAAACAATAGAATGATGACACATCATGTCTACATCCATTTAGACTCTTAAAACATTGGTTCAGGTAGGTATTCAAACATTTTGAATACATCATCTCTCATGGAACCACCATTCTGCATGATGCAGAGAATCATGTCATTCATAATTAAATGTCGAGAGCACATATATATGCCGGAACATCTTCTTAAGTCTTTATAAGGATTATTTGAATATTATGATCATCATCGACATGTCACTTCCAAAAGTACATCTGATGAGAGATCAAGACTATAGAGACATACAAACCCTAGGGTTGCAGTCCTATTATCTATTTAATTGTCATTCCTCATTATTATGAAGAGACTTGCACATTGCAACGACATACATTATGTGTCCAACTGCAAGTATAATATGTGGATCATGGGTCCAATCCATGATATCATACTGGTTATTATTGAGTATAGTAATAAGTGGGTCTAATGAAGGATTATCTAAAATAAGAAATTTGCATAAGTTTATATATTTATATATATACATATTTTACTTTGATTTAGGAATTTTTATATCAAAGTTGTCTTACCATGTCAACACGGAAAGTTCACTCCCTCAATCACTTTCAATGTAAGAGATATACTTACCATTATATCTCAGCAAGATCTGGGATCTCCTTCATTATCTTTATCACATCCCAATAATATGAGAATATGTAACTCCGATAAAAAGAAGTGGGAACACATTCTACCTTGCAAGTCCAACTTGCATTTGCCAATTCGGTCTTTAACAGCCGGGCCCACCCCTAAGGTGATGTTGACCCATCATTAATTGAATCAACCATCAACAGGAATAGAACTCGCTATACACAATCCAATATTACCTCAGTAATATGAGGATCTGATATTGGGGTCACTACGTATACGGCCTTACTCTTTCGAGAAGCAAAGAGCCCGATCCAGATGCGCTTGCATACAAGAGCTGTCACTTCAGACAGGCGTCTCCTACATACAATCCGTGGCGACGGAACCCTTCGCCTTGACGGAAGATCATGGATGTCACTTATGTGATCCTCCATATCACGTTCAAATTCTAATTAATCATTATGAATCATATTCATTACGATTAATTCTTCCAAGGGAAATGACACATCTATTTATAATAGAGTGTCTTAATTTTAATTGGATTCCAATTAATCTAATCATATTAAATTAATGATCTAATTAATATCCAACAAACATTCTTAATTGTTACTTAAATTATGGTATTATCTCAAATACGTATTATTTCGAATTTTAATAATTAGAAATACATCATGATTTCTTAAGCATTATACTAACCCTAACCGCTGTCATGGCCAGTACCGACGGTAGTGGGACAGACCGCACACGGTGCAACCTGCTACCCCAAAGCTCCCCGACTAGACACCATATCCACCTCGGGAAAGGATAATGCAAAATAGATCACATTGTATTTGAGATGATCATCGGTTCTTCAACCGAAATTATACCATATAATAATAATCAAAACAATTTTGATTAACATTATAATGAGATTTGCTAAACAAATCCCAAATCCTATTCAAGCAACATGTTTGTTGGAATGTAGATCATGTATATCATGTAACCAATTTTCTGATACAGATCACTTCTAATCAATTATTGGTTAAGGCTATGTCATTTAAGGAAATAATTATCATCAAATATTTGACAAATATTTATGCACAATTATTCCAGTAAATTAAACAATTTAATTTCACTAATTTATTAAATTACAATTACTAGATTCTTGATTAGGAAAGTATTTCCAGTAGTGACCCTCACTTACTACAAATACCATATCTCAATCAATTTAAATCCAAATTAAGCAAAATAAATTCCTAAAGTTTGCTAATTTTATTTACAACATAACCAAAGTGGTTTGCAAGCATTTCAAGACATCTCGAAAAATCTAAATTAACACTTTAATTACGTTGAGATTCGCAGTCCCCGAAATTGTGGATACATGTTCACTAAAAAGATCATAACTTGAGCATACGGAATCCAAATTACATAAACTCAGATCCTACGGCATCCTTATTTAATGGGGAATAAAATCTAATTATTAGTTTCGTGTTTAAGTAATTTATGAAGGGCCGAAAATAATCACAAAATAGAGATGCGAAAATGAAATGCAAGGAAACTTTCGCAAACCCTAACGAACCCAAGTCGTCCTCGATTCATGGATCGCATCCAAAACCTTCAACCTGGATCTGATACCACTTGAAGGATATGGTTAGATTCTTAAGCGCATCACGGAAGCGTGAGGATCGCATCGTATGCGATCGGGAGCGACTAGTCGCACTAGTTGCTCGATTGAGCAGAAATTAAAATTTTTTCATGTGACGAAAACCACATGATCCAAGAACACTTCTCGGATCATTTCGTCTAAATCACAAACAAGTAATAGGATTAACTCTTGAAGCGTGGTTATGATCGAGTCTCTAAACGAAGAGACCTCCTGTCTCAAGTCAGATCCGACGAAAGAGACGCTTGCGAGCGTGTTGATGAAACACGTGCTCCTCGCAATCCATGTTGATGATCTATGCCACGGATCTCCTGATATCGACAAAAGAGATACAACATCTTCTTCATGATCAAGGCACGCCGAAGTAGATGGAGATCCACGAGCAAACCATCGGTCAACATAACGACGACGCTGTAGTGATGGAGAATCTCTCTAGGGCATCCATTGTGGACGGCCACATGAGAGAGATAGAGAGAGTAGGTGTGTAGAGAGAAAGAGAGAGAGAGAGAGAGAGAGTTGTTATGTCTCTTGTATTGTTGTAACCATGAAGAGCAAGGGGTGCCCTTCTATTTATATTATTTGGGATCCATGGATCTCAATCCATGGGTAACACAAATCCAATGTCTCTCATTGATTTGTGTTTCTTTTAATGGCCAAGATTTTGTTGGTAAAAAACCAACAACAATTAATTTAATTTGGATTAAATATATATTGATAAATCAATATTATTTAATCTTCAAGCTAAATCAATCAAGCATGGAGGTTTATAGAATGAAGATTGCCCCCTTCCATAATATGGGATTTGGTGGCAATATCATGTAATCTCATGAGATCTCATGAGATTACATTATTCCATGGAATTCTCCAAGATTTACAACAACACTTGTTGTAAATTATTCTAAAAAAATAATTCATAATTATTTTTTGAATATTGCAATCTTACCATTGGAAAATTGTGAATCACATTCATAATCGAAAATAAAATGTGAATTACATTTTCAATTAATTGTCCAATATGAATCCAATTCGCATCAATATTTAATTAACAAATGTAAATAACAAATATCTCTCTCTTATAGATTATAAATCACATTTATAATATATATGACTAATATGGATATTGCTATCCACATTATTCATATCCATGATAATTAAATCACATTTTATCATCTTGGATCTTTATTCTCTTGTTCTCAAATAATATGAATCACATTCACATTATTCACATCTTTGATAATTAAAGCACATTTAATTATCTTAGATAACTCTCTTTACAATATGAATCAAATTCATATTATTCATGATAATTAAATCACATTTAATTATCTGTTTTCCCAATACTTGGATACATAATATAAACAATGAAATTATCCTGAATCCTTTCAAGGATAATGCGCTTTCTCTACGGATACTTGGAGATAAGGACAGGGCGATTGTATTGTTCCATGTATAGTGACTTAGATATTGAGATAATATCTCAAATCCAGATCGCGGGCCTCCCATAGATGCTTGATTAAATCAAGACCGCAAATCTAATCTTCTCATTGCATCTGAATCACATGCAGATCAATGTCCAACATTTGGACCAAGATCAGATTACTTCTCTATTGAGAGGAGTCACTAAAATCCAGACCCGTTTCATCACTCCATAGGAATGAAAGCGTCATGGTTATAAAATCGTTTAGGATCACATCACCCTCAGGTATTCCCAATACTTGTACATCCTACATACTGGAAGATTCAGAATAAACTCGAAGTATTAGATCAACTTTATACTGTCTCCTTCAGGGTTTTATCAGTAAGTTTCTCACTCGATCATTGGGACTTGGTATCGATCATATACTTTCCAAAAGCATATATCGTACCTAGGTCTTGATCATATACTTTCCAAAAGTATATATCAAACCTACAAATTCAGTTAAACTTTCGAAGTGAGGAAACCGTGCACGGAATTTGATTCTTCCCAATATCTCATGAGTGAGCTCATGTCTTCCGATTCAGTAACTGAACATGTATGATCCCTTTGAGAGATCGTATTACCCATATGCCCTTACATGTACACCAACGCGCCGGTGCATAGACCTTGATTAGGTCATCAACCTATTAGTCTGCCAAATGTACATACTCAGACATATAGTAACACATATGTCTCCGGTCAGAGGATGTGTGCCTATATCATGACAGCATATGATATAGGACTTTGGTTATCTCGATCTCGTTAAATAAACTCTTTGACCTAACTAATCTGATACCTCCGAATCTCTATTCCTATGCAGAGGACCAGCATAAAGAGGTCGGTCAGATATCAACCTAACAGAGAAAGGATTGCCATCTCCTACCTAGGCTGGAGATCATCTCTTAACAATCATTTGACGGTGCTTGATGAGTCCTCAATCTAAGTCTTTAGATATTCATCCAAGCACCAGCCTCTATGATTCAATTATTGAATCAACGGCTATATGATTATTAAGATGGCCATGGTACATAACCCTAATTGTAATAAGGGACCTATTATGCAAATTATTTATTTTTCATTTTAGATTAGGGAATGATATTCGCAATAACATTTATTGCATAATGGCTCGCCGTGGGCTCGCATGTCCAATAGTTCACTAGTCTATTCCACATCCCCCACTTTTTCTAGCGGTATCGAAATCCTTAGAAACTCACGCAATTAACCTCGCGACTTGCAATGATTTTATATAACTTATTATTTGAGAATATGTTAGAATCCATGGATTCATTTGTACCTAGTGTGAAGTAAAAGGACTTGTACCCATTATTTAGTCAATCATATAATTATCACCCTTGCACGTTTCATCTCCATTAATTCAATTTTGAAGCGCTTTGGCTCAATTGAAGTTTGTATATTTTATTATGCAACCTCTTCTCCAAGGCGATCTTTTTCTCATTGGAAAGTTTATGTTTCTCTCTGATGGCCAATCGAAAAAAGATAAGCAGTATCAAAGTACATCCTTATATTACCATAGAGAAAGGCTTGGAAGTAGACCCGTGCGTTAATCCAGTCCTTTGTAAAAGAGGAGTTGCATTTAATCTCGTTAATTGGACTGCTTATTATTTTTTACGTTTATATATATATATATATATATATATATATAGGAATGTCAGAAAATTCTCAAGTTTGGTATTCGCTAAGGTTCGGGTCGCTAAAAGTTCGATTCGATTTTGGTCTGGAAATGAACTTAACCTAAACACAAGTTTAGACTCGATTAAATAAAAGAATCAAACCTAAAATCATAGGTTTGCTCATGTTCCATTCATTAAAAGCTCGATAAACACACCCACAACACACAGACACATACATATTACAAATCATTATCTGCATAAGTAGATCCTTTTTTTGAGATAAGTGGATTTTGACTCAGGATAAGTGAATTTTGTCTGGAGATAACTTAATATGTACATGATAAGTAGATTTTATCTCGGTATAAATTATCTCAAAATCTCACGATTACAACATCCATCATCGACGTGTCTAGTATTTTATTCTTCTTTATCCTCAAATCAATGCATCAAGTATAAACCTTACTTATTGCATATCTCCACATTATCCCTTATCCTCATCTGAACAAATATAAAAATATATTATAATTATATTTTTTCCAAAGAGAAGGATCCTTAAGATGAAGAAGAGTTAGATAAAGAAAAAATCAAATGAATGTTTATTTTAATTATAAACACACACATTTATTTCCATTTTGTTTCTTTTCACTTCCTCTTATTAGAGAATTCTCAAGTTCGATATTCACATAGGTTCAATTCAATTAAAAAGAAGTCAATTTAGATTCGATTCGAAAATAAACAAACCGAACCTTAACACAAGTTTAGACTCGATTAAATAAACAAACCGAACTTAAAAAAATAATTTCGCTCAAGTTCAATCCGTTTACACCCCTCTTTATATCAAATCCACTAAAAGAGGTTAATGGGATACGCGTCATTATAGATTTTTCAAATATTATTAGCAAACCTAATCAGATTAAAATTTGTGTACAGGTTTGGTTCGTTTATTTTTTGAATCAAATCTCCATTGAACTTCTATTTAATTGAATCGAATCTAAACAAATATCAAACTTGAGAATTTCTAATGAGAGGTAATGAAAAGAAAAGAAATATATATAATTAGAATAAACATTTATTCAAATTTTCTTTATCTAACTCTTCTTCATCTTTCGGAAAAAAATAGATTAATCTGGATTCTTCTCTTTGAAAAAATATAATTGTAATGCATTTTTATATTCGTCCTGACGAGTGATAAGGAATAAGGTGGGAATAAATAATAAATGAGGTTTATACTTTTTTTAATAGTTGACCCGATAATTTAGGGGGTCCGAAGTGTCTCCCTTGGAATTCGAACCCAGATCTTTTAGGTGGAGGTACACTGCACAACCACCAGTCCACTCCTTCGATTGAAATGAGATTTATACTTGTCTTAATTTGAGGAAAAATGAAGAAAAAAGTAGACACATAGATAATGGATGTTGTAACCACGATTGTGACCATTTATCTTGAGATAGATTCTGGTAATATAAAGCCAACTTATCTCCTAAATATGCAATTATCTCTAAATAATGTCTACTTATCTCGGAATAAGGTCTACTTATCCGGAAAAAGATTTGGAAATATGTGTATAAGTGGGTATATTGTACTTTTAATAAATCAAACCCGAGGGAACCTATAATTTTTAGATTTGTTTCGTTTATTTAATCAAGTATAAACATTTGTTCGAATTTGTTTATTTTCAAATCGAATTTTAATGGAACTTTTACCGAACTAAATCTGAGGGAACAACGAACTTAGAAAAATCAGATATCCCCGTAGATGGAGGTGATTTAACCGGAAGAGATCCAATGGCACCTGCGTCATCTGCTCTGATATTTAATACTTGGAAATTATTCGACAGCAATTAAAGTTAAAAACAACCGGTCAACGGCGCATTGAAGGAATGGCATTTGCGTTGTCAGGTTGATGTCGAGACCACATGTTGCAAATATGAGCTCACATCACTTAATAAGTAATATTAAAATCTAAGACGTCATAAATAAGAATATAATGTCAGGAGTACAATCGTCCGTACGTGCTTATGCGTTTCGAAAAGGACCTTTGGAACCATCATCACTAAAAACCAACATTGTACGATGAAACACTTTGGTTTATCTTCAGATCTTGTTTGACGGGATTTGAACGATACGAGACGTATACATATTATTCCCAAATGCTGATATATACTTTGACTTCATTTCTAGGTTGCCAAACCATTTTTTCCATCTATCCGATGTTTGGTATGTAAAACTATTTTCTGTGTAATTTAATAGCAGTGATTTATAAATTTTGGAGAATACATCATATTGATGAGTAACACATAGCAAGTGGTCGAGGTATTTAAATTTTATTTAATTCAAAACAACAAAGTTTTTTTCTTACGTTAAGTACAGTTGGTTGCATGGATTTTTTGCTTCCATTCAAATCTATCTTAAGTCATTCTCGGGCTTATATTCAAAAAAATTAAAATCTCTTTGGATGGTCTCATTCTAACACATATTAGACCTTTATCGCTCCCTCTTAGCCTATTCAACATATTAAAACTCGCATCTCATAACTGGAGAATCAATCGACCTCCTTTACAAATGACCAAACGATGTTAAATTTTCTCTCATTTTATAATCTATCGGTACTCCATATATCGTAATAGATTAAATAGTCGGACAACATGGATTCAAACTTTATCTAATTAATTAATAAATTCCTAAGACAACTAAACGTAGTATTATATCATACCGTCAAATAAGATATTGTGTTATATGTCACATGCTAATACTTAATTCCATGAAAAGAGAGTCCATGGAATCTTTTAAATTACGGCAATCCAGATATTCCTATGTTCGAAAGTGTAATGCGCTCATGGCCATAGGTTCCATCCGATGTCCATATTTGTGCATTCAGTTATTAGAATAAGGTATTTTTAAAAATAATTCGAGAGTATATGCGGGACTATCATTTCGTTCTCGGTGGCACATTTTTATGGATTAGAATGCCCATTCTGGTTTTGGTATGCGTGGTGGGTCCTCCATTTTTGTTATAAAGGGTTCTAATGGGAAAAACAATTTTATTATGTCTATAAAATACATATAGTTATTGAAAGACACACTAACAGACAATAGATACGACATGAAGTTTGTATTGTTACAAATAGCATGTTTATTGTCATTTTATGCGCAAAGTAAATTATTTTGTATTTTTCTTGTTTTCTTGACTATTTCACCTAACTTAGTAGTTTATCGATCAAGTCACTAGTAACATGCATTTACGCATACGTTATAAGCAAATTGAAGGATATGGAAATTATCCTCAAGCGCATCACGGAAGCGTGATCGTCGTATCGGATACGACGAAGAACGACTAGTCGCACTAGTTGTTCGGTGCAGCGGAATTTAAAATTTTTTATTCGATGAAACCACATGATCCGAGAACCATTCTCAGATCGTTTCATCTATAACCACAACAAGTATAATGCAATACCTCTTGAAGCGTGGTTGATCGAGTCTCTAAAGAAAGAGACTTCCTGTCTCAAGTCCGATCGTCGGCGAGACCGCTTGCGAGCGCGGGGATGAACCGCGTTGTCCTCGCAATCCAAGAAGATGATCCAAGCGAAGTTGCTCCTGATCTCGTCGCACGAGATCAAACGTCTCCTTCGTGAGAGAAACTCTCCAAGAAGACGGAGAACCGAAGAACGTCGAAGCGGCGGCGCGGTGGCGAAGGCAACGACGGTTCTCTCCTCTAGGGTTTGGTGGACGGCCACCAATATTAGAGGGAGAGAGGGCTGACGTGTGTAGAGAAGAAAGAAAGAGAGAGAGAGCCTCCATATTACATCTGTCAAGAGAGCAAGGTATGCCTCTCTATTTATAGGGTTTTGGGATCCATGGATATCAATCCATGTGACATATAAAATCAATGGATGAGATTGATTTATGTCAATCCAATGGCTAAGATTGTTGTTGGTAAAACCAACAAATTTAGGTTAAAATATATTTGACAAAATCAAATACAAATTAGTCCTAAATCAAACAAATAAATAAGGAGAGAAGATACATGGAGATTTCATCTCCATGTGCCTTCCAAAGTGGACGGCCACACATTCCTTATAGGAATGATGTGCCGCCCAATGTTTCCATGGAGATTGCAATCTCATGGAAATCCATGAGATTGCATATCTCCTTGAAAATCTTCTTTATTTATTTCCAACAACTTTTGTTGGCTTTTATTCTTCAAAAATAATTCACAATTATATTTGAGAATATTGCAATCTTGCCATGAAAAAATTGTGAATCATATTCACAACCCAAAACAACATATAATTTACATTGTCAATTAATTACACAATGTGTATCCAATACACAAAATAATTAATCAACACATATATATTATAATTAGCTCTCTCTAATACATTATAAATCACATTAATAATATATTATGAATAATTAGTTATTTCTATCCACATTATTCTTATCCATAATAATTAAATCACATTTAATTATATTGGATAATTTCTTCACACATCAATATGATTAAATCACATTTAATCATCATTTCTTCATTGCTTTGATCTTATGGAATTATTCTCGAACCATTCAAGAATAATGCAATCTCTCCGCAGATACTTGGAGATAAGGACATGGCAATTGTATTGTTCCACGTATAGTGACATGGATATTGAGATCGTATCTCAAATCCAGATCGCGGGCCTCCCATAGATGCCTGATTAAATCAAGACCGTAAATCTAATCTTCTCATTGTATCTGAATCACATTCAGATCAATGTCCAACACTTGGACCAAGATCAGATCACTTCTCTACTGAGAGGAGTCACTAAAATCCAGACCCGTTTCATCACTCCCTAGGAATGGAAGCGTCATGGTTATACAACCGTTTATGATAAAATCACCCTCAGGTATTCCCAATACCTGTACATCCTGCATACTGGAAGACTCAGACTAAACCCGAAGTATTGGATCAACTTTATACTGTCTACTTCATGGTTTTATCAGTAAGTTTCTCATTCGATCATTGGGAGTTGGTATCAATCATACACTTTCCAAAAGCGTATATTATACCTAGGTCTTGATCATATACTAAAAGTATATATCAAACCTACAAATTCAGTCAAGCTTCCAAAGCGAGACGACCATGCACATGGAATTTGATTCTTCCCAATATCTCATGAGTGAGCTCATGTCTTCCGGTTCAGTAACTGAACCTGTATGATCCCTTTGAGAGATCGTATTACTCATATGCCCTTATATGCACACCAGCGCACCGATGTATAGACCTTGATTAGGTCATCAAGCTATTGGTCTGCCAAATGTACATACTCAGACATATAGCAACACATCTGTCTCCGGTCAGAGGATGCGTGCCTATATCATGACAGCATACGATATAGGACTTTGGTTATCTCGATCTCGTTAAGTCAACTCTTTGACCTAACTAATCTGACACCTCCGAATCTCTATTCCTATGCAGAGGACCTGCATCAAGAGGTCGGTCAGATATCAGCCTAAAGTGATAAGGATTGCCATCTCCTACTCAGGCTGGAGATCATCTCTTAACAATAATTTGACGGTGCTCGATGAGTCCTCTATCTAACCCTTTAGATATTCATCCAAGCACCAGCCTCTATGATTCAATAGTTGAATCAACAGCTGTATGATTATTAAGATGGCCATGGTACATAACCTTAATTGTACTAAGGGACCTATTATGCAAATTATTCATTTTTCATTTCAGATCAGGGAATGATATATGCAATAATATTTATTGCATAATGGCTCGCCGTGGGCTCGCATTTCCAACAATCTCCCACTAGCCCAAAGAGCCATTAATGGGCTAATCATTTAAACCCGCACTCATGTGACAATCATAGGCTATTTAGAAAATAGCTAGGTAAACTGATCAGTCACTCTGTTCCTACGAGACTATGCCAAGTCCTTTTACGACACTTGTATATCCCCAGTAACAGTGCTCGCATCCAATATGAATGTTGCATCTTATGCAACCAATACTCAATCTAGTTAGTTACAGTGTCTTTGACACTACAGCTTAACAATTATCATAACCAGTATTTCCATAATCCTTATCAGAATACCCTTTTTCCTGGAGATCACTATCTCTTAAGGTATCTATAGTTAAGACCTTTTAGATCTCTATCTATAAAGTCTTAAACTTTGGAAGATAAGACTTTGAGATCACTATCTCAAAAATCTTGTCATCTATGAAGATTTTGTTATTGCTGTAACCAAGTGTTTTATTTCCATAGTAGGATTAGTAATAATTTACTACTCCCACTGCATGGCAGCTATCTGGCTTTTGTACACATCTAGCACACACCCGGCTTCTCAGAACTGATGCCCAAGGGCAAGTAGTTCTAGCATTCACTTCCTCAACTCTTTGAGGTGTTGTCCCTTTAGATAGGTCAGTACCATATCTTAAGGGATAGAAGCCTTTCTTGGAATTTCTATGAATAGAATATGTCCAAGGTGTACTACAAATATGACAGTCCAATTATCCTCTTCTCTTGGCTTCTGAACAACTTCAGAACTAAGATCTAAGAGGTATCTTTGAAATCATATTTCAAGATATGGAATAGCCAGTCTATAAAACACTTATTATCATCCTTATATCATTCTAAATGATTAGGATATTATCTACATTTAACACAATAAACACAAAGGCACTCCCACTAAGCTTCACATGGCTCATCCAGATTCTATCTGAAATCATAACATTTATAATTTCATCAAATCTTATGATCCAACTTAAAGAAGCTTATTTGAGTCCATAGATGGATTCTTCAGCTTTCACATCTTGCTTTCCTCAACCATGAAGCCCTGGGGTTACTTCATGTGAATATCCTCAAAGAGGTATTTGTAGAGGAATGCAATATTGACTTACATCTTGAAGATGCAATAGTCAAGTTGTGTAGCTAAGGTTAGCAATATTCTGATGGTTTTAAGCATGGTCACCGAAGAGCAAGTCTCATCGCAAGCAATGTCTTCTCTTCCAGTGTGTAGCTCA
The DNA here is from genome assembly GCA_037367405.1 of Ottelia alismoides. Taxonomy (NCBI): domain Eukaryota; kingdom Viridiplantae; phylum Streptophyta; class Magnoliopsida; order Alismatales; family Hydrocharitaceae; genus Ottelia; species Ottelia alismoides. The sequence goes on along the minus strand of JAZKJV010002798.1, from coordinate 102,493 downwards.
TGGCTACAAACCGTGCTTTGAAGGTCTCTACCTTCTCATCAGGTTCCCTTTCTCTTGAAGATCCATTTACACATCTACAGGTATTACCCATATAGGTGGATCCTCGAGGGTCCATATACAACACTTGCATATGAAGTCTACATTAGACTTTTATTGCTAACATCCATCTATCCATGATATGATCTTCAGAAGCTTCATCACATGAAGTTCAATCATTGTCAGATTTCTCTGACACATGGAATCCATCCTCAAACTCATTTGAAGAGGTATTAGTGTTTCATTTTTAATTATCCTCTTAGTTTCCAATTTCAGGAGCCTCATTATCTTATCAAGATTAAATGAGTTCCTACACTTCATTTTTTTATCTTGATTCTCAAGAGTCTCAACCTCTAAGAATCACATTCTCAGAGATGAGATATTTTAAGAATCTCAAGGTCATAAAGTAGGTATCCAATACCATCCTTTATTTTCCTAATGAAGTAGCACTCTCAAGTGCTATATTCCATCTTGCATGCATGGAATCATATTAAGCATATATATTGTAGTTTCTTCTACACATATATACCTGGAAACTAAGGGATAATTATGCTAAAATTCATCATTGATAAGATTATGTCACACATGATCCAATTGTATCTCCCTATAACTCTACTGAGTTAAGGTGTATTAGGAGGATTGAGATAGGAATGATATTCCTTTCTCCATAAGATATATTATGAATTCATCTAATAGGCACTGATTACCTAGATTAGATCAAATTCATTTTATCTCCCTTCAAACTTTGGTTCTAAACAAAACTTGTGAAATCTTTGAACTTTTCAAAGGTTTCTAAGTGAAGAGAAGAAATCTCATATCATACATAATCATCAACAGATATCACATATCCATAATGTTTACTATGATACAGATGATCTGCATACATCAATATGTATGAGATCCTGAATACCTTGACATCTTACACCTTTCCCGAGGAAGGGTGTATTGGACATTTTTACTTTTGAATACAATATTCATAAGTATGTAAGTTTTGAAATTTTAGACATTCTAAAGTTTCATTTCTTACTAGTCTATTGATCAAATCAATAGACAAATGTCCAAGGCTTGATGCTAGATCATTGTCAAATGATCTTCATCCTCCTATTGATCTTAAGGTTTAATTTCAGTATTTAGAAATGTTAATGAACCATTCATTAATTTTCTAATTTAGTGGAGTCCACTAGATTATTAGATTACTATCTGAAATATATTCATCATAACTCTTTATGATAGTTCTATCTCAGAATTCATGTTTATTTCCAACATTTAGAAACAAACAATGAGTGTATTCTTATATCTAGGTCATAGAGACATTCTCTAAGACTAAGGGCTCTCCCACTGAAATTAATAAGTTTATCAGTCCAGCAGAGATTGTTGCAACAATTGCATCAATATCCATGTGGATAACTATAGACCTTAAGATCAAATTTTCTGTTCTTCTAAAACATATGCAACCTATTGCAAATGTCATCAGAAAATTGAGATACAATTATTTGACTTTATCTTATCAAATAAGAAATTCAATTTCAATGATTTATGTAGATTATTTTGATGCTCTATCCGAGTCCTTCTAAGGATTCTAGACAGACTTGATAGTCGTACTATCAACATATCAATTTGTTGCAGTATTGGCATTCATCCAACTATTTGGATGTCATATGGAAGTCACAGAGGTATAGTCAACTCTTTGACTATACTTCTTACTTGGGTCCAACCCATGCTTCCATTGCGCTCCCTTTATCTATGAGCAACCATTGCTCAGGACAGAGGATCTCTTATTTTAAATTCAAAAGAATTCAAAGTAAGAGTTTTTCAACATTTATACATGCTTCATTAATATCATACAATATGAATATTACGAAGCTTCATGAATAACTAGAGTATAGACAGTAGAATGATGACACTCATCATCTACATCTATATAAACTCTTAAGACATAGGTTCAGGCAGGTACTCAAAAATTGAATACATCATCTTTTATAGAGCTACCATTCTACATGATGTAGAGAACCATGTCACTCATGATTAAATGTGAAAGAGCACATATGTATGCCAGAATATCTTCATTGATTTTATAAGGATTATATGACAATTATGATCATCATCAACATGTCACTTCCAAAGTACATTTGATGATACCAAGACTATAGAGACATACAAACCCTAGGATTGTAGTCCTATCATCTATTTAATTGTCATTCCTCATTATTATGAGGAAACTTGCATATTGCAACCACATACATTATGTGTTCAATTGCAAGTACAATATCTGGATCATGAGTCCAATCCAAGATATTTCACTAGTTACTATTGAGTATATCATTGAGTGGGTTTTAATGAAGGATTATCTGAAATAAGAAATTTGCATATATATATTTATATTTTACTTTGATTTAGGAATTTTTTATATCAAAGTTGTCTTGCCTTGTCAACATTGAATGTTCATTCCCTTAATTACTTTCAATGTAAGAGATATACTTACCATTATATCTCAACAAGATCTGGGATCTCCTTCCTTATCTTTGTTACATCCCAATAATATGAGAATCTGCAACTCGGATAAAAAGAAGCGGGAACACATTCTGCTTTGCAAGTCCAACTTGCATTTCCCAATTCGGTCTTTAACACCCGGGCCCACCACCCCTGAGGCGATGTTGACCCGTTGTTAATTGAACCAACCGTCAACAGGAATAGTACTCGCTATACGCAATCCAATATCGCCCCAATAATATGAGGATCCGATATTGGGGTCACTACATATACGGCCTTACTCTTTCGAGAAGCGAAGAGCCCGATCCAGATGCGCTTGCATACAGGAGCTGTCACTTCGGACATGCGTCTCCCATATACAATCCCTGGCGACGGAACCCTTCGCCTTGACGGGAGACCATGGATGTCACTTATGTGATCCTCCATATCATATTCAAATTATAATTAATCATTATGAATCATATTCATTATGATTAATTCTTCCAAGGGAAATAACATCTCTATGCATAATAGAGTATTTTAATTTTAATTGGATTCCAATTAATCTAATCATATTAAATTAATGATCCAATTAATATCCAACAAACAATTTTAATAGTTACTTGAATTATGGTATTATCTCAAATACGTATTATTTCGAATTTTAATAATTAGAAATACATCATGATTTCTTAAGCATTATACTAACCCTACCCGCTTTCATGGCCAGTACCTACGAGAGTGGGACGGACCACATACGTTGCAACCCGCAACCCCAATGCTCTCCGACTAGACACCATATCCACCTCGGGAAAGGATAATGCAAAATAAATCATTTTGTACTTGAGATGATCATCGGTTCTTCAACCGAAATTATACCATATAATAATAATCAAAACAATTTTGATTAACATTATAATGAGATTTGCTAAACAAATCCCAAGTCCTATTCAAGCAACATGTTTGTTGGAATGTTGATCATGTAGATCATGTAACCAATTAGTGATCTAGATCACATCTAATCAATTATTGGTTGAGGCAATGTCATTTAAGGGAACAATTATCATCAAATATTTCACAAATATTTATGCACAATTATTCTAGGAAATTAAACAATTTAATTTCACTAATTTATTAAATGACAGTCACTATAATAAGCATCAAGTTTGATGATTGTATTTCCAATTAAGATTTAGATCAAATCTAATCAATTAATTGATTGAGGACATGTCAATTATGTAAATAATCAACTTCCAATATTTCACAAATATTTTTCATGATTATTTCACGAAATTAATAATTAATTTCACTAATTGACAATCACTTGGTTCTAGATTAGGGCTGTAATTTCAGCAGTGACCCCTACTTACTAAAATTAGTATATCTCAATCATATTAAATCCAAATTAGACAAAATCAATTTTCATAGATTGCTAATTTGATTTAGGACAGAATCCAAGTGATGTTACATGCATTTTGAGGCAAGTCAAAACAGTAATTAACATTTTAATCCCGTTCAGATCTACAGTTCCCGCAACAGTGCATACATGTTCATTAAAACAACCATATCTAGAGCATACGAAATCCGATTTACGTAAACTCAGATCCTATGGTTTCCTTATTTAATAGGGAACAAAATCCAAGTATTAAATTCGTGTTTAAACAATTTAAACAGTGTCTAATTTATTTACTAAACAGATCTGCGAAATCAAATGCGATAAAAACTTTCGCGACCTTAACGAACCCAAGTCGTCCTCTGTTTATCGAATCATATTCGAAACCGTCGACCTAAGGCTCTGATACCACTTGAAGGATATGGAAATTATCCTCAAGCGCATCACGGAAGCGTGATCGTCGTATCAGATACGACGAAGAACGACTAGTCGCACTAGTTGTTCGGTGCAACTGAATTTAAAATTTTTATTCGATGATACCACATGATCCGAGAACCATTCTCAGATCGTTTCATCTATAACCACAACAAGTATAATGCAATACCTCTTGAAGCGTGGTCGACCGAGTCTCTAAAGAAAGAGACCTCCTGTCTCAAGTCCGATCGTCGGCGAGACCGCTTGCGAGCGCGGGGATGAACCACATTATCCTCGCAATCCAAGAAGATGATCCAAGCGTAGTTGCTCTTGATCTCGTCGCACGAGATCAAACATCTCCTTTGTGAGAGAAACTCTCCAAGAAGAAGGAGAACCGAAGAACGTCGAAGCGGCGGCGCGGTGGAGATGGCAACGATGGTTCTCTCCTCTAGGGTCTGGTGGACGACCACCAATATTAGAGGGAGAGAGGGCTGACGTGTGTAGAGAAGAAAGAAAGAGAGAGAGCCTCCATATTACATCTGTCAAGAGAGCATGGTATGCCTCTCTATTTATAGGGTTTTAGGATCCATGGATCTCAATCCATGTGACATATAAAATTAATGGATGAGATTGATTTATGTCAATCCAATGGCTAAGATTGTTGTTGTTAAAACCAACAAATTTAGGTTAAAATATATTTGACAAAATCAAATACAAATTAGTCCTAAATCAAACCAATAAAAAAGGAGAGAAGATACATGGAGATTTCATCTCCATGTGCCTTCCAAAGTGGACGGCCACACATTCCTTATAGGAATGATGTGCCGCCCAAGGTTTCCATGGAGATTGCAATCTCATGGAAATCCATGAGATTGCATATCTCCTTGAAAATCTCCCTTATTTATTTCCAACAACTTTTGTTGGCTTTTATTCTTAAAAAATAATTCACAATTATATTTGAGAATATTGCAATCTTGCCATGAAAAAATTGTGAATTATATTCACAACCCAAAACAACATATAATTTACATTGTCAATTAATTACACAATGTGTATCCAATACACATAATAATTAATCAACACATATAAATTATAATTAGCTCTCTCTAATACATTATAAATCACATTTATAACATATTATGAATAATTGGATATTTCTATCCACATTATTCTTATCCATAATAATTAAATCACTTTTAATTATATTGGATAATTTCTTCACACATCAATATGATTAAATCACATTTAATCATCATTTCTTCATTGCTTAGATCTTATGGAATTATTCTCGAACCATTCAAGAATAATGCAATCTCTCCGCAAATACTTGGAGATAAGGACAGGGCGATTGTATTGTTCCACGTATAGTGACATGGATATTGAGATCGTATCTCAAATCCAGATCGCGGGCCTCCCATAGATGCTTGATTAAATCAAGACCGTAAATCTAATCTTCTCGTTGTATCTGAATCACATTCAGATCAATGTCCAACACTTGGACCAAGATCAGATCACTTCCCTACTGAGAGGAGTCACTAAAATCCAGACCCGTTTCATCACTCCCTAGGAATGGAAGCGTCATGGTTATACAACCGTTTATGATCAAATCACCATCAGGTATTCCCAATACCTATACATGCTGCATACTGGAAGACTCAGACTAAACCCGAAGTATTGGATCAACTTTATACTGTCTACTTCATGGTTTTATCAGTAAGTTTCTCATTCGATCATTCGGAGTTGGTATCAATCATACACTTTCCAAAAGCGTATATTATACCTAGGTCTTGATCATATACTAAAAGTATATATCAAACCTACAAATTCAGTCAAGCTTCCAAAGCGAGACGACCATGCGCATGAAATTTGATTCTTCCCAATATCTCATGAGTGAGCTCATGTCTTCCGGTTCAGTAACTGAACCTGTATGATCCCTTTGAGAGATCGTATTACTCATATGCCCTTATATGCACACCAGCGCGCCGGTGTATAGACCTTGATTATGTCATCAACCTATTGGTCTGCCAAATGTACGTACTTAGATATATAGCAACACATCTGTCTCCGGTCAGAGGATGCGTGCCTATATCATGACAGCATACGATATAGGACTTTGGTTATCTGGATCTCGTTAAATCAACTCTTTGACCTAACTAAGCTGACACCTCCGAATCTCTATCCTATGCAGAGGACCTGCATCAAGAGGTCGGTCAGATATCAACCTAAAGAGATAAGGATTTCCATCTCCTACTCAGGCTGGAGATCATCTCTTAACAATCATTTGACGGTGCTCGATGAGTCCTCTATCTAACCCTTTAGATATTCATCCAAGCACCAGCCTCTATGATTCAATAGTTGAATCAACAGCTGTATGATTATTAAGATGGCCATGGTACATAATCCTAATTGTACTAAGGGACCTATTATGCAAATTATTTATTCTTCATTTCAGATCAGGGAATGATATATGCAATAATATTTATTGCATAATGGCTCGCCGTGGGCTCGCATTTCCAACAAGCAAACAGCCATTGAATGGTTTTCCATTACCATTAATGGAAAACCCTAACCCCGTCCACACACCCCCTTCCTCTACACCCTGCCATTCCAACTCCCTTACCCCTCTCCAGCTCAACCACTGCCTGAAGTCTACCTAGCCTTAGAGGCCTTCTCCATCAAGCCTTCCTAGCACGATGTTTGCGGAGTGCCGCCATCATGTTGTCTGGAATGCATCCTCCCGGTTGTCGTGGATGGGGAGGAAGCCGCCTTTGTTTCTGAAGCCGATGTTCGTTCGCCTGACAACATTTGGGAAAATACACGTGCCTTCTACATATTGGGATGAGGCCATTTCATAAGCTACTCTCCTCCTTCATTGAGAGAGTCTAGAAACCTTCGGGTGAGTATAAAATTTTCCCTCGCTCGAATGGTTTTTTCTACTTGAGGCTTGCCAATGAAGAGGATTGTATTAGAATTCTTACCGGAGGGCCCTGACTCTTCCAAGAGCGCTTCATGGTGCTCAGGAGATGGAAAGTGGGTTCCTGCCTTGAGCGAGAACTGTTGTATTAAAAATTGTATTTAGATTTTAATTGGAAAATCTATGAAATTACAATTGGAATTAATTTGGTTTCAATTGGGAAACCAAATGACTTGGAGGGAAAGTTGGGAATTCTCAAATTTGAAACATGGTGAAGTTTGGGTGGAAGTTTAGTACCATACCTTGGAGCTCTAAACTTTTGGTGGACCTATATGTGAGTTCACACCCCCAAGCTCTTGTAGCAATAGTAGAGAGAAGGAATGGAGGACCACACACGCACACGCGCACTGCGCTCCGTCTCCGTCTCGGGCTCGGGCTCGGGAGAGTCAATTCGGATCTCGATACTTTTGCTGCGGGTTTCATTTGATAAGTCGATTAAATTAATCACATAATTGATTTGGTAATTCGACTAAAATGGGAATCCAACTCACCATTACGGACGCGTTTATGGCCGCGATTTCGGTATCCGAAATGGCGCCCGTCAAGGGTCAGAACTCGAAATGGTAACACGTTAGGGCACGCGACCGTCTTTATATATCCCTTCCCTTACGCCATGTTCTATACACTCGCAAGAAAACTCCTCACGCCGTCTGGCTCTGTTTCTTTTGTTCTTCCTCTCACAAACGAACGTCTCTCTCTCTCTCTCTCTCGGTTGCAACTCTCTGAGGTACAATCGAGGACGATCCCGTTGGTGTGCGCCGACGAAGATCGTGTGCCGTCGTATCATGGGAGCGGATCGCCAGTACCCTACACACCAGTATTGTGGGGGCAATATCTTCTCTAAGGACAATCCATTTCATGGACGCTTCGGTGACTTCTAATCTAATCTTTATTTTATTTTGTTTGTCGCAATATGTTTATTCGTTTACCCTTTCTAGATCACACCCTGTTTTATATTTCTGTTCATTTAATCGGTTCATGTTTGCATGTTATAATCGGAAAATAATTGGGAAACATATGATTAATATGATTTTAATCGGTATTGTTTCTCTATTAATTCATTTGGATCCGTTGATTACTGTTTAATATATGCACTTGTAATCATGTTTACAACAGTCTTAGAGAAGATATCCAAAATCGATTTTTAGAATAATATCGGAAACGATGTTTAAATCGAGGGTAGATATAACGGGTATGCCTGAAAAATTTAGTGGTCAGAATTTTAAGCGTTGGCAACAACACATGAAAATCTGGTTAACCACCATAGGGTTAATCTCTATGCTTGAAATTGACTGTCCTACGGTGGAAAAAAACCCCACGCCCGATAGCCGGACGGCGCAATCCGCGTGGAAAGAACGTGACCGTATATGTCATGATTGCATCCTGTTGGCTCTGTCCAACACATTGTTTGACGTATACTGTTCGTCCACGCAGACTGCGAAGGAGCTATGGGAAGATTTGGATCGGAAGTATAACACCGAAGACCTCGGTATTGAAAATACTCCGTGGCCAAATTCTTAAAGTTTTCCATGGCTGAAGGGAAGTCTGTTTCTAAACAAGCACACGAGTTTTTACTCTGCTCCATGGTTTAGAAGATGCCGAAATAAAACTTCCAGAGAAGTTTCAAGTCATGTGCATCATAAAAAAATTCCCCATGTCGTGGGAAGACTTCGGTATGTCCCTAAAACACAGAAAGGGGAAGATTTCTATGAATGACTTCATGGTGGCAATTGCCATAGAGGAGGAACACATGAAACAAAAACCTGTGCTTCATGTTGATATTCAGGCTAAGGTCAATCTCATGACCTCAAAGGGAAAAGATAAGAAGGGAAAGGGTGCTAATAACAATAAAATGAAACCAAAGGGCAAGATCCAGAAAACGGAAAAGAATAAACCCTGCTGGCACTGTAATCAGGTTGGCCATTGGATCAAGGACTGTTCGTCCTTGAAGGCTCAACGTAAGGCTGCAGACGGGAATCCACAAGTAAATATGATCACTATGGGACTCGGGGCTAGCGAGGGGTATGTCTATGTAAAACCTGAACTATACCATATCCATGATCCAAATGAGTGGCTCGTGGATACGAGAGCCAATCTAAATATCTGTTCTGACAAAACTTTGTTTTCTTCTTATCAGACCTACAGTGGTAGGACTGTGAAGATGGGGAACGATTATGTAGCCAAGATGCTAGGGTCGGGACAAGTCAACTTGAGGTTCTCCTCTGGACGTGTCTGGACGTTGCCCAGGGTGCTACATGTTCCCGACATCAAGAAGAATGTTTTATCTGGCTCTATCTTAGTTAGAAATGATTTTGAATTAAACTTTAAATGTAATAAAGTTGTCATTCTGAGACATGGTATTTTTATGGAAAAGACTATTTGGCAGATATTGATTTGTTATTTAGAATTAGATGTGATTCAGTAAACATTAATGAAATGAATGTTTTGAATTCTGAATGTTCTAATTCTGTGCCTCATGTTGTGAATACTCTAGAATCTTGTGATCTGTGACATGGTAGATTGGGACATGTAAACTTAAATTCAATTAAAAGAATGATGAATTTAGAGTTGATCCCTAAACACACTATTGATAAAACTCAAAAATGTGAAATCTGTGTGCAAGCTAAGACACATAGGAAGTCTTTTCATTCTTTCTCTAGAGATAGTGAGATCTTGGATCTAGTGCACATGGATATCTGTGAGTTTAATGTTGTGTTGACCCGAGACAATAAGGAATACTTTATCACCTTTATAGATGATGGAAGTAGATACTGTTACGTATATCAAATGAAAATCAAGGATGAAGCCTTAGAGAAATTTCTTATATTTAAGAATGAGGCTGAGACACAAACAAGAAAAGTTCTTAAACGCCTTAGGTCAGATAGAGGAGGTGAATATACCTCTAACTTATTTGATGAACAATGCAAATCATTTGGCATAGTTCATGAAGTTACGGCCTCATATTCACCGCAATCAAATGGGATAGCAGAACGAAAAAATAGAACCTTACCTGACATGATCAATGCTCTCCTATAGAGTTTTGGACTTCCAATCTATATGTGGGGAGAAGCCTTGAATACGGCTTGCTATGTTCTGAATAAGGTTCCTCCAAGAAATATGGAAAAGTGTCCTTTTGAATTTGGAGAAATAGGAAACCAAGTTTAAAATACCTCAATGTGTGGGGCTGTCTCGCTAAAGTTTTAGTCCCAGAACACAAGAGAAAGAAACTTGATCCTAAAACTGTTGATGCGGTCCGAGATACCGGGCATAGAAGTCAACACCATTGTTGAACTCTGTGATGTTACATTCTTTGAGGATGTCTTCCCGTTGAAGACTGGGATTCCTCAGAATCTGACCATTGAAGGCGCCTCAACATAAGGATCTATTCCAGATCAAGTGGAAAGGATAACGAATGTGGGGGTTGAGACTCAACCTGAACCCAATGATCTCTCAGAAGAGATTTAGCCTAGAAGGAGTAAAAGACCTCGGATAGCCAAGGATCTAGGTAGCGACTTTGTTGTCTACCAGATCGAGGGTGATCCACCAAGTTATAAGGAAGTCATGGCTTCATCTGAAACGAAATAATGGAAGAAAGCCATCAAATCTGATTTAGATTCCATTATGGCTAATGGAACTTGGGAGTTGGTTGATTTACCCAAAGGGTGCTCTATCATTGGGTGCAAGTGGGCGTTTAAGAGAAAGCTTAGATCTGACGGATCAATTGAAAAGTGCAAAGCCAGATTGGTTGCCAAGGACTTTAGGCAAAAGGAAGGTATCGATTATTTTGATACATATTTCCCTGTGACTAGGATGATCACAATCCGGATGCTCATAGCATTGGTATCTATATATGATCTCTCCATCCACCAAATGGATGTGAAGACCGCCTTCTTGCATGGCGATCTTGAGGAAGAGATCTATATGGATCAACCTGACGGGCTTGTGACTCCTGGAAATGAGGGAAAGGTTTGCAAGCTTGTCAAATCCCTTTACGGATTGAAACAAGCACCAAAGCAGTGGCATGATAAATTTGACAAAACTATTTTGTCATGTGGCTTTGAGGTTCATGAATCCGATAAGTGTGTCTATTCCAAGGTGAAAGGTGATGAATATATTGTCTTGTTCCTCTATGTTGATGACATATTGTTTTTCGGATCACATATGAGGATTATTAATGAGACTAAGGCATTTTTAAGTAGCAAGTTTGAGATGAAGGACATGGGTGTTGCTAATGTAATCTTGGGTCTCAAACTGACAAGGTCAGTTGATGGGATCGTAGTTTCTCAATCTCACTTTGTTGAGAAGGTACTTGAGAAATTTGGATATCAAGATTGCAAAGCTATAAGCACTCATTTTGATTCATCCAAAACACTATTTAAGAATAAAAGTGGAGTACCTGTAGCTCAGCTAAGGTATTCACAAGTGATAGGAAGTTTAATGTATCTTGCAAATTGCTATTTCATTCTCGGTTGCAAAGCTGAGTAGATACACTAGTTGTCCTGACCATACTCACTGGGAGGCTTTAGATCGAGTACTGAAATACGTGAAGGGAACTATTTCCCTTTGTTTGCATTATGGTAGACATCCATCTGTGCTAGAAGGATATAGTGATGCAAGCTGGATAGGGAAAGTAGAGGAGTCTGGGAGTAATGGTGTTACAGGGTATGTATTTACCCTTAGAGGCGGTGCAGTATCCTAGAAGTCTGTGAAGCAGACCATTCTAGCTCGATCCACTTTTGAGGCCGAGCTGTGTGCTTTGGACACCACTGGAATTGAGGCTGAATGGCTAAGGGAACTTCTCTCTGAAATTCCCATGACAGGCCAGCCTGTTCCTGCGATCTCGGTACATTGTGATAATATGACCACAATTACCAAGATCAAGAGTTCAAAGTTCAATCAGAAAACAAGGAGACGCATACAAATCAGACTTAAGACGTTAAGGGATTTGGTGTCTCGAGGAGTGTTGGCTGTGGATTTTGTTGGATCCAAAGACAACACGTCAGATCCATTGACTAAGGGACTTGATAGATCTTTAGTCCTAAAGTCTAGGCTTCGGATGGGACCGAGACCTATTGGGAATTCCTCTACAGTAGCAACCCAACCTATCTGAGTGGAGATCCCACAAAGTAGGTTCAATATGGTAATAACAAGTTGTTTGGAGAACTGGTTGACACTGTAATCTTAATGCGAAAGCATGAGTGTCTTATACCTGGAATCCTGAGTGTCGTTTAAGCTACAAGTTTAGGAAGAGCGTAGACTCTGAATGGGTTCAAGCCTTTGGGAAGGATGTTAGCAGTGCATTCTTGGATAATGCGACCTATGTGAGTGTTACTGTGGGTCGCAGTTAAAGGAAGAGGGTCTTTCCTGAGCACACTCATGAAACAGGATAAGGGTGCATGGCCGTTAAGAGCACCAAACCTGAAGATTGTCCCAAGAACAACGCTTTATTGTTTCTACTGTATACTTTAACACCAAGGTCTGAAGTTCAAGACGTAGTTCACTTCGTTCCTGTTAAAGTTAAAGTAGTAAACTCAGGTAGAGATTCAAATCGGAAGGTCCCTTTACTGAAAGCAAAGTGTGGCATCCGAAAGTTGTGTTTTAACTCTTTTTGAATCTCTTTTTCAAATTGGTGAATTCGTGGGGGATTGTTGTATTAAAAATTGTATTTAGATTTTAATTGGAAAATCTATGAATTTACAATTGGAATTAATTTGGTTTTAATTGAGAAATCACATGACTTGGAGGGAAAGTTGGGAATTCCCAAATTTGAAACATGGTGAAGTTTGGGTGGAAGTTTAGTACCATACTTTGGAGCTCTAAACTTTTGGTGGACCTATATGTGAGTTCACACCCCAAGCTCTTGTATAAATAGTAGAGAGGAGGAATGGAGGATCACACACGCGCACGCACTCCGCTCCGTCTTCGTCTCCGTCTCGGGCTCGGGCTCGGGAGAGTCAATTCGGATCTCGATACTTTTGCTGCGGGTTTCATTTGGTAAGTCGATTAAAATAATCACACAATTTATTTGGTAATTCGACTAAAATGGGAATCCAACTCTCCATTACGTATGCGTTTATGGTCGCGATTTTGGTATCCGAAATGGCACCCGTCAGGGGGCGTTTTCGGAAATCGAAATGGTAAAGCACTATGGCACGCTACCATCTTTATATATCCCTTCCCTTACGCCATGTTCTATACACTCGGAAGAAAACTCCTCACGCCGCCTGGCTCTGTTTCTTTTGTTCTTCCTCTCATGGACGAACGTCTCTCTCTCTCTCGGCTGTAGTTCTCTGAGGTATAATGGAGGACGATCCCGTTGGTGTATGCCAACCAAGATCATGTGCCTTCGTATCCTGGGAGCGGATCGCCAGTACCCTACGTACCGGTATTGTGGGGATGATATCTTATCTAAGGACAGTCTATTTCATGGACGCTTCGGTGACTTCTAATCTAATCTTTATTTTATTTTGTTTGTCGCAATATATTTATTGCTTTACCCTTTCTGGATCACGCTCTGTTTTATATTTCCATTCATTTATTCAGTTCCTGTTTGCATGCTATAATCATCAAATGATTGGGAAACATATGATTAATTTGATTTTAATCGGTATTGTTTCTCTATTAATTCATTTGGATCCGTTGATTTACTATTTAATATATGCACTTGTAATCCTGTTTACAATAGGAACTGCTCTCTCAGATACCCCTTTGGGTTCGATTCCATGAGCTGAGCTTAGGGCACTACTCTGAGGTTATCCTTATTATGCTTGCTAGCCTTTTTGGAACTCCCCTCTTTATGGCGCAACAACGACTAATGGAATGAATGAGGGCTTTGCGAGGTGGCTTCTCCATCCATGCAACTAAGGATATCCTGAAGTCGATACCTTTGGTTTTCTACTCAGGTTTACGCCATATGATTGAATTGGAGCTTGAATGGATCCTGCCTCGGTGCAATGATTGTATCTTGTTCGGCCATACAACCTTGAATTGCCCCTCCACAACTCGTGGCCCGGATGCGGCCCACGACCCTGATACGGCTAGAGGGAATTCATAGTTGCCTCAGCAGGCTATTGCTACCCTCGATCAAGCTTCTAGCTGTCCCCTCAGCCATGCTCCCATGGTTGGGCAGACTATATTCTGCCCCCCCTCGTGCTTGCCAGAGGGGGCTCCTATCAACATGGTCAAACCTCCACTCGTGCAAGTTTTTTCCTCACATCCGACTTTGGGTGAGACTCTTGAGGACCTCGGGACTCCCCCTTGGCTTTTTAGGCCCCATAAATGCCCAATAACGACGGGCAAGGTTAACTCCTCCTTCCCATTCGACTCCAAGTACATACTTCAGAGGAAAGCGGTGGCAAGTAGAAAGCACCCCACACAGTCTTTTGCCGTAGCAACTGCTGGGCCTTTTGATCTTCACAATCCCTCATCGGATAGCAAAAGCACTGCGACCAGTCGACAGGTGGCGTTCCTGTCATAATCTTAGTAGATAACCTATTGTGGATTGCTTCTACCCATAAGAAGAAGAAGCCACCTAGGCCAATTCAAAGACCAATGGGCTTCTGCGCCCATTCAAGATAATTCTTAATGTCTATCATTCTTTGCAATACTTGTGGGCTCAACAAGCCCCGAAAGCTAAAGTCCTTCCTCAAGGAGTTCATGGCTAAGAACGTGGAACTTATTGGCTTTGTCGAAACAAAAATCAGACCGGAAAATAGGCAAATGTTTGCTGAATCTATTCTCGATGGTTGGGAATTTGTGCACAATAACACTCCACTAGGAAGGATCTATTTCCTATGGAAGGCTGATTGTTGGAATTGCTCTTCGATGAGGGTCAGTTTGCAGGTTATCACTATGACATGTGTTAATCATGGTGGTTTCACCATCCATCTCTCGGTAGTATATGGAGAGAATTGCCATGTGCAGCATAGAGAGCTTTGAGGTCACCTAGCATCTATTCGTGGTGTTATCCATGGTCATTGGTTGGTGATTGGCGACTTTAATGTCATTCGTTATGTAAACGAGAAGTTGGGATGATGTGCCCCCGCTAGGGTACCCCTGGATGAATTCAACAAGTGTATCGATGATTGTGCCCTCTTTGATAGGGAGGCGATGATGAATCTCGGATTCATCACTCTAAATCTCATTCATTAAACTCAAATCCCTAAAAATCAACAGCATATCTGCATCTATTTCGCATAATTAGCATTTATGCATGATTTCATAAGAATTGCATTTTAGCATTAAATTCTGCATCAAATAAGAAGCCAAAACTCCAAGCCAAAAATGACCTGTAAATAGCCTAACTTCCCAGATTTTTAACTCCTTCATGCTAACTCCGAATAATCCAAAACCACTTCCATTGTGTACATATCACTTACAAGAATAAATGAAAAATACAAAAAAATCACTAACCCTGTTAAGGGGACCAAAAACCCAAACCCTAGTTTCAGGATTTTCGGACTAAAAGCCCCATATCTTCCCCATCTAGTATCCGATTTGATCCTACTCACTTTTGAACTAATGCACATTCAATTACCTTCAAAACAAGACCAAGTTCAAGTGAATCGGAGCTCGTATGTGAAAGTTGGGTTTTGGGTCACTTTTGTACATTGTTTTTTTTTCGCGGTTTTCTGACCTATATTTTATGTATATATTTTCTTTATTAATAAAAATCCAAAAAAAATTAGATTAATGTGTCTTTTATTTATCTTTGATTTCCCCTTATTTTTCCGGATTTTTATCTTGTTTAAAAATGACAAAAAAATTAGAAAACCAAAAATCAAGGTATTCTATGTACATGGGATACCCCAAAAATTCACTTTTTACATTTGACCGAATTTGACTTTGATGTCTTCATGAAAGTTGTAGATCTCGTCGAGACGAGCAATTTTCGTGAAGGAACTTTTTCGATCCGAGGCCATTTGCTATTTTTTTATCGATTTTACAAAGCAATTTATCTTTGATTTTTCTGGTGCTGACACGTGGCAGCCCCAGAGGCCGCCACGTGTCAGCTATTTTTCGTCATTTTAACTTCGCTTTTATAAAAAATATAATTAAACGCCCGCACGTGCCCCCAGGCACGTGCTCCGCACGTGCCGCGCCCCTCTCTCCTTCACCTCCTGCGCCACGTGGCAGAGCCACGGCCGTTCGATCAGCGGCCGATCGAACGGCCGCTAGCTTTCGTCCTCCTCCCAACGAACCCCGGTCTTTCTGCCTTCGTAACCAACGCCCCCCCTTCCGCAACGGCTACCACCGGCCCTCCGCAGCCGCTGCACCGTTGACCGCCCAACTGCCCCCGCCTTCTTCGTCAACCGCCGACCCTTATCTCCTCACCGGCCGCCTCCCTCAGCCCTATTTAATCTCCACCGCCGACCCCCAATCGCCCTTATCCGTCGATTCACACCAGAAGGGAGGGCCTCCGCTGGAGGTGACAGCTCCGAGCTACCGCCCCCCCTGCGGCGAGATCCGAAGCCCTAGTGCTTCGTTGCAGCGCGCCTCCGCCTTGGCTGCTCCGCTCCGAGCTTCTCGTCGAGCTACGTCTCCATCTATGACGTCGTTCACCTCCATCAACAACGCCGCAGCTTCAGCCTTCGTCTCCGACAAGGCCTCCAAGGACTCTGACCGTCGAGCCACCAACGTCTTCAACCAGAGCTTCCCCGACTTTGCCGTTCTCCGCCCAAGCATCTCCGCCAACCACCGTACGCCTCATCTTCACCAGACGACAGCAGCAGCTCCGCCGTGTTCACAGCCACCACCACCAGGAGCTCGGCTCGCCTCTCACCGCCATCGACAACCACCGGAGCTCCGCTGGCCTTCGTCCTCCGCAAACCGCCGAGGCCAAGCAGCCCGCCCCGACACCACCACTGGCCTCTAGGGCCGAGACCCCCCATGTGCGAGGCGCGTGCGGGAGGACGTCAGGCTGACATCATCCCAGGGGGGTCACGTGCTTCGCACGTGCCCCTTGGGTAAATTTCGCACAGACCCCCAGAGGTCCCTCTATTAACGAAACCGCCCCCGCTTCCAGAGGGCACGTGCCAAGCACGTGCCCCTCTGGGAATTTTGCATTCACGCCCTCGGATTTCATGGTAATTGCATAATCTCCCACTGCTTTATTTATTTATTTTGTTTGCATATGTATCCATGTCTTTGTCATTCATTTTAGACCTCTACATTGCATTATTTCATTTAGCAAAAATTGGCATTTTGTTCTACACTGCATTCTCTACATTCGGACATGTCGTGGATATTTTTGTGATTTACGGTTAATTAATAAATAATTGTTTTGTGGAAATTAGAATATTTTGCCCAATCTGTGCTCTGAAATTCATAGTAAATTAACCGTTGCTTCAAAAATCTCCGAAAAATCACATATTGTAGAGATTATTTTGATTGACATTGTGCCCAAAAATATTCGCATTTGCATGCATCATTTGCTCTGTAAAAATCATTTTGCATTTTTCATTGTTTAATTTTTTAATTGGTATTAGACCCCACATTTTCGAGATTTAGGATTTTTCTGAGATCCATCACCTAGTGATAGATCTTAGATAATTTTATTTCTTGAAAATAAGTAGGTTTAATATTTATTATAATTAAATATTGAAAATCATTCTGTTTGCATTTAAAAATCCATAAAAAATTCATATTGCATCCAAAAATTCCAAAAAATTACAGTGCACGTATTTCATCATATTTTACATCTCGGCCAAGTTTCGTATTTTTTCGGACATCATTTGAACGTAATTCACATTTTAGTCCATAAAGTAGGCCAGATTTGCATATTGCACCCTCTATTGCATTGAAAAATTCCAAAAAAAGACCGCCTTGAAAACCGAACTCAAAATTGGATAGCCACAACTCTAGGTTGTTCCTTTGCCTCCTTGTGATCGACCTTGGGACTTGCCCAAGTAAAATAAACATAAAACCACGAGATTTAAATTGAATAAAATTTGTGGTTATTTCTTGACTGTTTCCGATCGTCGCCTACAACGAAAGACATAATCATTTTACGCACGAACAATAAAAACACACCCTTAACCTGGCGATTTCGGGCTCGTCAGATGGCGCCGTTGCCGGGGAGGCAAACGTCTTAGTTTTGTGTTTTGAAAATTTTTCGCTCGGTTTTCCGCATTCGGGTAGTCTGACCCCCGAATTTTTCATTGTGAATACCATTTTATTTCCAGCATTTATTTTTCTGCATTTATTCGCTTGTTCTATTTTGAGTCACTCTCTTACATTTTCTCTCTTATTTTTCTTGCGAGGTACCTGGCGTATGGGAGCGGTTTTAAAGAAACCGGCGTATCTTCACCGACAACCGGAGAAACCGCAATTAATTTAAGATCGAGTCGAGTCATGAGAGAGAGTAGAGTCTAGGTTTTTAATTTCTCCAAATTTCCATTTCTACTCATTTACAACGGTGTCCGTTTGGACTCTCGCGCATGTAAAAAAGACCTTGAACTTTATTTGTGGTGTGTCGTGGCCTGTTTCACTCTCCGGAGAGGGTGGGGCCCGACTTGAGTGGCGATTAGGATAGACCTGCACATATGGCTCTTAGAGCATTTTTATTTTTGATTGTGCTCGTAGGATCTTAAGCCACACTTCACTTTAATCAAGACACACATAGATCGTTCAACTTAGCCAAATTCAACTCAATTCTTCCCGCTAATAGAACTTTCTGTTTAGGTGCGGTTTTTATCGGCTTGCACGCATATAGAATAATTTTTAAATTCTGTCTAGCATCCCACATGGAGATTGCGAGGAGGCACTGTAAGTCTTCTAACTGAGCATTCATCATAATTTTCCGCGTGCATCGGCTTTTCCCGACTTTCTCCCCCTTGTTTTATCACATAAATCTAAAGGAAATTGGGACTGGACGATAGACGTGTATTTGTGCTCATCTAAATTCTTCAGTGATCACCTAATTAAAATTGGGACTGCTAAATATAGCCGATCAAAATAACCCATAAAATCAAGAATTTCTGCGGGAGAGCAACCCCGATCTTGTGTGTTTCTATTTTTCTGAGTGAGCGAGAGACGACACTTAAGGCTAGAGCCCAAATCAGAAATCTCAGCTCGCTAAATTTTTGCCAAGATTGATTTATCACCAACTAAAATCGAAAAGATAATAGCCGAGCTCTTACGGCTTCATTGTGTGCGTTGGTGAACCCGGAGTTTGAATTGTGTTTGCATTGGTGTGCGTGAACCAATTCGAAGATCAACAAGCCATACATTTGATTTCTCTTGATTATCCCGTGCAATCATCTCTCTCCTTTCTTGATTTAAAATTCATCATGGAATTCTTGTCCAATAACTCTTGCAGACCCAACCCCTCATTCCTTTCAGCTCTTTCAAAAATAGCCGAACGTTTGTCCGAAAATCCATCAGAGCTATACTATGAAAATGAATTCGTATCGGTTAGACCCAAAACCCCTCCCCCTCAACCACCAATAAATCCATCTCCTTCTGCTAATCCAACCTGTTTCATGAATGTCAACCCTTTGTATTCAGAGCAGACAAACCAAGAAATGATTGAGGGCTCTACTTCTTCATTTAATCCTCTTTACATTGATCATACAATTCATCCCTCATATTCGGTAAATATCAATCCATCATTCATGGGAGAAGATAACCACATGATCGATTGAACACTTCTTCACCTCTTCCATCAATCTCGAACACCAAAGAAAAATCATTACCTTGGATTGAACATAATAACCCCCTCTTCACTCATACAGAGAATTGGGCCGACCATATAAGATCACAACTTCCCTTGGATCAACTCCACTTACCTAGACCATATGAGCAGCCACCTTCCATGATTATTGAGGAAATACTTTCAGAAAATGATGATCGTACATCGGATATTTCCAGAGATCCCTCTCCTAATACATATAGAAAAATGGAAGAGGACATTGAAATACAAAAACATACCCCAACTGCTCCCATACTTGGCCAAGAAGAGATTTTGGAGAATATTTTGAGGATAAATAAGAAATTTGATTTAATGGAGGATAAATTTCAAGAACTTGTCGATCGATTAATCTCTGGTAGCTCGGATAAAAATGAATGAGGAAATGATTGGATCTAAGATTGAAAATTTTGAGGATATTCTGGGACCTAGGGATTATTCTGAGAATATCACTTCTACATCTTACTCCCTTAGAAATGACTATGCCCTGAACTATAACATAGAACACCATAGCCCCTTTTCATCTGAAGAACACCCCACATCCCTAAACCACCCAGAAAATACCAAAAAAATGGAAATATTTGAAAACCACAAAAAATTGAAAATTTAGAAAATCCCATAAAAATTGAGACTGAAGACGATCTGAGGAATTTGGATCCAACCGTACGGGAAGCATTAGGAAGGAAATTGATTTTTGAACTTCCCTTTCTACAGGCCATTGAACACTTTCCCGATCTTAAAGGATTTGTGATAGACAAATTAACGATGAAGAAATCGGACAGGATTAGAACAAAGACCGAGAGACATATCTTGTCAATGGCCTCCTCCTTGATATTGAGAAGAAAAACCAAGAGCCGCATAGTAAAGCGGTTGCCCAGATTTGACTGTAAAATCAAAGACAGAATCTTCACCCATGCTCGGATTGATGACGACGTACCGATTAATATCCTTTCGACCTCTGTATTTCACGAACTCAAACTCGGACCGATTCGGAAGATACGAGAGATCATTCAATTGGCGGACCGATCGATAAAACGGCCGAGAGGAACCATTTCTGTCATCATGAAATTCCAAGGTGCTCCGCTCAAAGTAGAATTCACAATCATCAATATTGAGCATCAAGGAGAATTCACTCAGTCTCCAATCATTCTCGGAAAGCCGTTCTTGGCATTGGCCAAGGCGAGTATTGATTGTGAGACTCGAGAAATCAATTTCATAGCATTGGAAGCACTTAGATCTGACCATGTCTTTGAGGAACCACGATCTTCTGAGGCAACCCACGAAGTCCCCGACAACCGTAACCATGAAGCGGTAGAAGAGCCCTACCCCGCAGCAACACCGGAGATAGCGGTTGTTGATGAGACTACTGGTTTAGAAAATCTCCCCCCTGCTCCATTCCCAGCCGCTCTCACCAGGGAGAATCATGTATATGAATCATATGATCCGGAGACTTATGCATGGGCACACCCTGGGTCAATCTACTCTGACTACATGGATTACATCAACTCGACTCAGGAATGCACCAACATCGAATCAATGGAGAAAGAACATGCAGAGACTCTCCCCAATATTCAAATCCCTGAGGATCTCAAAATAGACAAATCTTTCTACTACGATCCTGAGACATATGCATGGTCACACCCAGGAGCAACATTCTCTGAATATCTTGACCAAATCATCCCAAATCGAGAATGCTCAAACATTCGGGAGACTAAGAACAAGCACGCAGATCGAGCACCGACCAAGGAAAATTCAAATGGCTATTCATCTGGATACTCAAGTGAACCGACACCTTTACGACGAAATAAAAAGAGAGTCACCTTTGACCTTCCGGAAGAGGTATCGTCTGATGGTCCCTCATCAGGTCCGGAAAAGGTAGTCTACATGAGTGAAGTCTGTTCGGCAGCCCTAAAGCCATATCTTCGTAAGGATCCAAAATTCAATTCTCATTGGACAACTCCCGTTCCTAACTACTACTCATCCAAAGCTGATGCTCCTGCCCTCTTCAAGTACACTGGAATTCTTTCGTATGAGCTGACTGAGACCAGTGCTTCTGAGCTATCATCTAAGGACAAATTGATTGACCCCAAGAAGGAACGAATTCTGAGGAAACAATTAAAGAAACAAAGAAATTTGCAGACTTGGAGTATGTCCACTTTCAAATACTACTCCTCTGAGGATAACTCTGATGACGGATATCTTTCATCTGACTCAAACTCTTCATCTATTATCCATCATGATTTTTCTGAGGATAACTCTGATCATAGTTGGGAATCATATGCCTCATCTCCATCACGTCATTATGATCTCCCACCGCAGGCTCACAAGAAGATCAGCCGAAAACCGCCTTAATCATTCGGCTACTCACCCTCCCTCCACATCGTTCTCCTTGTACAGCTTCTTCCTCTACTTAGGCCAAGGCCTAAGTATAGGGGGGACCGATGCCATCTATTTATACCATCCTTCTCATCCTCTCAACCGCTCCATTTCCACCCTTCTTCCATACTTAGGCTGTCTAGAGCCTAAGTATAGGGGGAACCGACATCCACCTGTATATCCTCTCCTCATTCACATATCATGACCGCCTCTTTTCCGCTTTACTTCCTAACCCATTGTATATAAATTTTCCACTCCCTTACGCTTAGCACGAGCTATGTCTTCATTACGCTTTTTGTGCTCTGAGGACACAGCACTCGCTAAGTATAGGGGGGTCTGTATATATACTTTGTATATATTTTACCCATATCTCGTACTTTTGCGTAAATTTATATGTATTTACGGGGTGGGTACTAACTTTAAAAAAAAAGAAGAAAAGTTTTTCTACTAACACTGACTTGCCCAAAATTTTTGAAAAAAAATGGCTTCTTATTTCATCTTTGCACACACACACGCAAAAAAAAACAACAAAAAAAATCTGCATTTCACACACTTGCACTTCATCCAACATCACATGCAGTTGCATTTGTGAAAATTCATTGGGTTCTGAACCAAGTTGTGAGCCGAAATCGAGAGTGGTCTGAACTTGCCCTTAATCCACCTAATTTTCAGAGGAACTTCACCGAGAAATAGGATTTTAAGAGCTTCAGGTCTTTTGACTTAATTCTTTAAGTTCCACACGACAATGTGCAGCATTTGACTCTTAGTGTCTAACCTGATCTCTTCATTCTGGTTACAACTCTGGAATAGGGAATTAATTTGTACTCTCGCACTATGCACTTAGCTCAACCCAGACGGGATGTTGGAAGATTGTGGGAGTCTCTTTTCTGGTAGTGTGGAAATCTAAAGACCGGAGTACGGGTTGAAATAAAGCTTCGGAAAAGGGATGGACGGTTGGGCACAATTTTTTCTAAGACACCAAAAAATGTAGGGAATAAAAAGATGCTATATCCGTAGGGGCAAAACAAGATCCAAGCAGAACCACCAAAAATACCAAATACAAAGAAGCATTCTACCAAATAAAAATTCGACCAAAAAGGTCCAAGCTTCAAGAAACCTGCAGATCTTGGTGGAGACTTGGCTACACTGGCCATCTTCACAAGGAGAGGTGACTACACTTACCACCCCCTCCAGTTCTTTTCTCTTTCTTCTAGCTTCTCCCCCATTTCGATTGTGAACACAACACGACAGACCTTAGAAGGAAATACCTGACTCCCCGAGGACGAGTTACTGGAGAAGAAGAGGAGCATGGTAGTCCGAAATTCTGGATGGGAAGAGCTAAAACCCTTCACACACACGAGTCGGTTATTCAATGTTCATAGGGTATACTTTGGGAAGAGGATTGATCTAAGATGATTTCTGAGCCGAAACGGTAACAATGATGTGTAGAACTTGAGGGCTGTTGATTTTAAAATTCTAAGTCTCACAGAAGTTCCGCCACACTATTAATCCAAAGGTCGAGTTTAGTT
The DNA here is from genome assembly GCA_037367405.1 of Ottelia alismoides. Lineage (NCBI taxonomy): Eukaryota > Viridiplantae > Streptophyta > Magnoliopsida > Alismatales > Hydrocharitaceae > Ottelia > Ottelia alismoides. The sequence goes on along the minus strand of JAZKJV010002798.1, from coordinate 78,614 downwards.
TCATTCTCACCTTTAGCTCATGGTCTTGGTATGGAACCCAGTCTCATTTCACTTCATGGCATGTCTTTTTGATGCTCAGGGACGAGCATGGTTTAAGTATAGGGGGATGATGAATCTCAGATTTATCACTCTAAATCTCATTCATTAAGATCAAATCCCTAAAAATCAACAGCATATCTGCATCTATTTCGCATAATTAGCATTTGTGCATGATTTCATAAGAATTGCATTTTAGCATTAAATTCTGCATCAAATAAGAAGCCAAAAATCCAAGCCAAAAATGACCTGTAAATAGCCTAACTTCCCAGATTTTTAACTCCTTCATGCTAACTCCAAATAACCCAAAATCACTTCCATTGTGTACATATCACTCACAAGAATAAATGAAAAATACAAAAAAATCACTAACCCTGTTAAGGGGACCAAAAATCCAAACCCTAGTTTCAGGATTTTCGGACTAAAAGCCCCATATCTTCCCCATCTAGTGTCCGATTTGATACTACTCACTTTTGAACTAATGCACATTCAATTACCTTCAAAACAAGACCAAGTTCAAGTGAATCGGAGCTTGTATGTGAAAGTTGGGTTTTGGGTCACTTTTGTACATTGTTTTTTTTATGCGGTTTTCTGACCTATATTTTATGTATATATTTTCTTTATTAATAAAACTCCAAAAAAATTAGATTAATGTGTCTTTTATTTATCTTTGATTTTTCCTTATTTTTCCGGATTTTTATCTTGTTTAAAATGACAAAAAAATTAGAAAACCAAAAATCAAGGTATTCTTTGTACATGGGATACCCCAAAAATTCACTTTTTACATTTGACCGAATTTGGCTTTGATTTCTTCATGAAAGTTGTAGATCTCGTCGAGACGAGCAATTTTTGTGAAGGAACGTTTTCGATCCGAGTTCATTTGCTATTTTTTTATCTATTTTACAAAGCAATTTATCTCTGATTTTTCTGGTGCTGACACGTGGCAGCCCCAGAGGCCGCCACGTGTTAGCTATTTTTCGCCATTTTAACTTCGCTTTTATAAAAAAATATAATTAAACGCCCGCACGTGCGTTGCACGTGCCCCTTGGCACGTGCTCCGCACGTGCCGCGCCCCTTTGTCCTTCACCTCCTACGCCACGTGGCAGAGCCACGGCCGTTCGATCAGCGGCCGATCGAACGGCCGCTGGCTTTTGTCCTCCTCCCAACGAACCCCGGTCTTTCCGCCTTCGTAACCAACACCCCCCCTTCCGCAACGGCCGCCACCGGCCCTCCGCAGCCGTCGCACCGTTGACCGCCCAACTGCCCCCGCCTTCTTCGTCAACCGCCGACCCTTATCTCCTAACCGGCCGCCTCCCTCAGCCCTATTTAATCTCCACCGCCGACCCCCAATCGCCCTTATCCGTCGATTCACACCAGAAGGGAGGGCCTCCGCCGGAGGTGACAGCTCCGAGCCACCGCCCCCCCTGCGGCGAGATCCGAAGCCCTAGTGCTTCGTTGCAGCGCGCCTCCGCCTTGGCTGCTCCGCTCCGAGCTTCTCGTCGAGCTACGTCTCCATCTGTGTCGTCGTTCACCTCCATCGACAACGCCGCAGCTTCAGCCTTCGTCTCCGACAAGGCCTCCAAGGACTCTGACCGTCGAACCACCAACGTCTTCAGCCTGACGTCCCCCCGCACGCACCTCGCACGTGGGGGTTTCGGCCCTGGAGGCCGGTGGCGGTGTCGTGGCGGGCTACTTGGCCTCGGCGGTTTGCGGAGGACGAAGGCCAGTGGAGCTCCGGTGGTTGTCGATGGCGGTGAGAGGCGAGCCGAGCTCCTGGCGGTGGTGGCTGTGAACACGGCAGAGCTGCTGCTGTCGTCTGGTGAAGATGAGGCGTACGGTGGTTGGCGGAGACGCTTGGGCGGAGAACGACAAAGTCGGGGAAGCTCTGGTTGAAGACGTTGGTGGCTCGACGGTCAGAGTCCTTGGAGGCCTTGACGGAGACGAAGGCTGAAGCTGCGGCATTGTCGATGGAGGTGAACGATGGCACAGATGGAGACGTAGCTTGACGAGAAGCTCGGAGCGGAGCAGCCAAGGGGGAGGCGCGCTGCAACGAAGCACTAGGGCTTCGGATCTCGCCGCAGGGGGGGCGGTGGCTCGGAGCTGTCACCTCCGGCGGAGGCCCTCCCTTCTAGTGTGAATCGACGGATAAGAGCGATTGGGGGTCGGCGGTGGAGATTAAATAGGGCTGAGGGAGGCGGCCGGTGAGGAGATAAGGGTCGGCGGTTGACGAAGAAGGCGGGGGCAGTTGGGCGGTCAACGGTGCAGCGGCTGCGGAGGGCCGGTGGTAGCCGTTGCGGAAGGGGGGGCGTTGGTTACGAAGGCAGAAAGACCGGGGTTCGTTGGGAGGAGGACGAAAGCTAGCGGCCGTTCGATCGGCTGCTGATCGAACGGCCGTGGCTCTGCCACGTGGCGCAGGAGGTGAAGGAGAGAGGGGCGCGGCACATGCTGTGGGCGTTTAATTATATATATATAAATATATATATATATATATTTAATAAAAGCGAAGTTAAAATGGTGAAAAATAGCTGACACGTGGCGGCCTCTGGGGCCGCCACGTGTCAGCACCAGAAAAATCAGAGATAAATTGCTTTGTAAAATCGATAAAAAATAGCAAATGACCTCAGATTGAAAAAGTTTCTTTACGATAATTGCTCGTCTCGACGAGATCTACAACTTTCATGAAGACATCAAAGCCAAATTCGGTCAAATGTAAAAAGTGAATTTTTGGGGTATCCCATGTACATAGAATACCTTGATTTTTGGTTTTCTAATTTTTTTTGTCATTTTTAAACAAGATAAAAATCCGGAAAAATAAGGGAAAATCAAAGATAAATAAAAGACACATTAATCAATTTTTTGGATTTTTATTAATAAAGAAAATATATACATAAAATATAGGTCAGAAAACCGCGAAAAAAAACTGTACAAAAGTGACCCAAAACCCAACTTTCACATACGAGCTCCGATTCACTTGAACTTGGTATTGTTTTGAAGGTAATTGAATGTGCATTAGTCAAAAGTGAGTAGGATCAAATTGGACACTAGATGGGGAAGATATGGGGCTTTTAGTCCGAAAATCGTGAAACTAGGGTTGGGGTTTTTGGTCCACTTAACAGGGTTAGCGATTTTTTTGTATTTTTCATTTATTCTTGTGAGTGATATGTACACAATGGAAGTGGTTTTGGGTTATTCGGAGTTAGCATGAAGGAGTTAAAAATCTGGGAAGTTAGGCTATTTACAGGTCATTTTTGGCTTGGATATTTGGCTTCTTATTTGATGCAGAATTTAATGCTAAAATGCAATTCTTATGAAATCATACACAAATGCTAATTATGCGAAATAGATGCAGATATGCTGTTGATTTTTAGGGATTTGAGCTTAATAAATGAGATTTAGAGTCATGAATCCGAGATTCATCAGGCGACAGGGAATCACTGGTCATGGTCTAACTCTTCAATGGGTCCCACAGAATTGTTGCAAGGCTTGACCGTGCCTTGGTCAATGATGCTCTACTTACAATCATGCCTCTGGCTAAGATCTGTTATTCCCCACTTCCATGATAGATCACCTCCTCCCTTATAGTGGTGCTTGGTTCCATGGAAAGCATGTGGATCCCTTTCCAGTTCTTTGACTACTGGTCCTCTAGGCAGGGGTACCATGATGCGATGGGAAGGGGGTGGGAATCAACGGTGCAAGGGAACCAACTTTTCTACCTTACATATAGGCTTAAGAATGTTAAAGAGGCCATAAAGGCCTAGGCCTCGAAGGAGGCGAAAACCTTCACGGAGATGAAGAATGCAGAGGCTTTCCTGACGGCAATCAGTGGCATCCTCGCGGAGGAGCCCCTTTACCCCATCCTTGCCCAATTGGAATCAAATGTGAAATGTCATATTGATAACCTTGATTGTGACCTTGAATCGACTTGGAAGCAAAAGAGTAGGGTCAACTGGTTAAACTTCGGGGATCGCAACACAAAGTTCTTCCATCTCTTTGCTGATGCAAGGTTTGCTAGAAACTATATCCATCAACTATTGGACGAGGAGCGTCGTGTCGTAGACTTCCCCTCGGAGGTTGCTCATGCTGCCTTGGAGCACTTCTCGTCCTTGTCGGGCCCTGCACATCCATGCCCTCTTAGGTTCGCCCCACCAGCTCTGATGCATTGTCTAACGGACCAGGATAGGTCCTGGCAAGTTCAGCCATTTGGAGAAGAGGAAAACTGGAATGCAATTCACTCCATCATCTCGTCTAAGACATCTGGCCGGACGGGTTTAATGATGTTTTTTTTAAAAAACATTGGAACATGGTAAAAGATGCTATACGAGCGACTGTGGATTTTCTTCACAACAGTGGGAGTATGGTAAGGCAGGTGAACCATACCTTCCTTACCCTTATCCCTAAGTCTGCGACTCCTTCGGGCCTAGGAGACTTCTGCATCATATCTGGATGCAATGTCATCTACAAATTTTTTGAGAGGTTGCTGGCTTCTAGATTGGGCACTGTTTCCCCCACCTTATCTTGCTTAACCAATCTGTCTTTATTAAGGGGCACTCCCTCAACGATAACAATAGGCTCATGACTGAACTACTATGGGGCTTTGACAGGAAAGCAAGTCAAAACAAGGTGTGCTTGCATATTGATCTTTCAAAAGCCTTTGATACCATAGAACATTCTTTCATCCTCGATGCTCTACGTGCTATGGGGTTCTGTAGCAAATGTATTAAGTGGATTGGGACGCGTATGTCTACCACGTCCTTCTCTATTAAGTGGAGCCCCTCACGGGTTTTTCAAGGGAACCCATGGTCTGCAGCAGGGTGACCCTCTCAGCCTCTTGCTTTTCACTATTGGGATGGAAACACTCTCATGTCTGGTGGGCCTTGGTGATTTCTGCCTCTTATCCGGATGCATTGTCATCTACAAAATTTTTGCGAGGCTGCTGGCTTCTAGATTGGGCACTATTCTCCCCAACCTTATCTCGTTTAGCCAATCTGTCTTTATTAAGGGGCACTCCATCAATGATAATAATAGGCTCACGACTGAACTACCATGGGGATTGGGACATGTATCTCTACCACGTACTTCTATATTAAGTGGAACCCCTCACGGTTTTTTCAAGGTAACCCATGGTCTGCAGCAGGGTGACCCTCTCAGCCCCTTGCTTTTCACTATTGGGATGGAAACACTCTCACGTGTGGTGGAGAAGGCCATCTCAAATGGCCGCTTCTTCCCAATGGGGCGTGGCCGGAATACTACGCCATCCCATTTTATCTATGCATATGATCTCCTCTTCTTTTGCAGGGGGTCTTTTAGCTCCCTCATGGCGGTCGAAGATATCCTCCTCGAATTTGAATCTGTTTATGGGTTGAAACTCAATCCAAGGAAGAGTAAACTATTTAGGCCTAAATGTTACCCCCAGGATTTTGCTTCTACCCTACAACTGGGTATCTTGAGGCAATCACTGCCTTCCATTTACCTAGGACTCCCACTCTCCTTCTGTGGGAGAAGTTGTGACTCTAGGGGCCTGGAAGACCGCATTAGGTCGCTTATTCAGGTTTGCAATTCTAAAGTTCTCTCAATGGAAGGTCGTGCTCAACTCCTCAACTCTGTTGTGCATGGTGTATTCTTATAGTGGATTACGTGTTCCCTTCTCCCCCTTAAAGTGGCTCATCGGCTAAATTCGCTTTGCGGCAACTTTCTCTGGTGTTAGTGTCATCATGACATCGCTTGGGAGACAGTGTGCCTTCCCAAGTAGGAAGGTAGTCTGGGGTTGAAGTCTTTAACCTCACTTTACGAGGATATGGTTATTTCATGGTCTTGGAGGCTTATTCCTACAGACTCTTCCATTTGGGTTGTGTTTATGCGTAAAAAGTACCTTTTTTCTGAGTCATTCTGGGAGGCTCAACCCACTCCTTTGGCTTTAAGTATGTGGCAGATCATTTTGGGAAAAGATTTCATATCCCTTCTTCTATCAACGGTGTTGCGCAACCCTATGTTTGGGTTAACTCACTAAAAGGGTTCTCATTCGTAGACGTGTATGACCTACTTCGCTCTAGGGTCACGCCTCCTGGGCCCCTATTGTCTGGGCTCATACCACCCCCCAGGTTCTCATGCATGTTATATCGTGCCATTCTGGAGAGATTACCAACCACTGACAGACTTGCTAGATTTGGCCTGACCGTCCCCTCCGCTTGCTACCTCTACACTGCGGTGCCCAAATCTCATGTGAATCTTCTATTCAAATGCCCGTTCTCAATTGACCTCTGGTTGGGTGCTTGTTATAGATTAGGATTGCCTGCACCGTCGACCCCTCTTCCAAAAATGCTCTCTTGGATTTCTGGCATCGTGGATTCAAGATCACGCAATGCCGCATCACCCATTATGGTTTTAGTGGTTTGGTCTATTTAGGCCGAGATAAACGGGAGATGGACCTCGTCGAGTGCCCTATCAGCCGCATCTATCATCGACAATATTGCTCGTATCATCAACAACATTAAGAAGAATTGATGGAACCCGTTCTTTGGGTTCTTTCACCTTCTTTGAACTGTTTTGATGTTGTACTTGCGGTTACTTGGTAGCCTCATTTGTTTTTTGTTTGTACTCCTTTTTGATGGAATATACAAGTTACTCAATACTTAACAAAAAAACATCACCAATGAGTTTAGATCAATGGATACATATACATACATACATATATATATATGTATATGTATATATATGTATATATATATATATATATATACACGATAAAATGGGATTGTCCCCTGTTAGCTCCCCCGTCCCATTTTCCTCATAATTTTCTATTTTTTGAATTCTTCCATGGATTTTTATTATTATATCCATATATTATGTCATGGAAAATTCCTGCAAAATAGAGACTCCTACGGCCTCCATCCAGACGGGGTCGATTTGAAGTACTCTGTGATAGTTAAAAAATGATTGTCTAGATGGATGATGTATGAGTCTCTGTTTATCACAAAACTTGAATGGTATAATATAGGGTATATAGATTGATTTCTATGTATTTATTTTTCAAAAAAATGGCAAAAATGAGACGGGGGAGTCAGTTAACTCCCCCAGAGACAACCCCATTTTCCCCATATATTGGTAAAATAGGGCTGCCCCCTGGTTGGAGCTAACTTGACTCCTTCGCCTCATTCTCTAAATTTTTTATTTTTATTTTGAAAAATACTTCCATGTATTTTGATTATTATATATTTATATTATGTCATTCAAATTATGTGTGAAACAAAGACTCCTATGGCCTCCATCCAGACATGGTTGATTTCAAAAATTTACGACCTTTAAAAATAATTATCTTGGTGGAGATCGCAGGAGCCTTTGTTTCCCACGAAACTCGAATGACATAATATATATATAGCGATGAATTTGTACAAATTCATTTTTTCCAAAAAAACAAAAAATATGAGAAAATGTGTAGGGGTGCTAATCGAATCGAATACATTCGAATCCACTTAGATTCAGATTCAATTCATTATAAAATTTTTGAATCCGAATTTGAATAGAATATTAAGTAAATTTCTAATATAAATTCAAATTCAATTCATTTGGAGTTTCGAATATTCAAATTTAATTCAATTTATATCGAACTAAAATTTTATTTAATAATTTAACTAGTAATAAAATTTTATATTACTAATATTTTAAGTTTCAAAGAATTGAATAGACTTTGTGATACTGATTTGTGAAAAAAATAATTGAGATAAATAAAAAATCTTTTTACATAAATGATAAAATTCAATAGATAATGTAAATTGCATTAAAGTACCTATTTGTTGTTCGTATATGTCTCTTGCAATCCTCATTTTCTCTTTTTATATCTTGGTGGATTGAATATATAAAGAATAAATAATTGTTGATATCTTGATAAACCTTTGATCTTTTTTGTACCTATGAAAATTCAATCAATGCATCTCCAACTTTCAAATGGCACTCCACTAACTTTCTCATTCTCTTTGGTAAATGATTCATAAATCATTGATCTTTTATTTCCATCAATCTTATTAATTATTTCTAGAATAAAATTTTCTATTTCTTCACCCTCTTCATCCACTTTTTCATTAATATCATCATCACGCCCAATGACCCTCTCATGGTCACTATCTTGAGAAGATGGTATGTTTGAATCAAACTTCTAAAAACAAAATGAAAACACATACACAAAACTATATTTTAAATTCCATACCAATATAGAAATACAAGATATAGATTAATAGATATACATGTCTAAAATAATAACCAGAACATTGTGTTCCACATTTTTTTGAAGAATCCTCCATATCTTCCCTCCCATTGTGACCTATCTTCGTGATATATGAGAAAAAAGAATAACTAGATTCCATCATAACCATTTTTTTAAGCCAAACAAGGGGGAAACACTCATAGGTGTCCACCCCATAGATGTATTAATAATAAGAAGATCTAAAAAGCATCAGTTACATAGGGACGTTAATGTTTATTTGAACTAACTTATGGAGTTGAATCCAACATCTGAGTATATAAAAACCAATCGACTGGATTGAGAACTTAGTTGGTATGGCTCTTATCTTCAATTTTCTAATATGTAATATTTTTTCTACATCAAGCATGAACAGTTCGTGCTTACCTCATTTCAATGCACTCACATAGGGGCATAGTTGGACTTATTAAGATTATGATGATATTTTCTTCTTGATAACCTAACCCCCTTGTAATTTTGATGAGAAATGGAATTTAGTTGCAGGTATGATCTTTTGCACATTTATACATTTAGGCAAAGCTCGAAATCCATAAAATCTATTCGTACCATACCATAATTATCTCTAAGATATTATTTGTATTCAAATCCTTGGTTTTCCTTAACATAAGATCTGGATATTATGATGGATGGGAGGATTAAGAGTGTGATTAAAGAAAAGTTGTTAGAAATTTGAAATCTACGATCTCGGTATGAATTTTAGAAATTTAATATGTGTTCGTTTGTAGATGATGTATTTTAGAATCACATAAATTATTTGGATAAAACCAAAATCTTAAGATTTTAAGGTAAAAGGGGGTGTGTGGTAATACCGGTAGCTAGGTGGGTGATGGAGAGATGCTGGCGATGTTGGTGAGTCTAGAACTGGTTTGTTAATCGACGGTGGGGGAGAGCGGGAACTGGTGGTGGGGTTGGCTACTGGGAGGGTGGTGTTGTCAGTGGTGGGAGCGAGTAGGAGCAAGAGATTGGAGCCGACGATGTTGGAGAGAACGAGCAAGAGCTGGAGGCCAGAGTCGGCGTCACTAGAGAGAGCGAGCAGGAGCGGGAGGATGGATCCAGAAACATTAGAGAGAGCGATCATGAGCGAGAGGTTGGAGCTAGCGGCGTTGGAGAGCAGAAGCAAATGTTAGGGTTTTTTCTCATGAGTGAAGAGGGGAGAGAGAGAATTTGGGGGAGTAGAGAGGGGGTATGGTGTATGCAATGGGCATCCCGAAATTGGGATGTTTAGAATAAGATGGAGAAAAATTTTATTTATTATATTAACATGTGTATCATGTGAGGATTTTATAAAATATAAACTACATTTATTTAGATATATAATGCTTTATACCATATCATATATGTGTGTGTATCGAATGGAATCGAATTGTTATCGAACAAATCCAAGTGAATTCAAATTCGATTAATTTGGGAATCGAATCCAAAAGTTAAATTCAACTTCAGTTCATTTGATTTCGAATCGAACTTTTTTAAAATTTTTATCGAACGAATCCTAATCGAATTCGAATGATTCAATTCCATTAGCAGCCCTAGGAATGTGGGTGGGGAGACAAGTTAGCTCCCCTAGAGGGCAGCCTCATTTTCCCTATATATAGGGTTCATGGGGCAATCCCCATCTCATTTTCGATATTTTTTCTTCAAAATTATCACTATATATGTTCATCTATATATCCCTCCTATATGTTATTCCAATTTCGCCAGAAACAAAGACTCATATACCCCCCATCTATAACATGTCAATTACAACAATGTTTAGACCATTAAAATTACCCGGTCTAGAAAGATGGCATATGAGTCTCTGCTTCTGAATAAATTCGAATGACATACTAGTTAGATATAGAGATAAATATACATGGTGATATTTTTTAGGAAAATTTGCGGAAAAATAAGAGTGGAGGAAACTATGTTGGCATGCCCCTAGGGGGCAGCCTAGGAGTGTGCAATACGGTTGCCTCCACCCATATTTTTCGTAATTTTTTTAATTTTTTTGAAAATATCACCATGTATATTCATCTATATATCCCTCCAATATGTCATTTGAATTTCGTCAGAAACATATATTCATATATATTGAAAAAATGGGGTTGTCCCCGTCCATATTTTTCCGTAATTATTTTTGAAAAATATCACCATGTATGTTCATCTATGTAATACTCCAATTGAAGGATATGGGAAAAATCCTCAAGCACATCATGGAAGCGTGGTGATTGCATCGAATGCGATCGGGAGCGACTAGTCGCACTAGTTGCTTGATGCAACGGAAATTAAAATTTTTTATGTGATGAAACCACATGACCTAAGAACACTTCTCGGATCGTTTCATCTAAACCACAAACAAGTAATAGGATTACCTCTTGAAGCGTGGTTGCGATCGAGTCTCTAAACCAAGAGACCTCCTGTCTCAAGTCCGATCCGACGGAGGAGACGCTTGCGAGCGCGAGGATGAATCACGTGCTCCTCGCAATCAATGTTGATGATCCATGGGGCGGATCTCCTGATCTCGTCACACAAGATCCAACATCTTCTTAACGAGAGAGACGCACCGCAGAAGATGGAGATCCACGAGTAAGAACTCCAGCAGCATAATGACGATGCTGCAGCAATGTCGATTCTCTCAAAGGCTCCATGGTGGACGGCCATAAGAGAGAGATGGAGAGAGGCACATGTCGTATAGGGAGAGAGAAGAGAGCATTCATTATAACCATATAACATCTATATTGAAGAGCTAGTGAGCCTCTTCTTATATAGGGTTTTGGGAGTCCATGGATCTCAATCCATGGACAACACACAATCAATGGTTGAGATTGATTTGCGTTTCTTTCAATGGCCATGATCTTGTTGTGAAAAACACAACAACAATTAATTTAACTTATATTAATATATCGATAAATCAATATATTTAAATTCAAATCAATTAATTATCCTTGTAGATAATGAGGAGATAAACCATATCCCCTAAAAATAGGGGACGACCACTCTTCTCATGAGATCTCATTTATCTAATGAGATCTCTTTATCTCATGATATATCTCCAAAATTTACAACAACAATTGTTGTAAATTATTTCACAAATATAATTCACAATTATCTTGTGAAATATTACAATCATGCCACTAAAAAAATGTGAATCACATTCACATCCCAAAACAAAATATAAATTATATTTTCAATTAATCATCTAATGTGAATCCAATTCACATTAATAATTAATTAACAAATATAAATCACAATATGCTCTCTCTTATATATTATAAATGACATTTATAATATATATGATTAATATGGATAGTGCTATCCACATTATTCATATCCATGATAATTAAATCACATTTCATCATCTTGGATCTCTTTTCTCATGTGCCCAAATAACGTGAATCACATTCACATTATTCATATCTTTGATAATTAAATCACATTTAATTATCTTAGATATCTCTCCTTATAATATGAATCAAATTCATATTATCCATGATAATTAAATCATATTTAATTATCAATTTTCTCGATGCTTGGATACTTATATCAACAATGAAATTATCCATGAACTCTTTCAAGGATAATGCGCTTTCTCTGCGGATACTTGGAGATAAGGATAGGGCGATTGTATTTTTCCACATATAGTGACTTAGATATTGAGATCACATCTCAAATCCAGATCTCAGGCCTCCCATGGATACTTCATTAAATCAAGACCGCAAATCTAATCTTCTCATTGCATCTGAATCACATTCAGATCAATGTCCAACATTTGGACCAAGATCAGATTACTTCTCTATTGAGAGGAGTCACTAAAATTCAAACTCGTTTCATCACTCCCTAGGAATGGAAGCGTCATGGTTATACAATCGTTTATGATCACATCACCCTAAGGTATTCCTAACACATGTACATCCTGCATACTGGAAGACCCAGAATAAACCCCAAGTATTAGATCAACTTTATACTATCTACTTCAGGGTTTTATCAGTAAGTTTCTCATTTGATCATTGGGAGTTGGTATCGATCATATACTTTCCAAAAGTATATATCAAAACTACAAATTCAGCCAAACTTCCAAAGTGAGACGACCGTGCACAGAATTTGATTCTTCCCAATATCTCATGAGTGAGCTCATGTCTTCCGATTCAGTATTGAACCTGTACGATCCCTTTGAGAGATCGTATTACTCATATGCCCTAATATGCACACCAGCGCACTGGTGTATAGACCTTGGTTAGGTCTTCAACCTATTGGTCTGCCAAATATACATACTCAGACATATAGTAACAGATCTGTCTCCGGTCAGAGGATGCGTGCATGTATCGTGACAACATACGATACGGGACTTTGGTTATCTCGATCTCGTTAAGTCAACTCTTTGACCTAACTAATCTGACACCTCCGAATCTCTATTCCTATGCAGAGGACCCGCATTAAGAGGTCGGTCATATATCAGCCTATGTAAGAAAGGATTGTCATCTCCTTCTCAGGCTGGAGATCACATCTTAACAATCATTTGACGGTGCTTGATGAGTCCTCAATCTAACTCTTTAGATATTCATCCAAGCACCAGCCTCTATGATGCAATAATTGAATCAACAGCTGTATGATCATTAAGATAGCCATGGTACATAACCCTAACTGTACTAAGGGACCTAATATTCAAATTAGTTATTCTTCATTTCAGATCAGGGAATTATATTTGCAACAACATTTATTGCATCATGTCTCGTCGTGGGCTTGCATGTCCAACAATCTCCCACTAGCCCAAAGAGCCAGTAATGGGCTAATCATTTAAACCCACACTCATGTGACAATCATAGGCTATTTAGAAAATAGTTAGGTAAGATGACTAGTTACTCTATTCCCAAAAGACTATGCCAAGTCCTTTTACGACACTTGCATATCCCTAGGTAACAGCGCTCGCATCCAATGCGAATGTTGCATCTTATGAAACCAATACTCAATCTTGATAAAGCAATTATAGTGTCCTTGACACTATTGCTCAGTAATTATTATAACCAGTATTTCCATAATCCTTATCAATATACCTTTATTCCTGGAGATCTCTATCTCCCAAGGCATCTACAGTTAAGACCTTTTAGATCACTATCTATAAAGTCTTAGGTTCTTGATGATGAGACTTTGAGTTCATTATCTCTAAGCCTTGTCATCCTTGAAGATTTTGTTATTACTGCAATCAAGTGTTTTCTCTCCATAGTAGGATTAACAACTCTTTACTACTCCCACTGCATGGTAGATATCTGGCTTTTGTACACACTTAGCTTCTCGTAACTGATGCACAAGTGCAAGCAGTTCTAGCATTCACTTCCTCAACTCTTTTAGGTGTTATCCCGTTAGATATGTCAGTACCATATCTTAAGGAAAGGAAGCCTTCCTTGAGGTTTTCCAAGAATGGAACATGTACAGTCCCAATACCCTCTTTTCTTTGCTTCTGAACAACTTCAGAACTAAGATCTAAGAGGTATTCTCAAGATCATATCTCAAGGTATGGAATAGTCAGTCTATAAAACACTTATTATCATCCTTCTATCATTCTAAATGATTTGGATATTATCTACATTTAGCACGATGAACACAAAGGCACTCCCACTAAGCTTCACATGGCTCATCAAGATTCTATCTGAAATCATAACATTTATAATTTCATCAAATCTTATGGTCCAACTTCAAGAAGCTTATTTGAGTCCATAGATGGATTTCTTTAGCGTTCACACCTTACTTTCCCCAATCATGAAGCCCTGGGTCTACTTCATGTGAATATCCTCAGAGAGGTATTCTTAGAGGAATGCAATCTTGACTTTCATCTCGAAGATGTCAAAGCCAAGTTGTGTAGCTATAGTTAGCAATAATCCGATGGGTTTAAGCCTGGTTAATGAAGAGAAAGACTCATTGCAAGCAATGTCTTCTCTTCCAATTTGTAGCTCATGGCTACAAACCGATCTTTCAAGGTCTCTACCTTATCATCAGATTCCCTTTCTCTTGAAGATCCATTTACACCTTCACGGGTCTTACCCTTATAGGTGGATCCTCGAGGGTCCATATACAACATTTGTATAAGAACTCTACTTTAGACTTTATTGCTAATATTCATCTTTCCATGTCATGATCCTCTGGAGCTTCATTACATGAAGTCCGATCATTGTCAGACTTAACTGACACATGGAACTCATCCTCAAACTCATTTGAAGAGGTATTAGTGCTTCATCCTTAATTGTCCTTTTAGTTTCCGATTTCAGGAGCCTCATTATCATCTCAAGATTAAATGAGTTCCTTTATTTCATTTTCTTCTTGATTCTCAAGAGTCTCAGCGTCTAAGAATCACATTCTCTGAGATGAGATATTTAAAAATCTCAAGGTCATAAAGTAGGTATCCCATACCATCCTTTATTTTCCTAATGAACTAGCACTCTCTGGTGCTTAATTCCAGCTTACTTCCATGGAATCCTATTAAGGATATATAGTGTAGTCTCTACTACATATATACCTAGAAACTAAGAGGTAATTATGCTAAAAAAATATTATTCATCAAATAATTTCACACATGATCCAATTGTATCTCCCTACAACTCTATTGAGTTCAGGTTTATCAGGAGGAGTGAGATAGAAATGATATTCATATCTCCATAAGGTATTCTTTGAATTTTTATCTAACAGGTACAAGCTACCTAGGTAAGATCAAATTCATTTCATCTTTCTTCAAACTTTGGTTCTAAACCAAAATTGTGAAATCTTTGAACATTTCAAAGGTTTCATAGGTGAAGATAAGAAATCTCATGTCACAAATAATCATTGAATGATATCACATATCATCAATGTTTATTATGATACAGATGATCCACATACATCAATATATATAAGATCATGAATACCCTGGCATCTTACACTATTCCAAGAGAAGAGTGTATTGGACATATTTACTTTGAATACAATATTCACAAGTATGTAAGATTTGAACCTTCAGACAATCTAAAGTTCAATACCTCAATAGTCTATTGATCACGTCAATAGATATAAGTCCAAGACTCGATGCCGGATCATTGTCAAAGGATCTTCATCCTCCTATTGATATGTTAAGGTTTAATTTTCAGTATTAGAAATCTTAATGAACCATTCATTACTTTTCTAATTTTGTGGAGTCCTCTAGATGCTAGATTACTATCTGAAATATATCCATCATAACCTTTTATGATAATTCTATCTCAGAATTCATGTTTATTTCCAATATTTAAAAACAAACAATGAGTGTATTGTAATACCTAGGTCATAGAGACATTCTCTAAGACTAAGGCTCTCCCACTGAAACTTTGAAGTCTATCAATCCAACAGAGATTGTTGCAACAATTGCATCAATATCCATGTGGATAACTATAAACCTTAAGATCAAAATTTTTTCAGTCTTCTAAATCATATGCAACAATTGCAAGTGTCATTAGAAGAATGAGATACAATTATTTGAATTTAATCTTATCTTATAAGAAAGTCAATTTCAATGTTCAAATGTAGATTATTTCGATGCACTATCCGAGTCCTTCTCTAAGGATCCTTGATAGTCCAGATAGTCATACTATCAATACATCGACTCATTGCAGTATTGGCATTCATCCAACTATCTGGATGCCATATGGAAGTCACAGAAGTAGGTCAACTCTTTGACAATCCTTCTTGCTTGGGTCAGACCCATGCTTCCACTGCGCTCTCTTTATCTATGAAGAACCATTGCTCAAGACAAAGGATCTCTTATGTTGAACTCAAAAGATTTCAATATAAGAGAACTTCAACATTTATACATGCTTCATTTAATTCATACAATATGAATATTATGAAGATTCATGAATGACTTGAGAATAGACACTAGAATGATGACATTCATCATTTCTACATCCATCTAGACTCTTAAAACATTGGTTCAGGTAGGTATTCAAATATTTTGAATACATCATCTCTTTCGAGTGATAACTGACATTTTGCGAGGGTCAAAATTATGTTGTCGCTGAGGCGACCGCTCACAGAACATCGGTTAGTCAGCAATTGACCCACAGTAAAAGAATAAAACAATTGAGTCCCAAAAGTGTGAATTAACATTTATTACTCTATCACAAAATGTACAGTGAACAAGTATGTAGAGGTCGAACCACAGAGAGCAATGCAAAAATGAAGTAGCCTATTGTGCATGTACAACAGAGTCATCCTTCATTATATTTATTTATTTATTTAATTTATTTTTTAGATATTTATATATATTAATAAATATGTGGGTATATATGTATATATATATATATGTTTTTTTTAATTTTCTTTTTCAATAGGGGAATATATATAAAGGAGAGAGAGGAGTAATATTTATAAAAATATATAAAAACACTCAGAAATACAGAAATAAAATCTTTTTGGTATTTTCATGATTTTTTACTATTTTTGTGATTTTTGGGTATTTTTCAAAATGTTTTTGATATTTTTAAATAGCAAAATAAAGGAAAACATGGATTTAGCTACTGGCTGGGGGTAAAATGGGAATTAAAAATACCACACCGCCACAAAATTTTTCCAAACCATTTTTCAAGTAAAGAGGATACTATATAGAAACTACATAACTTGAGTTTGCAATTTTTAGGGTTTTCTAGAATTTTTTTATATTTTTTAGAATTTTTGAGTATTTTTGAATTTTTAAGGTTTTTCCTTTGAGGTTTTTAGTGATTTTGGACTGACATTAAAATATGACAAAATAGACCATAGTTAATTTTTTTGGAATTTTTCGAGGTGTTTTACTATTTTTTTTAGGATTTTCTAAGCTAGGCAGTAAATAAAATGCATGTTTCTAATTTTCAATAAATGCAAAAATGCAACAAAAATGAAAACTAAAAATATAGCGTGCAAGAGCATGCTAACATGAGCTTATATTCTTTTTCGTGGACTTTTTAAAGATAATATGATGCATGAAATACATGGACAAAGCCTACAAAAATTAATAGCCTGGTAGGGGCATTTTTGCAAATAAAAATAAAGTCAGGGGCTTTGGTGCAAAAACACTAAAAATATAACACGTGGCTTGCAAATTTAAAGGCTAAAGTGAAATACAAAACCCGCCAGGGACCCCCGTGCAAAATGACCATCACGTGGGACTACACGTGATCCTTACCCATAGGGACCAAATAGCAATTTCAGAAAGTCCAGGGTCTTTCATGCAATTTTTGACAAAAATATTACACTTGAATTTTTATTTTACGGACTAAACATAAATATACAAACATACAGGGGGTCATATGCAAATTAGCCACATCACGTGGAACGACACGTGAGGTAACGTGGACTGGACCTCAAAGTAATATGCCAATCATACAGGGGGGTCCATGCATAATTTACACACTAAAGTAAACTTCAACTTTTATTTACAGAGGTGAACGATAAATACAAAAAAAAACTGGGGCTGAATAAGAAATTTACCCCTAAATGCGCGCTGGTGGACGGCGTGGATCACTTCAATTGGACACGCGTCGCGCATCCATCGACTGATACCGGTTCGTAGATGAAGGCTGAGATTAGATCAGCCTCGCTGATCGGACGGTGGGTGCAAGGCTTCATCTGATGGTCCACGTTCAATCTGGGTCGCGCCTCCTGATCTGACGGCGATGGAGCCCCCTAGAAGAACAGGGAAGAAGCTCGCGCGCGGCGAGCTTCGATCGTGAAGCTTTGGCTCCTCCAGGCTTCTTCCTCGCGTCTGAGATGGTCTGGATGTAGCAGGAGGCCTTCCACGTTTGTTGATGGTCTTGCCATGGCTCCTGGAGGTCCGAAGCACTCTCACGAGGTCGATGAAGGTCGGGACCTCCAGGAGCCTCTTCCTGGTTCCAATCGAGCCCAGGAGGGCTCGCTGCTGCGTTTGACCTGCATAGGAAGAACCGGGGAAACGAAAGCTATCTCCTTGACCCCGGGTTTTGAAGCTCTGTCGTAAAATGGGGTGAGGCGGAGGAGCTCCGGCGTTAGGCGGAGGTGGAGCTCTGATTCGCAAGGACTGAGGGTCCTTGGTTGAACAAAAGCGATCGGGAGATGGATTAGGCGATGTGGAACGAAGTGAGGTGACTGGAGCAGATGGAAACGGTCGAGATCACAGTGAAGAAGTCGCCGGATCTCCGCTCCGGCGATCTTCGTTGTTTCGATTTCATGCTAAGCTAAGGATCTACAGACTAAACTAAAAACGGAATTTAAATTCTAAAATTAAAATCTACCTAAAATGCAATAAAGGACAGCTCTTATACCTGGGTGCCACCAGGGAGCAGGACGGAAGCCGGAGCTCCGCCGCGTCAAAACTTTCCCTCCTCCGGCCGATTTGTGGTGCTGGAACGCTCCCCCTGTCACGAGGAACCTCCCAGGATCAAAATCGAGGATTTTGGGTGGATGAATTTGGCCAAATTTGAGGAGGGGGGCGGAGCTTCTTATTTATAAACACTGGGATGGACCCTTATTGACCGGCGTTTATTGATTAATCCAATGAGCATCAAGTTGATCTAAGATATCGGCAGGTATCAGTGATCATCAAGGATCATTTCTTGTGAAGAAAGCGAGCCCGATCGATGGGCAAGATGGCCGTAAAACAGGGACGAAATTCGGGGAAAAGACAGTTCAGAGACCCAGGTCCCGGATGGGACAGTTGACCGGGCGGTCAACCAAGGCTGGCACCCCATTGGTCCACCTCGGCCGCTAGAGGACAAAACAGGAAACTTTATTCTAAAATGATTTATTTACCATAATAAATGATTTTATTAGAATTTTCTTATAAAATGAAAAATGTGTATTAATTCATGTAGTATTTGTTTATGATTTTTATTTAATTTTTTGATGTATTTTATTATGGTTTTATTTTAATAAGGTATTTATGTATGTATTTACATGTATTTTATTTTTATTTTGTTTATTTTGTTTAATTATTTTATTGTCTTATTTTATAAATTTATAATTTATTTTTGTGAGTGTGAGGGTATTTTTATTTAATTTTTATGAGTTTATTTCCATTTTTAAATAAATAGGTATATGTATATGTAGGTGTACTTTCTAGGTATTTTACCTATATATTCTATACACTTAATTTATTAAATATATTTTCTTGATTTTTATTTTGAATTTGTATTTTTAATAAGTTATATTTAATATTTACAATATTATAAAAAAATATGAAAGGATTAAAGAATGTTTCCCTTCTTTATTTAGATATATACTTGACACAGGTATTATGCCTATTATCTTGCATATACTTATTTTATTTTATAAGCCCTTTTTAGTTTTATTCTAATATCAATATGTACATGTATTACATACATTATTTACAAAATTCAAAAAATATAATTTGATAAAAATAATGGATAATGAATAAATTGAATATTTTAATCAGGCAAGCTGCACAATGAAGGCCAAAATCCTAACTTTTGCAGATGGACTCCAAAAATTATGGAACCAATTTTATTAAATAGTTCTTGGAAATCTATATACAATTAAAGGTGAGTTTGGGTGATTTGGAGTTTTTACTTGCAAGATATGGGTATGTGAAGTTGAGATTTTGGCTTTTTATTCTGGGTATAAAATGTACACTGAGTATTATTTTTACACAAACTCAATTTTGTATTTTTATTTACATTATTATCTACAACTTTTGTGAACAAAGTTTCTTTATTTGATGAATGAATAATTATATACAAAATAGGTGTCAAAAATGCATAAATAAATGCATGAATAAATGAGGTATTTATTGTACACTGGCCCTTATCTCCCCCTACTTTATTCCTTGTCGACCAATTCCATGCTGGCCTTGGTCTCGGGGTTCGGGTCATAAAATATTTACGATATTTTATTCCTTTTTCTTTTCTCCCCTTTATTCTATAATATTGACATTAAAACCCTTATTTTATGTACAATGAATACAATAAATAATAGATGCTATAATGTACAAATTGATGCTATTTACATGCCTTTACTAGGGTTTTCAAGGCCAAAATGATAGAATAAAGGTGATGGAACGGAGGTTCATCACCCCCCTGTATTTGACTTTGCTAGTCCCTAGCAAATACTTATGCAATAAGTACAAAAAGAATGAAAAGAAAAGAAACAGGAAATTGAAAATAGAAAAAGACAAAATGAATAAGATATCTTTCAGTGTAATCTCTTGTCCTTACAAAATCGGAGTTTGGAGCACATGTTAGACCTTGGTGTGAAAATGTGTGTGGAACCTGGTTGGGAACCAAATTTAAAACACAACAGCCTTCGAGAGTCACAGAACTCGGTTCAAATCTCCTCAATAGCCAGGTCAGAACTAGCCTACATCATACGCAAACCCTTATGACTATGAAGCTGACTTGTACGGTGTAAGTGATGGTGGCTCTCCCCAACTGAAATGACAAAGGGACTGACTTCTCCAGAATGACAACCCAATGATTCCCCAATCCAGCCCTCTACCGTCGAGGAGCGGGGTATTCCCTTCTAAGTTCAAGTAGCATCCAACTCAAAAGGAGGAGGGGAAGAAAAGAATGGACGGTAGCCAGTGTAGCTACCTATCCTGGGATGCAAGACCAGTGTAGTCAAGTCATCCAGCTGCAGGCTCACATGGTGTAACTTTGATGCTCAAGCTTGCTTATTTTCTATACAACATATATACATACTCCGGCAGGCACTTTTATTTTTAGTTACAAGCCTGTCCACTTTTTGGAGTTTTTTTTTTCAACATACTATTTACAACAGCATTTACATAAGAACTTTTTCCTCTTGAGCCAGAAGACTATCCCTCTTTTGAAGCTTTATTGCAACCCGCACTCTCCTGTCATACGACTTCATTGAAACTGGACCAGGTTTGGGTGCACTTCCCTCCCTAGACGAGGACGAATGTTTCCACCCGTGTGCGTCTCAGACTGGCAAATCCAACCCCCTCACAACCCCAACTGAATTGAGCCAAGTGAAAGGTGCAAGTGTCCAAGAGAGGTCACGGCCGACAAGAGTCATACGTGTGTCTCAAAAAGTTCTAGTTAGTCCACTGAGGTGACTTGAACCCAGCCCTGATTTCTCAAAGAATTAAGTCTAAATAGACCTGAAGTACCTTAAACCTAGTTCCCATAAGGTTCCAGTGCAGTTAGGTGCAGTAAGGTCCAACCAAGCTCCAATCTTCGACTTTATTGGACTAGTTCAATCATCAAGCTCAATACAAAGAATATGAATGATATGCAAATGCTATTTATAAACAAGCAAAGAATAATGCAATTTTGCAAAGAATTTGAAAACAGAGCAAGGAATTTTTACACAAAGAATTTACAAATAAAAGAATTTTGGCACTCAAAGAATATATACGACTATTTACACGGGCGTGCCGCTTTATTTTACAAGACTTTACAGGTTTTAACAAAGTAATTTATTTAGGATGTTTAGCAAGAATTTTATGTATTTTATTATCGATTTTCAAGTACTTGTAATTTGCTTTTATTTCTCAGGCCTAGTTTGAAAATAATTTTGCAAACTATAGTACACAATAATTTTTGCAATCATTTACACACATTTGAAAACTATTTTTGCAAAATTTTTCACACTATATATACATTTTCCACAATAATTTTGACAAACATTTTTCAAAACATTTGCACATAGGTTTTTCAAATCCTTTATTTCACACAAAGAAAAAGTTTTTCAATCCAAACAATTTTACACAGGTTGAACATTTCACAGCAAATTTTTCAAACGGTTCATACTATTTTTCAAATCACATTGTATAGGTATTTAACCTGATTTATTAATCAGTAAATACAAAGAAAAACTGTATTTGTTGTACAACAGGTTTTTTTTGGCTTTTATAAGCTTTATTTGGGATTATTGCTTATTTTTGTGTGAGAGATTTTTGTGCAGACTCCTCAGCCTTACTCGAGAATTATTTTCAAAATATTTTAGAAAACTATAGTCCAAACTAATTTGACAAACATGTTCATGCATTTGAAGATATTTTTACAAAGGTTTTTTACACAGGATAGATAGATTTTTCAAAGCAATTTGACAAACAATTTTTTCCAATCATTTGCACACTGATTTTCAAACATTTTTATTTCACTCAAAGAAAATAAATTTTACACACAAAACTGATTTTTCCAAGGTTGAATACTTGTACACACTATTTTTCAAGGAAATTCTCAAAAGATTTTTCAAAGAGAATATTTTGCACAAAACACTTTTCCTGACTTAGTACAAGTACAAGGAGTTCTGAGGAGCTCACAATCATCTTTTATTATTATAGAGTTACTTATTACTTTTTAGATTGAGTTGATGTTTTATCTTTCAGTATGAGTTATGGCTTATAGTATATACATGGTATATACGACCCCCCTATACTTAGATTGAGCTATGTCCTCATAGGTCAAAGAAACAAGAGAAGACATAACTCGTACTGAGTATAGACAGATCTAAAGAATATATGGGAATGAATGAATGAATGTGAAGTTGACCGTCCCCCCTATACTTAGGATCAAATAATCCTAAGTATAGCAGACTGTACACAAAGTAGGGAGGGTCAAGGGACAGATCGTACTCAGATTGTCTCCCCCTATACTTAGGGTAAGATCCTCCTAAGTATAGACAAAAAGAGGAGACAATGGAGAGGATCGAAATGAAATGAAAAACTCGGGGTGCACATCCCCCTATACTTAGGACAAAGTACGTCATAAGTATAGAAAAATGTCTACAAGGGCGGCACCTTTTAGATACAAAATGAAGATAGAAAAGGAAAAGAAGAAAAGAAGAAAAGAAGAAAATCAGATAAACAGTTTTTGGAGTACATTGTCTGAATCTTCTGATGCTGTCGCTGTTGTGGATATGTCATCATGGTGCACCAGCTGAATGGAGTCTACAACGGCCAAGAATGTGTCTGGTTTGAGGTAAGGCTTCAGGAGTTGGCCGTTAACGACGAATGGCTGTGTGTCAGGGGACAATTCTGATATGGCAATACTTCCATTGTCACGCACTTCACAAACTCGAAATGGCCCTGTCCACTTACTCTTCAATTTGCCCGGGAATATCCGCAACTTTGCATCAAATAACCACACCTTCTGTACAATATCAAGGGTCTTTCGTCTGATGTGCCGGTCATGCCAGCGTTTCACCTTCTCTTTGTACATCAATGTGTTATCGTATGCATAGTCTCGAAACTCCAAAAGTCTGTTCAGATCATCCTTTCTTTTTTGACCACTTCTGCGTGAGTCCAAATTGCAACTGTTAACTGCCCATAAAGACTTGTGAATTAATTCAACTGGCAGATGGCACGGCTTCCCATATACAAGACGATAGGGTGACATGCCCAAGGGAGACTTGTAGGCGGTTCTGTAAGCCCATAAGACCGAGTCCAAGAGTTGGGACCAGTCCTTCCTGTTTGGCCTGACAAGTTTCTGCAGGATAGTCTTGATTTCTCTGTTTGATAATCCTGCCATGCCATTGGTCTGAGGATGGTAAGGAGATGCGACTCGATGATCGATGCCGTACTCCTTCATCAATTTCTTGACCTATTTATTAATGAAATGGCTACCCCCATCTGATATGAGTATTTTCGATATCCCGAACCGCGAGATGATGTTCTTCTTCAGGAATTGACATACTGTTCGGCTGTCGGCGGCTCGAGAAGGGATAGCTTCAACCCAACGACTTACATAGTCGACGGCAAGAAGGATGTGCTCAAAACCTTGACTGTTAGGGAAAGGTCCCATGAAGTCAATGCCCCATGCATCGAAAACATCTGCTATCTGAATGATTTTCAAGAGCATCGAATCTTTGGCAGTGAGTGTACCTTTCAATCTCTGACAATCAATACATCGCTTGATAAACTCTGCTGCATCCTTAAATAACGTTGGCCACCAGAAGCCACATTGAAGTACTTTAGCTGTCGTACGATCTCCAGAGTGATGTCCACCAGATTCAAGCGAGTGACAATGCTCGAGGACACTAAATTGCTCCTCCTGAGGGATGCACCTGCGCTAGATGCAATCAACCCCTTCCCTGAATAGAAGAGGATCCTCCCATTGGTAGAAACGGATGGTCAACATGAATTTGTTCTTTTGATTCTTCGTCCAATCCGATGGCCTTACCCCAGAGGCGAGGTAGTTGACTATATCAGCATACCAAGGAAGAGAATCCACTGCAAGGATTGATTCGTCAGGAAAGGTTTCTGTAATAGGTGCACTATTCAGAGGAAGCTCATGCTGCTCGATTCTGGAGAGATGGTCTGCTACCACGTTCTGAACTCCAGGCTTGTCCTTAATTTCAAGATCAAATTCCTGGAGGAGAAGGATCCATCGAATTAGTCTCGGCTTGGCATCCTTCTTCTGCTGGAGGTACCAGATAGCAGAGTGGTCGGTAAAAATTGTAACTTTTGATTCCAACAAATAGGATCTGAACTTCTCAAGGGTGAAAACCACAGCCAGCAACTCTTTCTCTGTCACTGTGTAATTTCTCTGTGCTTCATCTAATGTTCTGCTGGCATAGTGAATGGCATAAGGCGCTTTCTCTTTTCTTTGCCCAAGAACAACCCCGACTGCAAAATCTGACGCATCGGTCATTATCTCAAATGGAAGAGTCCAGTCTGGCAGCTGTAAGATTGGAGCCTGAGTAATAAGCTCCTTCAGCTGATTGAAAGCAAGGAGAACGTGCTGATCTACATTGAACTCGGTTTCCTCGCACAAAAGTTCTGTCAAAGGTCGGGCAATGCGGCTGAAATCCTTGATAAATCGTCTGTAGAATCCCACATGCCCCAGGAATGACCTTACATTTTTCACTGTTTGAGGTGGCTGTAGATTTGCAACAACATCCACCTTTGCTGGGTCGACTTCCATGCCACGTTTGGAAACGACGTGACCCAGCACAATGCCTTCAGTAACCATGAAGTGGCTCTTTTCCCATGAAAGCACTAAATTGACTTCCCAACACTTCTGAAGCACTCTGTCTAGGTGCTCAAGACAAGAATCAAAACTGTCACCATAGACAGAGAAGTCGTCCATGAACACCTCGAGAAAACTGCCTACCATCTCGGCGATGACTGCTAACATGCATCTTTGGAAGGTTGCAGGTGCATTGCATAATCCAAAGGGCATTCTCTTGAAGGCGTAGGTACCGAACGGGAAAGTGAAGGTAGTCTTCTCTTGATCTTCAGGGGCGATTGCCACTTGGTTGTACCCAGAATACCCATCAAGAGAGCAGAAGAACTCCTTGCCTGCTAGTCTTCCAGGACTTGATCAATGAATGTCAAGGGGAAGTGGTCCTTCTTTGTTGCAGCATTAAGACAGCGGTAGTCAACACACACCCGCCAGGATGTTGGTACCCGAGTGGATATTTCCTCTCCTTTATCATTTGTAACCACGGTAAGCCCGGACTTCTTTGGAACTACATGTAGTGGGCTTACCCATTTTGAGTCGGAGATGGGATAGATAAAGCCTGCATCACACCATTTCGTTATCTCTTTCATGACGACGTCCCGGAGGTTAGGTGATGAATCTCCATTTCATCACCTTTATTCTATCATTTTGGCCTTAAAAACCCTAGCAAATGCATGTAAATAGCATTAATTTGTCCATAGAAGCAGTCATTATTTATTGTATTTCTTATACATAAAATAAGGTTTTTAAATGCCAATATGATAGAATAAAGAGAAGAAAAGAAAAAGGAATAAAATATTGCAAATATTTTATGACCCTAATCCCGAGACCAAGTCCAGAATGGAATTGGTCGACAAAGAATAAAGTAGGGGGAGATAAGGGCCAATAATACAATAAATACCTCATTTATTCATTCTTCATTTAGGCATTTGTGACACCTATTTTGTATTTAATTATTTATTCGTCAAACAAAAATACTTTGTACATGAAAGTTATAGATAATAATGTGAATAAAAATACAAAATTAAGTTTGTGTAAAAATAATACCCAGTGTACATTTTATACCCAGAATAAAAAGCCAAGATCTCAATTTCACAGACCCATATCTTGCAAATAAAAACTCAAAGTTAACCAAAATTATCTTTAATTGTATATAGCTTTCTAAGAACTATTTAATAAAATTGGTTTCATAATTTTTGGAGTCCATCTGTAGAAGTTAGGTTTCTGGCCCTCATTGTACAAATCTACTCGAATAAAATATTCAATTTATTCTTCATTCATTATTTCTACAAATTTATACTTTTAGAAATTTGTAAATAATGTATACAATACATGTACATATTAAAATTAAAAGAAAACTAAAAAGAATTTGCAAAATAAAATAAATCTATGAAATACATAGACAAAATACCTATGTTGAATATGTACATAAATAAAAAGGAGATTTAATTATTTTATTCTTTATTCATCTATATTTTTATAATAATGTAAATATTACATATAACTTATTAAAAATAAGAATTCAAAATAAAAACAAATAGAATCTATTAAATAAATAAAGTATACATAATATATAGGTAAAATACCTATAAGTATAACTACATATACATGTACCTATTTATTAAAAAAATGTAAATAAACTTATAAAATTTGAATAAAAATATATTTATACTCAAAAAAAATGATATAAATATAAAAAATAATAAAATAAAATAATAAAATAAAAATAAACAAAATAAAAATAAATACATATAAATATACTTATAAATACATTATTAAAATACATCCATAATAAAATACATCAAAAAAATAAATAAAAATCATAAATAAATACTACATTATTTAATAAACATTTTTATTTAATAAGCAAAATCTAATTAATTTATTTATTATGTCTAATAAATGGGTCAATTTCTGGTCGATGTGGACCAATCAGAGGCCAGGGAATGTTGACCTCCGGTCAACTCCCCCCTGCGCCTCTGACTTCCGTCAGAACTGTCAATTCCCTCGTTTTTCTCCATTTTTCCCGCTCGATCGGTCGCTTCTTCGTCAATAGTCCCTTCACGGAACTTTCTCCCAGAAGCATCATGATCCTCGCCACATATCTTATTCGTTTGTACATAACCTAGATTCTTTTATTTTAGCCGGTCAATAAGGGCGCCCCCTCCTGTTTATATATAACTCATCTTCCTCCTCCGCACCTTTTGGCCATTTCCCGAGCCCTAGAGCCCATGCCTTCGGTCTAGCGTGCATCCAGGTGACAGCTGGAGGTCCCCTGGAGATTGTGGAGGCTCGCGGAGGAAGGAGATGCGCCCACGGTGGCGCTCCGGCAGTCGTCCTGCTCCCTAGAGTTTCTCCAGGTATAAGAACTGCGCGTTTATGTTTCTAGGAAAATTTTTATTCCTGCATTTCAGTTCTGCATTTTATTTCGCATGAGCTCCGGCGACTTCTCCACCGTGCCATCGACTGTTTCGCGACTCGCTTTCACCTTCATTCTGTTCCCCACCGTCTTCTCCACCTCCAAGCCACCTAAACCCGACCAGATCTGCCCTAGATCTGCGAATCGAAGCTTCTTCACCGCCTTCCGCCGGAGTTTCGCCGCCCATCATCATCCCCTTGCTTCCAGCTTCAAACCCCGGGTCGAGGAGAGAAAACTCGAGCCCCTCTACCTTTCTGTGCAGGTTAGGCTTGCTAAAACGAGCCAGGAGACGAATTTCAAGCAGGCGGATGTACCTGGAACCGCGCTTCTTCATCGAGCTCTTAGTGGCGCTCCAGAGTACCTCGGCTCGATCTGACACCTCCAGCAAGTAGAGGACCCTGTCAGGAAGCTTTTGGGACCTTCAGGAGCCGCAAAGACCGGCAGGAGCGCGAGATCTCGCCGGAAGAAGCTCGCCCCGGCGAGCCTTCTTCCCTGTTCTTCCACGCTAGCCCCCTGCCGTTGGATGAAGATCAAAGTCCCAGGAGGAAGCTCAGCCGTCCGATGGAGCGAAGCCTTCAACGTCAGATCAGCCCGGCTGATCTAATCTCCAGCGTTCATCGTTGAAGCGGCATCGGCAAACGTGGAGGCGCCACGTGGATAAGTCACGCGCATCACCCGTTGGATCAAGCGCCTTTGGGGGTAATTTTCATATTTAGCCCCCGCTCTTTTTGTAATTAATTTTTAATTCTGTAAATAAGATATACCGTTGTAAATAAGGTAGAAATTTTGCATGGACCCCCTGCATGATTTTTCATATTACACTTGGGTCCAGTCCATGTCACCTCACGTGTCGTACCACGTGAGGTGGTTAAATTGCACGAGCCCCCCTGTATGTTTGTATATTTATCATCAGTCCATAAAATAAAATCTCAAGTGTATTATTTTTGTGAAAAATTGCAACCAGGACCTTGAGCTTTTCGAAATTACGTTCTGGTCCCTATGGGTGCGGATCACGTGTAGTCCCACGTGATGGTCAAATTGCAAGGGGGCCCTGGCGGGTTTTCTTATTTGGTTTTAGTCCTTAAAATTGCAGAACACGTTAAGATATTTTGGAGTTTTTGCACTGTGACCCCCTGAAGTTATTTTATCTGCAAAAATGCCCCTACCAGGCTTTATTATTTTTGTGTCTTTTATCTATTTATTAAAAATACCTATGGTGCTCCTAAAAATTCAGAAAAAATTAGGATAAATGCTCCATGCTATGTACTTTCATGCCCACATTTTTTTTGCATTTTTTGCATTTATCCTAATTATTAAAAATGAAAAAAGAGCCATTTTTGTACTATAAAATTTACAAAATTCCAAAAAATATAAAAACATTTTGAAAAATTCCAAAAAAATTATGTATGGTATATTTATATATATAGAGTCCAGAAAATGAAAAACCCTAAAAATAGAAAAAGAAAATATAAAAATTTCAAGAAGCTCCAAAATCCTAAAAAAATATAAAAACCCTTGAAAAATACCAAAAATATGTTTTCTTATTTTATAATTAGCTATATATTATTATTTATGTATTAAAATCAATTTGGGTTATTTTTGGACTTATTTCATATTTTAAAACTCAAATTATTTTCAGCTTATTTAATTAATCCCATGTTAGGGACATTTTTGGAATTGAAAATACATAAAAAAATTAGAAAAATTCCAGAAAGACAAAAAAAATTAGAAAATTCTAAAACGCATAAAAATATGATCTTTAATATATTTTGAATATATATCTATATGTATCCATATACTACTTCTCCATCTTCTGTTGTATATATCTATATATATATATATCTATATTATGTAATTAAAGATATAAATATAAAATAAAAAATGAAAATATAAAAAAACAAAATAAAAATTATAAAAACAATAAATAAAAAAATAAATAAAATTAAAAACCCACAAAAACAATAAGAATTGGACATCATCATTGAATTGAATAATTGCACAATCAATTTCACACTCAACCTTTCGCCTCCCAATGTTCAACCTCTACTTGTGCTTACACCTATACACACTTGCATGTAGAGTTATAATAAATTTTAACTCCACATTTGTTGGATATTCATTGCATACATTTATTGTGGGTTAATTGGTGATTGATCTGGTTATTTTAGAGCGGTCGACTCAGCGACTGGATCTCTCGCCTTGTGAGACATCTAGACCCTCTGAAAATCTCAGTTCATCAAATGGCGCCGTTGCCGGGGAGGCAACGGATTTTGTATGGTTAATCATTCATTTATTTAATTCTTCGTTCATGTCCAGCATTCATTTATTTATTTGATTTTTATTGACAATATTGATTGACTGTTCTGACCCTCTTTCTTCATTTGTCTTTGATGCGAGGGACCGCCAAGCAAAGGAGGACCTTCTAGGAGGACCTATGCACCCAAGCAAGGCGGAGTTGGCTTTTCTACACCGGCCAACAGGAGAGAGCATCAATAACAGATGAAGGAGAATTTTTGGATGGCAATCTCATTTTATGCATTTTATTTTAAATATGTATATTCATGTAAGAGAGTGACACTTGACATGTAATAATACAGGACTCTCGTAGGTACACTCCAACTTCCCGAGGTCCATTTCCCGAGGGATTGTTCCCTAGGGGGCCTCGACGGTTTTAACGTTTTCTCTTTTTATTTTTATTTTATTTTTATTATTTTGTGTAAATGAGCCCTAGCTTAGGAATTGCTTGATCGAGTAGATTAGGTCCAAACACCCTAATATATCTGCATGTACCTATAGTGCGTTTTGGATCTAGTCAAATTTAAAACAGTCTGTTCATTTATCTCTTAACCCGTGTGCCGTGAGCGAGCCCCTCAAGCGCTACTCTTGAACTCGAGTGTGTCGAGAAGAGGAGGTGTGAGCCAAGACCTGACTCTTAGGTTAAGGATCAATGATCGACTTGTGGTGCTTCACGATAATAGCAGTTACTATCCTAGGGCGATTTCTTCGGCTTGCATTTGCATATAGCATAGGTTTCAATTCTGTTCTGATCCCGCATGGAGAGAGCTGGGAAGCGCTGTAAGTCTTCTTACTTAGCATGCATCATCGATTTCCGA
The DNA here is from genome assembly GCA_037367405.1 of Ottelia alismoides. Lineage (NCBI taxonomy): Eukaryota > Viridiplantae > Streptophyta > Magnoliopsida > Alismatales > Hydrocharitaceae > Ottelia > Ottelia alismoides. The sequence goes on along the minus strand of JAZKJV010002798.1, from coordinate 47,921 downwards.
CTTTCATGGCTTTTCCGACCTTCTCCCTCTGTTTTTGCCACTTAGGATGCTTAATGTAAATTGGAACCTCGATAGGCACGTGCATTGAAAATACCCAAAAAAAGTGATAACTTAAAATAAAATCGGGACTGCTAACTCTATTGGACCTAAAAATAAAACATAATGGATTCCATGTCTTGGGGAGAGCAATCCCCTCATTGTATGCGTTTTAAATTGCTCACGTACACACTAAGGAGTAGAGCCCAACTCCCATCAAACCTCCTAAGTGTTTGTACAACTTTGTGATTCTCACCTCACTCTAAAACTGAAAAATTAAATGACCATCACCTGACGGTCTTCACTGTGTTGAGTAGGTAAATTGGGGGTTTGCCTTGTGTCTTGATTGTGACTTGGATCCATTGTGCTTTTCTTTCATTATTAGAGTAGTAGGTCATGTCCGTGTGAGTCTTGCATTTTTCATCTTTGAGTCTCTCTACCTCTCTTATATATACATATACCTCTTCATTTGCATTGAGTCGTGATATTGGCGCTTGAGCTCAATCATTTCTTCTCCAAGCCCATTCGTTCTCGATATCTTCTTCACCATCTTCTTCGTATCCACTGTATCATCCCCATCTTCTCCGGTTTGAGGAGAGCCTGCTCTTCGGACCACCATTTTAACGGTGTTCCCGCTCTTTGTGGAACACCTAATTTTGTCTATATCTCGATCTTCTCACCCGCCCTCCTAGTCCCCTCTATATCACTCTTCTTTCACCCGTAATATTGGCACGCACGCTCAATCAGCTTCTCCACCCCATTGTGTACCCTTCTTATCCATCTTCTTCGTGTACCCCATATCACCTCTCCCTTTTACCCAGGAATGCTGTGCATATTGATGAGGCTCGCATCGAGGATTATGTCTACAGATTATTTGAGTAAGTCGGGCCAATGATGTTGAGGATGCTGAGATTGATTTGGTGGGTTTGACTTTGGATACGTGCATACGAGCGTATTGAGGATTTTTGTTGATGCATGATCATAGGTGTGATGCATTATTGAGGAATTTTCGGTCTCGCACACCGGTTTGAGGATGTGATGTGCTTCAGTGATTTGAGGATGGTATCATGATATTTCTACTGATCTATCTATTTTGAGGTTTCGGCCCGTCTTGATTCGGATTTTGGATGGACTATCTTGATATATGCTTCATGACGACGGTGCCCCGAGCCCCCATGATGTCTCATCTTCTAGATTGACCCACCCTTGATCTCCTGGTTCTTCTATCCATCGATGGCACTTTGGGAATTCATGATTATCTTTCATGCCATCTCAGACAGATTTGACTGACCCGAGGGATGTCTTGTGATTGATCTGATTATTTGCTCCCTCCTCTTGATCTTATGCCCTCCTGTTGATTGATGGATTCGCATTATTTCGAGGACCTGAGATTTTATGCCAGTATTCGCATGACCTACATTGATCTAGCTCACATTCCTCCCCGAGGACTATCTGCGGGAGAATGCGACAATTTCTAGGACTACGGTTTCATCCACTGCTTGGGTCGCCATTTTAATTGGTCCCGGAACCGAGTCAGATGATATGCTTGATTGGCCTCCCTCTGTGATTGTGGGCCCGATCTGTCGACACATGGGGCCGACAGTCTGATGGCTCTCCTTGACGGTCCTCGCAAGGACGAGCCTTGATTTTCCATTTTCTCACTGCCTAGTTCATATCTCTCCGAGGGTTATCTGCGAGAGGCTATGACACATTATAGCCCACTCTGGTCTCTTCCGCTGATAGACGGTCTGCCGTCTATCGAGACCAGACTCTCTGTGGATCCGTCTGATGGATCCGGCTCCTTTGAGCCTCTTTTTCTCCTTGACGACCCTCGCAAGGACGAGTTGTACTCTGATTATTCACTTTGTAGCTCACATCACTTCACGAGGACTATCTGCGGAAGGATGTGACACTTTCTTTACGTTCGGCTTCACTCATTTCTGGTGTCTCATGTCTGTTGGAGCACGAAGCCGAGTCTTCTGAGTTGTGTACTTGGTCCCCTCTCTGATTGTGTATCCGATCTGTGGATCACGGGACCAAGTCTTCTGATTATGGTCTGATTCCCAGCTCCTTTGAGCCTGCTCACCTTGACGAACCTCGCAGGGTTGAGCCATCTCTTTGCGGTATTCGGTGTGTCTCCTCTGATCTTCCGACCTCATGACCACCAAATGCCAAGATGTCTCATGTTCCTTACCTTTCCATATCTTATTGAGACTCTCATTGACTGGAGGACTCTGTACTGTTTCTTCTTCCTCCCGGTCTTCTAGTATCGGCTCTATTTCCTCATGTTGACCCTACGCACCGATTGTCTGTTTCACGCTACCGATCCCTGTTTTACTTTCCGATCTATTTGTTCCTAGTAGCCGACACCCATCTGCCTGTATATCCGGGTGTCTTTCCATCTTCTGACTGCGTCCTCGTTTCATAGGGAGACGATGACCCAAGTACGGTATTCGCTTGTCAGATACCGTCCTATACCCCACCAGTTTTTCACCACTTGTATATATGTATGCTTTGTTCATTCTTTTTCCCGCATGTTATGTGTGCCCTAGATCTATCGCCGTATCTTTGTGTCTACACTTAGGACGTACCTTGTCCTAAGTATAGGGGGTACACACCGCGTTGTTCTTTCATCGTTCAGTGTCGTCACTCCTGTTGTTGCCTCTACTTAGGGATATCTCACCCTAAGTCTAGAGGGAGTGATGTGTATATTCTCCACGATCTTCTCATCTATCTGTATATATATGTCTTTTCTTCTTTTCTTCTTTTCCTTTTCTATCTTCTGTATCTAAATAAAAGGTGTCGCCCCTCTGTGTCAGTTTTCTGTACTTAGGATGTACTTTGTCCTAAGTATAGGGGGGTTGCATCCCTGATTTGTTAATTCTTTGATCTGTTTATTCCGACCCTTGACCCTCCCTACTTTGTGTGCAGTATGCTATACTTAGGATTACTTGATCCTAAGTATAGGGGGGACGGTCAACTTCTATTTCCTTCATCTCTTATTCGTATATTCTTTAGACTCGTCTATACTCAGTACGAGTTATGTCTTCTCTTTCTCTTTTCCGATCTATGAGGACATAGATCATGCTAAGTATAGGGGGGTCGTATATACTCAGTATATACTTTAGCCATAACTAGTACTTTCATATAATTATTAATAAATATGATATAATTCATTAAGTAATAATGCTTTTTATTCCTCAGATTCTTTTTGTATATACTGATTAATAAATCAGGTTAAAAATATTTTTGCAAAATGATTTGAAAAATGGTGTGAACTGTTTGGAAAACATTTTGTGAAATATTTTCAACTTTTGTAAAAATATTTTGATTGCAAAAAAATTCTTATATTTGTGTGAAATAAATGATTTGAAAACCTATTTGCAAATGATTGTGAAAACATTTTGTAAAAATATTTTGAAAATGTATATATATTGTTTGCAAAATCTTTGGAAAATGGCTTTCAAATATTTGTAAATATTTGCAAAAATTATTTTGTACTTAGTTTTCAAAATGATTTTTAAATAAATTTGAGGAATAAAAGCATCATAGTAAATAAGATGAAATAAATCACAAATAAAATACATTAAATTCTTTATCAATTATGTATACACCTAAATAAATCACTTTGATAAAACCTATGAATTCTTTAAATCTTGTAAAATGAAGCGGCACATCCGTGTAAATAGTTGTACATATTTTATACTTTGAGTGCCAATATTATTTGCAAAAATTCTTTGTGTAAAAACTTTTCTTTTTGCTTTCAAAATTCTTTGAAATTTCATATTTGTAAATAGCATTTGCATAGCATCCATATTCTTTGATTGAGCTTGATGATTGAACTAGTCCAATATAGTCGAAGATTGGAGCTTGGTTGGACCTTACCGCACCTAACCGCACTGGAACCTTACGGGAACTAGGTTTAAGGTTCTTCGGGTCTATTCAGACTTAAGTCTTTGAGAAATAAGGACTGGGTTCAAGTCACCTCAATTGACTAACTAGAACTTTTCGAAACACGCGTATGACTCTTGTCGATCGTGACCTAACTTGAACACTTGCACCTTTCACTTGGCTCAACTCAGTTGGAGTGGTGAGGGGGTTGGATTTGCCAGTCTGAGACGCACACGAGTGGAAACATTCGTCCTCGTCTAGGGAGGGAAATGCACCCCAACCTGGTCCAGTTTCAATGAAGTCGAATGACAAGAGAGTGTGGGTTGCAATAAAGCTTCAAAAGAGGGATAGTCTTCTGGCTCAAGAGGAAAAAGTCCTTATGTAAATGCTGCTGTAAATAGTATGTTGAAAAAAAACTCCAAAAAAGTGGACAGGCTTGTAAATAAAAATAAAAGTGCCTGCCGGAGTATGTATATATGTTGTATAGAAAATAAGCAAGCTTGAGCATCAAAGTTATACCATGTAAGCCTACAGCTGGATGACTTGACTACACTGGTCTTGCATCCCAGGATAGGTAGCTACACTGACTACCGTCCATTCTTTTCTTCCCCTCCTCCTCTTGATTTGGATGCCACTTGAACTTAGAAGGGAATACCCCGCTCCTCGACGGTAGAGGGCTGGATTGGGGAATCATTGGGTTGCCATTCTGGAGAAGTCAGTTCCTTTGTCATTTCAGTTGGGGAGAGCCACTATCACTTACACTGTACAAGTCAGCTTCATAGTCATAAGGGTTTGCGTATGAAGTAGGCTAGTGCTGACCAGGCTATTGAGGTGATTTGAACCGAGTTCTGTGACTCTCGAAGGCTGTTGTATTTTAAATTTGGATTCCCAACCAGGTTCCACACACATTTTCACACCAAGGTCTAACCTGAGCTCCGAACTTTGATTTTGTATAGATAAGCTTAATAATCATGATCAATTCAATTTATTCTTTAAAATTCTTTATTTATGCCTTTTCTTTTCTTTTTATTCTTCACTCTTTTTGTACTTATTGCATAAGTGTTTGCTAGGGACTAGCAAAGGCAAGTATAGGGGGGTGATGAATCTCCATTTCATCACCTTTATTCTAACATTTTGGCCTTAGAAACCCTAGCAAATGCATGTAAATAGCATTAATTTGTCCATAGAAGCATTCATTATTTATTGAATTTCTTATACATAAAATAAGGTTTTTAAATGCCAATATGATAGAATAAAGAGAAGAAAAGAAAAAGGAATAAAATATTGCAAATATTTTATGACCCTAACCCCGAGACCAAGTCCAGAATGGAATTGGTCGACAAAGAATAAAGTAGTGGGAAATAAGGGCCAATAATACAATAAATACCTCATTTATTCATTCTTCATTTAGGCATTTGTGACACTATTTTGTATTTAATTATTTATTCGTCAAACAAAAATACTTTGTACATGAAAGTTGTAGATAATAATGTGAATAAAAATACAAAATTATGTTTGTGTAAAAATAATACCCAGTGTACATTTTATACCCAGAATAAAAAGCCAAGATCTCAACTTCACAGACCCATATCTTGCAAATAAAAACTCAAAATCAACCAAAATCACCTTTAATTGTATATAGCCTTCCAAGAACTTTTAATAAAATTGGTTTCATAATTTTTGGAGTCCATCTGTGGAAGTTAGGTTTCTGGCCCTCATTGTACAAATCTACCCGGATAAAATATTCAATTTATTCTTCATTCATTATTTCTACAAATTTATACTTTTAGAAATTTGTAAATAATGTATACAATACATGTACATATTAAAATTAAAAGAAAACCAAAAATAATTTGCAAAATAAAATAAATCTATGAAATACATAGACAAAATACCTATGTTGAATATGTACATAAATAAAAAGGAGATTTAATTATTTTATTCTTTATTCATCTATATTTTTATAATAATGTAAATATTATATATAACTTATTAAAAATACAAATTCAAAATAAAAACAAATAAAATCTATTAAATAAATAAAGTATACATAATATATAGGTAAAATACCTATAAGTATAACTACATTTACATGTACCTATTTATTTAAAAATGTAAATAAACTTATAAAAATTGAATAAAAATATATTTATACTCAAAAAAATAAGATTTAAATTTATAAAATAAGAAAATAAAATAATAAAATAAAAATAAACAAAATAAAAATAAATACATATAAATATACTTATAAATACATTATTAAAATACACCCATAATAAAATACATCAAAAAAATAAATAAAAATCATAAATAAACACTACATTATTTAATAAACATTTTTTATTTAATAAGCAAAATCTAATTAATTTATTTATTATGCCTAATAAATGAGTTAATTTCTGGTCGATGTGGACCAATCAGAGGCCAGGGAATGTTGACCTCCGGTCAACTCCCCCTGCACCTCTGACTTTAGTCAGAACTGTCAATTCCCTCGTTTTTCTCCATTTTTCCCGCTCGATCGGTCGCTTCTTCGTCAACAGTCCCTTCACAGAACTTTCTCCCAGAAGCATCATGATCCTCGTCGCATCTCTTATTCGTTTGTACATTACCTAGATTCTTTAATTTTAGCCGGTCAATATAGCGCCCCCTCCAGTTTATATATAACTCATCTTCCTCCTCCGCACCTTTTGGCCATTTCTCGAGCCCTAAAGCCCATGCCTTCGGTCTAGCGTGCATCCAGGTGATAGCTGGAGGTCCCCTGGAGGTTGTGGAGGCTCGCGGAGGAAGGAGATGCGCCCACGACGGCGCTCCAGCAGTCGTCCTGCTCCCTGGAGTTTCTCCAGGTATAAGAGCTGTGCGTTTATGTTTCTAGGTAAATTTTTATTCCTGCATTTCAGTTCTGCATTTTATTTCGCATTTAGATCAGTAGTGTAGCTTAGTTTAGCAAAATCGAAGTTCGTTGGAGCGCAGCTCCGGCGACTTCTCCACCGTGCCATCGATTGTTTCCCGACTCGCTTTCACCTTCATTATGTTCCCCACTGTCTTCTCCACCTTCAAGCCACCTAAACCCAACCAGATCTGCCCTAGATCTGCGAATCGAAGCTTCTCCACCGCCTTCCGTCGGAGTTTCGCCGCCCATCGTCATCCCCTTGCTTCTAGCTTCAAACCTCGGGTCGAGGAGAGAGACCTCGAGCCCCTCTACCTTTCTGTGCAGGTTAGGCGTGCTAAAACGAGCCAGAAGACGAATCCCAAGCAGGCAGAGGTACCTGGAACCGCGCTTCTTCATCGAGCTCTTAGTGGCACTCCAGAGTACCTCGGCTCGATCCGACACCTCCAGCAAGTAGAGGACCTATCAGGAAGCTTTTGGACCTTCAGGAGCCGCAAAGACCGGCAGGAGCGCGAGATCTCACCGGAAGAAGCTCGCCCCGACGAGCCTTCTTCCCTGTTCTTTCACGCTAGCCCCCCTGCCGTTGGATGAAGATCAAAGTCCCAAGAGGAAGCTCAGTCGTCCGATGGAGCGAAGCCTTCACCGTCAGATCAACCCGGCTGATCTAATCTCCAGCATTCATCGTCGAAGCGGCATCGGCAAATGTGGAGGCGCCCCGTGGATAAGTCACGCGCATCAGCCGTTGGATCAAGCGCCTTTGGGGGTAATTTTCATATTTATCCCCCGCTCTTTTTGTAATTAATTTTTAATTCTGTAAATAAGATATAACGTTGTAAATAAGGTAGAAATTTTACATGGACCCCCTGTATGGTTTTTCATATTACACTTGGGTCCAGTCCACGTCACCTCACGTGTCGTACCACGTGAGGTGGTTAAATTGCACGAGCCCCCCCTGTATGTTTGTATATTTATCTTCAGTCCATAAAATAAAATCTCAAGTGTATTATTTTTGTGAAAAATTGCAACCAGGACCTTGAGCTTTCCAAAATTACATTCTAGTCCCTGTGGGTGCTGATCACGTGTAGTCCCACGTGATGGTCAAATTGCAAGGGGGCCCTAACGGGTTTTCTTATTTGGTTTTAGTCCTTAAAATTGCAGAACACGTTAAGATATTTTGGTGTTTTTACACTGTGACCCCCTGAAGTTATTTTATCTGCAAAAATGCCCCTACCATGCTTTATTATTTTTGTGTCTTTTATCTATTTATTAAAAATACCTATGGTGCACCTAAAAATTCAGAAAAAATTAGGATAAATGCTCCATGCTATGTACTTTCATGCCCACATTTTATTTTGCATTTTTTGCATTTATCCTAATCATTAAAAATGAAAAAGGAGCCATTTCTGTACTGTCTAATTTACAAAATTCCAAAAAAATATAAAAACATTTTGAAAAATTCCAAAAAATTATATATGGTATATTTATATATATAGAGTCCAGAAAATGAAAAACCCTAAAAATAGAAAAAGAAAATATAAAAAATTCAAGAAGCTCCAAAATCCTAAAAAAAATATAAAAACCCTTGAAAAATACCAAAAATATGCTTTCTTATTTTATAATTAGCTATATATTATTATTTACGTATTAAAATCAATTTGGGTTATTTTTGGACTTATTTCATATTTTAAAACCCAAATTATTTTCGGCTTATTTAATTAATCCCATGTTAGGGACATTTTTGGAATTGAAAATACATAAAAAATTAGAAAAATTCCAAAAAAACAACAAAAAAATTAGAAAATTCTAAAAAGCATAAAAATATGATCTTTAATATATTTTGAATATATATATATCTATATGTATCCATATACTACTTCTCCCTCTTCTCTTGTATATATCTATATATATATATATCTATATTATGCAATTAAAGATATAAATAGAAAATAAAAAAATTGAAAATATAAAAAACAAAATAAAAATTATAAAAACAAAAAAATAAATAAAAAAATATATAAAACTAAAAACCCACAAAAACAATAAGAATTGGACATGATCATTGAATTGAATAATTGCACAATCAATTTCACACTCAACCTTTCGCCTCCCAGTGTTCGACCTCTACTTGTGCTTACACCTATACACACTTGCATGTAGAGTTATAATAAATTTTAACTCCACCTTTTTTGGATATTCATTGCATACATTTATTGTGGGTTAATTGTTGATTGATCTGGGTATTTTGGAGCGGTCGACTCAGCGACTAGAACTCTCGCCTTGTGAGACATCTAGACCCTCTGAAAATCTCAGTTCATCATTAGGGTTCAACCTTCTTTGGAATTCGCGGGACGGCTTGGCATCTTCTTCCAAATAGATGTGGTGTGAACACAAAGCTGGATTTATCCCTCGGAGATCTGATACGCACCGACCAAGTGCCTTGCAGTTCTTTTCTAGAACCTCGAGAAGACGAGATTCCTGATCCGAATTCAGCCTGCTGTTAATGATGACCGGATACATTTGTTCTTCACCCACAAGGAAAGCATACTTCAAGCCTGCAGGAAGTGGCTTGAGTTCTGGTGTTGGTCTGTCCAACTTATTGGTTACTTCAGACACCATGTTGGTGGTGGAATGTACTTCCTTGAAAGGTCTACCATCCTCATCATTCTGTTGAGAACCCAGGGATGTGCCGAATGGTTCTGCGCTAGGCTGATCGTGTTCGGTCTGGAGGGAATTCTCAAAGAGATGCGCCTGCATCTGAGAATCTGTCCCCCAAGGATCATCGGAGCAAAGGTTGACTGTGCTTTCCAAGTCCTCGAGTGTCAGGATTTCTCGAGTCCATGAATTATTCAATGACAAAGATGAATCTCTAATCTCAGCAATAAAGTCACAGTCTGCTTCTGATGCTTCCTGGATCTCACTTGTCGTGGCATTCAGCTCTCTGCTCATGTTTATAGTGATTTGCTTGGCGTTCGAGCTAAAAGTAATATTTCCAGACCCGTAATCAACCACGGCATCCGAAGTACGTAGAAATGGTCGACCAAGGATGATAGGGGTCTGGAGCAGGGGTGCTGGAGAGTCCATATCAAGGACTACAAAGTCGGCCGGGAATTGCATCTCATGTACTTTAACTACTACGTCTTCCAAAAGACCCCGGGGCCGCTTGATGGATCGGTCAGCGAACTGAAGGATCATGCGTGTCTGCTTGAGCGGACCCGGCCCGAATTCTTGCATTATGGATGAGGGTAGAAGGTTGATGGAAGATCCACTGTCAAGGAGAGTGCGCTCGAAGACCTGGTCAAAAATCTCACAACTGATCAGAGGCGCTCCTGTGTCTTGCTTTTTCTGTGGGAGGTTGCTGATAGCTGCAACAATGGCCATGGATAGCACGTGCTTCTCTACATCTCTGCGTCTGTTCCCCAGTGTTGGGCGACGCTTGTTGGTACATGCCTCCTTTAGTCCTTTCTTCAAAGCTGGCATGTACTCCACGGCCTTCAATAAGGGCATCTCAACAGTCAGCTTGTCTAATATTTCCACAAATCCTGGATCAGACAATACCTTTTTTCGTTTTGCAATTTTTTTGGATTTTTCTATTGCATGAGGAAAAGGAATATGTACATCTCTAGCAGGAGAAATAGAGTTCTTATTTACATCAAAATCATCGCCCATAGAATGTTGTACATCCGAACTACAAAAAGGAGTACAAACTGTATCCTGGTGTGCTGGTGCTGAGGGGCGAGCAAAAAGTATAGCTTCGGCTCCATCGGCTGGCGAGGGATCGGCTGCTGCTGGCGGCTCCTCCAAGGCTGACACAGCTTCGCTTCGGCTACAAGCTTTTTTTGTTGTTTTTGCTTTTGCTGATTTTTTTGTATTTTTGGTTGGGACTGATGTTGGGAATGCACGACGGCTGGAATGGCTTCTCCTTCTTCTTCCTCCTCACCCGCCCCTGTAGCTGGCACGACTGATGCGGAAGATGATGATCCACCTGTTTCTTTATTCACCCCAATCTTTGCAGCAGGCGGAGGCAAGGCCCTACCGCTCTTGAGAGTAACATCAATAGAATACACAGTAATATCATTTTCTGACACAGACAAGACATCACATTCTACCAGCTCTTTCTTCTTGAAATTATTGGGGTTGGCTTCGACCTGAGCTGGGATGGTAGTTCTAGTGGCGGTCAGGTCGTCAAGCCGCTTGATCATTTCTGCCAGCCCTTTGACAAGTTGGGCTAGACAATCCATGGTAGGGTTCGCAGGGGGTGCTTCGGTGGGCTCAGCGTGCAGACCACGCTGCTGATGCATGGATGGGTGTGGAGGTTGTTGCTGGTAGTGCTGAGGTGAAGCAAGAAGTTGAAGCTGGTGATAAGAAGGAGGAGGATACTGTTGGTACTGCTGAGATGTAGCAGATGCGTACTGATGGAAGGACTGTGGGTGACGGTATGGCTACTGCTGATACTGCTGGTTCTGCCTCCATTGATTGGCATACTGGGGAGGCTGATGATACGGCAGCGGCGGCTGTGAGGACTGCCCAAAACGACCACCCTGAGGCTGGTGGTGTTGCCGGTTGGCTGGTAGCTGACCCTGAGGTTGTCCCATAGGACGAGTCGGTTGTGCTTCATGACTCCAGACCCCGTTCACTTCCTGAACCAGGGGTGGTGGTGGGATTATTGAATCAGATCTTGATATAAACTCTGGTTGATACACAACCATCTGCTGTTGCGGCTGGCCCTGATCGGGTGCCTGCACGTAGTACACGTGTTGGACTGCCTCGGCTGAGGCTGATGTAGCGGTGGTTTCTCGTCTTTCCTCTTAGCTGGAGCTTCTAGTGGTGCTGCCGACTGAACAGAATTGATGGTGCCCACCAGTAGTTCTAGCTGCTTGGTGATCTGATCCAGCTTGTCAAGGTTCTGAGTCCTCTTTTCGATCACCGCAAGTTTTTCGAGATCCTGTGATCGTTTCTCAATAATATCAACCTTTGAGAGATGGCCGCCGATGATGCTGAGGTTGGAGCTCTCATCTCTCTCCGCCTCTCGGGACGCTGCCATGTGTACTTGCTTCTGGAGGTTCTGGGGCTGCTTTTGGTATGCTTTCGATGAAGATAGGGTGGCCTCTCCTTCGGCCATTTCTTCGAATATCTACCAGACCGCAACTTCATCCTTGTTGAAGTGTGAACCCCCACATGCTGCGTCAACGAGACTTTGGCTCTCAATGTTCAGACCCCCAAAAAAGTATTGGACCAAACTGGTCTTCGGGATCTCATGATGGGGACATTTATCCTGCAGATCGGTGAATCTCTCCCAAGCTTCGTGTATGGATTCATGTGCCCCTTGGGAGAAGTTGTTGATACGTGCTCGCATCTGGTTGAGCCGGCCGAGAGGATAATATTTGTGCAGGAAGGCGTACTTCAGTTCCTCCCAGGTGGTTACAACCTTCCCCAGATGGTTGACCCAATAAAGGGCCTTGTCTTGCAGGCTGAAGGGGAATGCCATCATTTTGACAATGTCCAGAGGGACATTCGGATAGTGAGTAGTTCGGCATATGCGGGAGAATTGCTGCAGGTGGATGTACGACTCTTCACTTGTGTTTCCATGGAAAGATGGAAGGAGAGCGAGGAACTGGGGCTTCAACTCAAAGTGAACGTGTACCGGTAGAATGAGAATCCACTCGGTCATCTGGCTGTCTCCAGGATTATAGGTCTCCTTCAGTGTAGGCTTTTGTCCCCTAATTTCTGGCTCTCCATCGTCATCAGGTGGACCACCACCTCCTCCTCTACCTCCTCCTCCCTCAGCTCTGTTCATCACATCATTCAACATATCCTGAAAAGCGGTCTGGGCCAAGGCTTGCTCTGTCAACTGCTGTTGGATTGCCTGGATAGATGCCAATAGTTGTGCATTAACTTGATTCTGATCTGGCAACTGCCCTTCTGGTTGGGGTGGCTGCTGACCCTTGCCCTTTCCTTGAGGAGCCATGTCAGGGTCTAAGTCGGACGAAATGAATTCCGGAGTAGAAGCCAGGGCTCAGTCTACCCTTTTATCTGCAGAATGAAAGAATCCCGATCAGACCACTTGCATTATTGTTCTGCTGTCATGATAATCTTTGGAGTTAAGGTCAACCCCAACATGTTGTGAACGGAACAAGATGTAGATTGTAATCGACTTCCATTCACAACGGAAAAAGTGGGACAAAAGTGATCCCGGTTGACTGGGTGGTCAAAAGGGAGGTAGAAGACGAGGAGTCTGGAGATCGATCCACAAAGTTCGGATTGGGTTCTCGGGAATCGCCTCGAATTTATTGGCAAAATCGAATCCATGGAATCGATGTGGGTGTCGGCGAAGGTCCCGACGGAAACCATCCATGGATCGATTTCGCAAAGCAAGAGAGGAGTGGATGTTGGAGGAAGGATACGATGGTCAACAAGGAGTAAAAAGGAATGCAAAACTGTAGAAAGGCTCAAACTGAGCGAGGGTCAAAGAGGAGTGACACAACAAAATTTGGGCAAAGGCGCGGGACTTGTTCTTTGAACCTTAATCTAGATCCGTACAAACACAATACAAGATTGGGTTCACCAACTCACACCATGTGAAGCCATAAAGGTTAGGCTACTTATTATCTTTTCAGTTTTAGAGTTGTTATTTCAGGCATATCTTTTAACAAGTCCTTAGCACGCTACCCCTATAGGAGAGAGAGTATTGCCAGAAGAGTATCCCGTACTTGTCCTCCTCCTTTGTAACATGTAGTCTGTACTTTTTGAGGTCCTTGTAACCCTTCCTGGATCCCTACTCAGCCAAAGAAATAGAGAGAGGAAGCCGATAGGCGAAACCAATACTTCGGTTCTCGCTCGCAACGGAATCACCTAGGATCATACAAGAACCTACTCGGACGTAAGACGATGAGACAGACACCCTGTGAAGGCGTGGCCTATGCTCGGTACTTCAGACAGGGTCGATTCTCTACACAACAGAGAGTCATCATTGGTGACCAAGCCCTACTCGCATCAAAGTCACAAAGAGATTGAATTAGTATAGCTCAATTAATAAAATAAGGCAGGAAAGAATTAATCACAATAAATAAAGCAATAAAGCATAGTGATCAATTGCGAAATAATTAGTTGCTCATACAATCAATGATACATCAATGTCTAAACAAGAATGACAAAATTAATAGGCTACGCTCATTGCTCCCTGACAACGGTGCAATCTGATAACTGACATTTTACGAGGGTCAAAATTATGTTGTCGCTAAGGCGACCGCTCACAGAACATCGGTTACTCAGCAATTAACCCACAGTAAAAGAATAAAACAATTGAGTCCCAAAAGTGTGAATTAACATTTATTGCTCTACCACAAAATGTACAGTGAACAAGTATGTAGAGGTCGAACCACAGAGAGCAATGCAAAAATGAAGTAGCCTATTGTGCATGTACAACAGAGTCATCCTTGTGTGAAGCCTATTTTTGTGGGTTTTCATTATATTTATTTTTTTTAATTTAATTTTTAGATTTTTATATATATTAATAAATGTGTGGGTATGTATATATGTTTTTTTAATTTTCTTTTTCAATAGGGGAATATATATATAAAGGAGAGAGAGGAGTAATATTTATAAAAATATATAAAAACACTCAGAAATACAGAAATAAAATCTTTTTGGTATTTTCATGATTTTTTACTATTTTTGTGATTTTTGGGTATTTTTCAAAATGTTTTTGATATTTTTAAATAGCAAAATAAAGGAAAACAGGGATTTAGCTACTGGCTGGGGGTAAAATGGGAATTAAAAATATCAAACCGCCACAAAATTTTTCCAAACCATTTTTCAATTAAAGAGGATACTATATAGAAACTACAGAACTTGAGTTTGCAATTTTTGGGATTTTCTAGAATTTTTTATATTTTTTAGAAGTTTTTGAGTATTTTTGAATTTTTAAGGTTTTTCTTTTGAGGTTTTTAGTGATTTTTTGACTGACACTAAAATATGACAAAATACACCGTAGTTAATTTTTTTTGGAATTTTTCGAGGTGTTTTACTATTTTTTTGGGATTTTCTAAGCTAGGCAATAAATAAAATGCATGTTTCTGATTTTTAATAAATGCAAAAATGTTACAAAAGTGAAAACTAAAAATATAGCGTGCAAGAGCATGCTAACAGGAGCTTATATTCTTTTTCGTGGACTTTTTCAAGATAATATGATGCATGAAATACATGGACAAAGCCTACAAAAATTAATGGCCTAGCAGGGGCATTTTTGCAAATAAAAATAAAGTCAGGGGCTTCGGTGCAAAAACACCAAAAATATAACACGTGGCTTGAAAATTTAAAGGCTACAGTGAAATACAAAACACGCCAGGGACCCCCGTGCAAAATGGCCATCACATGGGACTATACGTGATCCGTACCTACAGGGACCAAATAGCAATTTCAGAATGTCCAAGGTCTTTCATGCAATTTTTCACAAAAATATTACACTTGAATTTTTATTTTACGGAATAAACATACATGTACAAACATACAGGGGGTCATATGCAAATTAGCCACCTCACGTGGAACGACACGTGAGGTGACGTGGACTGGACCTCAAAGTAATATGCCAATCATACAGGGGGTCCATGCAAAATTTACACACTAAAGTAAACTTCGACTTTTGTTTACAGAGGTGAACGATAAATACAAAAAAAGTTGGGGCTGAATAAGAAATTTACCTCTAAATGTGCGCTGGTGGACGGCGTGGATCACTTCTCTTGGACACGCGTCGTGCATCCATCGACTGATACCGGTTCGCAGATGAAGGCTGAGATTAGTTCAACCTCGCTGATCAGACGGTGGGTGCAAGGCTTCATCTGACGGTCCACGTTCAATCTGGGCCGCGCCTCTTGATCTGACGGCGATGGATCCCCCTGGAAGAACAGGGAAGAAGCTCGCGTGCGGCGAGCTTCGATCGTGAAGCTTTGGCTCCTCCAGGCTTCTTCCTCGCGTCTGAGATGGTCTGGATGTAGCAGGAGGTCTTCCGCGTCTGCTGATGGTCTCGCCATGGCTCCTGGAGGTCCGAAGCGCTCGCACGAGGTCGATGAAAGGCGGGACCTCCATGAGCCTCTTCCTGGTTCGAATCGAGCCCAGGAGGGCTCGCTGCTGCATTTGACCTGCATAAGAAGAACCGGGGAAATGAGGTCTATCTCCTCGACCCCAGGTTTTGAAGCTCTGTCGCAAAATGGGGTGAGGCAGAGGAGCTCCGGCGTTAGGCGGAGGTGGAGCTCCGATTCGCAAGGACTAAGGGTCCTTGCTTGAACAAAAGCGATCGGGAGATGGAGCAGGCGATGGGGAACGAAATGAGGTGACTGGGGCGGTTGGAAACGGTCGAGATCACAGTGAAGAAGTCGCTGGAGCGGAGCTCTGACGAACTTCGTTGTTTCGATTTCACGCTAAGCTAAGGATCTACAGACTAAACTAAGAACGGAATTTAAATTCTAAAATTAAAATCTACCTAAAATGCAATAAAGGGCAGCTCTTATACCTGGTGGCCACTAGGAAGCATGACGGACGCCGGAGCTCCGTCGCGTCAAAACTTTCCCTCCTCCGGCCGATTTGAGGTGCTGGAACGCTCCCCCTTGTCACGAGGAACCTCCCAGGATCAATATCGAGGCTTTTGGGTGGATGAATTTGGCCAAATTTGAGGAGGGGGCGGAGCTTCTTATTTATAAACACTGGGATGGACCCTTATTGACCAGCATTTATTGATTAATCCAATGAGCACCAAGTTGATCTAAGATATCGGCGGCTATCAGTGATCATCAGGGATCATTTCTTGTGAAGAAAGCGAGCTCGATCGATGGACGAGATGTCCGTAAAATAGGGACGAAATCCGGGGAAAAGACAGTTCAGAGACGCCAGGTCTCCTATGGGACAGTTGACCGGGCGGTCAACCAAGGCTGGCACCCCATTGGTCCACCTCAGCCGCTAGAGGACAAAATAAGAAACTTTATTCTAAAATGATTAATTTACCATAATAAATGCTTTTATTAGAATTTTCTTATAAAATCAATAATGTGTATTAATTCATGTAGTATTTTTTTATGATTTTTATTTAATTTTTCGATGTATTTTATAATGGTTTTATTTTAATAAAATATTTATGTATGTATTTACATGTATTTTGTGTATTTATTTTTATTTTGTTTATTTTGTTTAAATATTTTATTTTCTTATTTTATAAATTTACAATTTTGTGAGTGTGAGGGTATTTTTATTTAATTTTTATGAGTTTATTTCAATTTTTAAATAAATAGGTATATGTATATGTAGGTGTACATTATAGGTATTTTACCTATATATTCTATGTACTTAATTTATTAGATATATTTTCTTGATTTTTTTTTGAATTTGTATTTTTAATAAGTTATATGTAATATTTACAATATTATAAAAAAATGAAAGGATTAAAGAATGTTTCCCTTCTTTATTTAGATATATACTTGACATAGGTATTATGCCTATTATCTTGCATATATGTCCTTCCTCCCCTTCGCTTCCTCTGGGTTCCCAGGCTTATTTTATTTTATAAGCCCTTTTTAGTTTTATTCTAATCTCAATATGTACATGTATTACATACATTATTTACAAAATTCTAAAAATATAATTTGATAAAAATAACGGATAATGAATAAATTGAATATTTTAATCAGGCAAGCTGCACAATGAAGGCCAAAAAACCTAACTTTTGCATATGGACTCCAAAAATTATGGAACCAATTTTATTAAATAGTTCTTGGAAAGCTATATACAATTAAAGGTGAGTTTGGGTGATTTGGATTTTTACTTGCAAGATATGGGTCTGTGAAGTTGAGATTTTGGCTTTTTATTCTGGGTATAAAATGTACATTGAGTATTATTTTTACACAAACTCATGTTTGTATTTTTATTTACATTATTATCTACAACTTTCGTGAACAAAGTTTCTTTATTTGATGAATGAATAATTATATACAAAATAGGTGTCAAAAATGCATAAATAAATGCATTAATAAATGAGGTATTTATTGTACACTGGCCCTTATCTCCCCCTACTTTATTCTTTGTCGACCAATTCCATGCTGGCCTTGGTCTCGGGGTTCGGGTCATAAAATATTTGCGATATTTTATTCCTTTTTCTTTTTTCCCCTTTATTATATAATTTTGACATTAAAACCCTTATTTTATATACAATGAATACAATAAATAGTAGATGCTATTATGTACAAATTGATGCTATTTACATGCATTTACTAGGGTTTTCAAGGCCAAAATGATAGAATAAAGGTGATGAAATGGAGGTTCATCATCGAGCTATCATTCTGCATAATGCAGAGAACCAAGTCATTCATGATTAAATGTCTAGAATACATATGTATGTCAAAATATCTTCTTTGATTTTATGAGGATTATTTGTACGATCACCATTGACATGTCACTTCCAAAGTACACTCGATGAAAGATCAAGACTATAGAGACATACGAACCCTGAGGTGATGTCTTATTCTCTTATTTAATTGTCATTCCTCATTTTGTTGTGGAAACTTGCACATTGCAACCACATACATTATGTGCCCAATTGTAAGTACAATATCTGGGTCATGAGTCCAATCCATGATATTTTACTGGTTGTTATTGAGTATAACATTGAGTGGGTTTAATGAAGGATTATATGAAATAAGAAATTTGCATGAGAGTATATATAATACATATACATATTTTTCTTTGATTTAGGAATTTTTATGTCAAAGTTGTCTTGCCTTGTCAACACTGAAAGTTCATTCCCTTAATAACTTTCAATGTATGAGATATTCTTACCATTATATCTCTAGCAAGATCTGGGATCTCCCTTCCTATCTTCATCACATCCCAATAATATGAGAACCTGCGACTCTAATAAAAAGAAGCGGGAACACATTCTGCCTTGTAAGTCCAACTTGCATTTCCCAATTCGGTCTTTAACACCCGGGCCCACCACCCCAAAGATGATGTTGACCTGCCATTAATTGAACCAACCGTTAACAAGCTTAATACTCGCTATAAATCCAATATCGCCCCAATAATATGAGGACCCGATATTGGGGTCACTACGTATACGGCCTTAGTCTTTCGAGAAGCAAAGAACCCGATCCAAATAAATCATATACAGGATCTGTCACTTCGGACAGGCGTCTCCTATATACAACATCTGGCGACGGAATCCTTTTCCTTGACGAGAGATCATGGATGTCACTAATGTGATCCTCCATATCATATTCAAATTCTAATTAATCATCATGAATCACATTCATTATGATCAATTCTTCCAAGGGAAATACACATCTATTCATAATAGAGTGCTTTTAATTGGATATAATCAATTTAGTCACATTAATTAATTATCAATCCAATTTTCAATCAACAAACTTGATTATTACTTGAATAATAGGTATAATCTCAAAGTACATATTACTTGAATTTTAATAATTAGAAAAATACACTTTGACTTCTCAGGCATTATCGAGTCCCTACCCACTGTCACGGTCAGTACCGACGAGAGTGGGACGGACCACATACGTTGCAAATCGTTACCCCAATGCTCTCCGACTAGACACCATATCCACCTCAGGAAAGGATAATGCCAGATAGATCATTATGTACTATGAGATGCTCATCGGTTTTTCAACCGAAATTATACATATAATATTCATCAAAACCATTTTGATAATATTATAAGGAGATTTGCTAAACAAATCCCCAATCCTATTAAAGCAATAGGGTTTTGCATGAAAAAGTTGTCCTATAACTATTATAGGATAAACTAGGGTTTTGAATGAAAACAATGTTTGTTGATGATTTCATATCAACCAATTATGATCAAGATCAACTATCTTATCATTTTGGTTAGTGAAATGTCATTCAAAGAAATAATTATCATCTTTAAATATTTCACAAATATTTATCAATAATCATTTCAGAAAATTAACAATTAATTTTCATCAATTTATTTGAATGACAATCACAAGGTTTTGGATAATCATGCAATTTCCAACAGTGACTCTCGCTAACTAAAAATAACATATCTCATTCATTTTAAATCCAAATTAAGTAAAATCAATTTCAAGAGATTGATAACTTGATTTAAAAACGAAATCATGTGATATATACGCATTTCCAGGCATTTTAAAACCGTAATTAATATCTTAATTACGTCTCTAATCACCATCCCCAAAACAGTGGATATATGGTTAATAAAACGACCGTATTTTGAGCAAACGGAATCCAAATTACGCAAACACAAATCCTACTGTTTCCTTGATTAATGAGGAACATTGTAATTTAAATTTCGTGTTTAAATATTTTAAACAATGCCGGAATTTTATTACAAGACAGGACTGCAAAAATTGAAATGCTAAAATCTTCACGAACCAAAACGAGATCTTCGTAGGTTCATGGATCTAATCCAAAACTTTCGTCAACCTGGCTCTAATACCACTTGAAGGATACGGGAAAAATCCTCCTGCATTACGGAAGCGTGATGATCGCATCGAATACGATCGGGAGCAACTAGTTGCACTAGATGCTCGATGCGACATAAATTAAATTTTTTTATGTGATGAAACCACATGATCCAAGAACACTTTTCGGATCGTTTCATCTAAACCACAAACAAGTAATAGGATTACCTCTTGAATCGTGATTGCGATCGAGTCTCTAAACCAAGAGACCTCCTGTCTCAAGTCCAATTCGACGGAGGAGACGCTTGCGAGCGCAGGGATGAATCGCGTACTACTTGCAATCCATGTTGATGATCCAAGTGGCGGATCTCTGATATCGTTACATGAAATCCAACATCTTATTCATGAGTGAGACGCGCCGAAGGAGATGGACATCCACGAGTAAGAACTCCAGCAACATAACGATGGTGCTGCAACGATGTCGATTCTCTCAAAGGCTCCATGGTGGACGGCCATAAGAGAGAGATGGAGAGAGGCACATGACGTGTAGGTAGAGAGAAGAGAGCATTCATTATAATCGTCTAAATCTATATTGAAGAGCAAGGGTGCCTCTTCTTATATAGGGTTTTGGGAGTCCATGGATCTCAATCCATGGACAACACACAATCAATGGTTGAGATTGATTTGTGTTTCTTTCGATGGCCATGATCTTGTGGTGAAAAACACAACAACACTTAATTTAAATTAAATTAATTTAATATATATCGATAAATCAATATATTTAAAATTCAAATCAAATCAATTAATTATCCTTGGATATAATGAGGAGATAAACCATATCCCCTAAAAATAGGTGACGATCACTCTTCTCATGAGATCTCATTTATCTCATGAAATCTCACTGTCTCATGAGATCTCTTTATCTCATGATATACCTCCAAAATTTACAACAACAATTGTTGTAAATTATTTCACAATTATAATTCACAATTATCTTATGAAATATTGCAATCATGCCATTAAAAAAATGTGAATCACATCCCAAAACAAAATGTAAATTATATTTTCAATTAATCATCTAATGTGAATCCAATTCACATTAATAATTAATTAACAAATATAAATCACAATATGCTCTCTCTTATATATTATAAATCACATTTATAATATATATGAATAATATGGATAGTGATATCCACATTATTCAGATCCATGATAATTAAGTCGCATTTTATCATCTTGGATCTCTTTTCTCATGTGTCCAAATAAGATGAATCACATTCACATTATTCACATCGTTGATAATTAAATCACATTTCATTATCTTAGATAACTCTCGTTATAATATGAATCAAATTCATATTATCCATGATAATTAAATCACATTTAATTATCAATTTTCTCGATACTTGTTTACTAATATCAACAATGAAATTATCCATGAACTCTTTCAAGGATAATGCGCTTTCTCCGCGGAAACTGTGAGATAAGGACAGGGAGATTGTATTGTTCCACGTATAGTGACTTGGATATTGAGATCACATCTCAAATCTAGATCTCAGGCCTCCCATAGATGCTTGATTAAATCAAAACCGCAAATCTAATCTTCTCATATCATCTGAATCACATTGAGATCAATGTCCAACATTTGGACCAAGATCAGATTACTTCTCTACTGTGAGGAGTCACTAGAATCCAGACCCGTTTCATCATTCCCTAGGAATGAAAGCGTCATGGTAATACAATCGTTTATGATCACATCACCCTCAGGTATTCCCAACACCTGTACATCCTGCATACTGGAAGACCCAGAATAAACCCGAAGTATTAGATCAACTTTATACTGTCTACTTCAGGGTTTTATCAGTAAGTTTATCATTTGATCATTGGGAGTTGGTATCGATCATATACTTTCCAAAAGCATATATCATACCTAGATCTTGATCATATACTTTCCAAAAGTTTATATCAAACCTATAAATTCAGTCAAGCTTCCAAAGCGAGATGACCATGCACGGAATTTGATTCTTCCCAATATCTCATGAGTGAGCTCATGTCTTCCGGTTCAGTAGTGAACTTGTATGATCCCTTTGAGAGATCGTATTACTCATATGCCCTTATATGCACACCAGTGCACCGATGTATAGACCTTGGTTAGGTCATCAACCTGTTGGTCTGCCAAATGTACATATTCAGACATATAATAACACATCTGTCTCCGGTCAGAGGATGCGTGCCTGTATTATGACAACATACAATATAAGACTTTGGTTATCTCGATCTTGTTAAGTCAAATCTTTGACCTAACTAATCTGACACCTCTGAATCTCTATTCCTATGCAGAGGACCCGCATTAAGAGGTCGGTCAAATATCAGCCTATGTGAGAAAGGATTGCCATCTCCCGCTCAGGATGGAGATCACAACTTAACAATCATTTAACGGTTCTTGATGAGTCCTCAATCTAACTCTTTAGATATTCGTCTAAGCACCAGCCTCTATGATTCAATAATTGAATCAACAGCTGTATGATCATTAAGATAGCCATGGTACAGAACCCTAATTGTACTAGGGGACCTATTATGCAAAATAGTTATTCTTCATTTCAGATCAGGGAATTATATTCGCAATAACATTTATTGCATAATGTCTCGTCGTGGGCTAGCATGTCCAACAATCACCCATTATCCCAAAGAGCCATTAATGGGCTAATCATTTAAACCCATACTCATGTGACAATCATAGGCTATTTAGAAAATAGCTAGGTAAGCTGACCAGTCACTCTGTTCCCAAAAGGCTATGCCAAGTCCTTTTACGGCACTTGCATATCCCTAGGTAATAGCGCTCGCATCTAATGCGAATGTTGCATCATATGCAACCAATACTCAATCTTGATAAAGCAATTATAGTGTCCTTGACACTATTGGTCAATAATTATTATAACCAGTATTTCCATAATCCTTATCAGAAAACCTTAATTCCTGGAGATCTCTATCTCCCAAGGCATCTATAGTTAAGACCTTTTAGATTATTTTCTATAAAGTCTTAGGTTCTTGATTATGAGACTTTGAGATCATTATCTCTAAGCCTGGTCATCTTTGAAGATTTTGTTATTACTGGAATCAAGTGTTTTCTCTCCATAGTAGGATTTGCAACTCTTTACTACTCCCACTGCATCTCAGATATCTGGCTTTTGTACACACTTAACTTCTCGTAACTGATGCACAAGTGCAAGCAGTTCTAGCATTCACTTCCTCAACTCTTTGAGGTGCTATCCCGTTAGATAGGTTAGTCGCATATCTTAAGGAATGGAAGCCTTCCTTGGGGTTTTCCTAGAATGGAACATGTACAGTCCCAATACCCTCTTTTCTCTGCTTCTGAACAACTTCAGAACTAAGATCTAAGAGGTATTCTCGAAATCATATCTCAAGGTAATGGATAGCCAGTCTATAAAACACTTATTATCATCCTTATATCAATCTAAATGATTAGGATATTATATACATTTAGCACGATGAACACAAAGGCACTCCCACTAAGCTTAACATGGCTCATCAAGATTCCATCTGAAATCATAACATTTATAATTTCATCAAATCTTATGGTCTAACTTCAAGAAGCTTATTTGAGTCCATGGATGGATTTCTTTAGCTTCCACACCTTACTTTCCCCAATCATGAAACCCTGGGGCTACTTCATGTGAATATCCTCAGAGAGGTATTCTTAGAGGAATGCAATCTTGACTTCCATCTCAAAGATGTCAAAGCCAAGTTGTGTAGCTATAGTTAGCAATAATCCGATGGGTTTAAGCCTGGTTACTGAAGAGAAAGTCTCATTGCAAGCAATGTATTCTCTTCTAGTGTGTAGTTCATGGCTACGAACAGATCTTTGAAGGTCTCTACCTTATCATCAGATTCCCTTTCCCTTGAAGATCCATTTACACCTTAACGGGTCTTACCCTTATAGGTGGATCCTCGAGGGTCCATATACAACATTTGTATATGAAGTCTACTTTAGATTTTATTGCTAATATTTATCTTTCCCTGTCATGATCCTCTGGAGCTTCATCACATGAAGTCCAATCATTGTCAGACTTAACTGACACATGGAATACATCCTCAAACTCATTTGAAGAGGTATTAGTGCTTCATCCTTAATTGTCCTTTCAGCTTCCGATTTCAGGAGTCTCGTTATCATCTCGAGGGTAAATGAGTTCCCTTATTTTATTTTCTTCTTGATTCTCAAGAGTCTCAGACTCTAAGAATTACATTCTCAGAGATGAGATATTTTAAGAATCTCAAGGTCATAAAGTAGGTATCCCATACCATCCTTTATTTTCCTAATGAACTAGCACTCTCTAGTGCTTAATTCCAGCTTACTTGCATGGAATCTTATTAAAGATATATAGTGTAGTCTCTACTACATATATACCTGGAAACTAAGAGGTAATTATGCTAAAAAAATATTATTGATCAAATAATTTCACACATGATCCAATTGTATCTCCCTACAACTCTATTGAGTTTAGGTTTATCAGGAGGAGAGAGATAGAAATGATATTCATATCTCCATAAGGTATTCTTTGAATTTTTATCTAACAGGTACAAGCTACCTAGGTAAGATCAAATTCATTTCATCTTTCTTCAAACTTTGGTTCTAAACCAAAATTGTGAAATCTTTGAATACTTCAAAGGTTTCATAGGTGAAGATAAGAAATCTCATATCACAAATAATCATTGAATGATATCACATATCATCAATGTTTATTATGATACATATGATCCACATAAATCAATATGTATAAGATCATGAATACCCTGGCATCTTACACTATTCCCAGAGAAGAGTGTACTGGACATATTTACTTTGAATACAATATTCACAAGAGTGTATGATTTGAACCTTCAGACAATCTAAAGTTCAATACCTCACTAGTCTATTGATCATGTCAATAGATATGAGTCCAAGACTCGATGTCAGATCATTGTCAAATGATCTTCATCCTCCTATTGATATGTTATAGTTTAGTTTTCAATATTAGAAATCTTAATGAACTATCCATTAATTTTCTAATTTTGTGGAGTTCTCTAGATGCTAGATTACTCTCTGAAATATATCCATCATAACCTT
Organism: Ottelia alismoides; assembly: GCA_037367405.1. Taxonomy (NCBI): domain Eukaryota; kingdom Viridiplantae; phylum Streptophyta; class Magnoliopsida; order Alismatales; family Hydrocharitaceae; genus Ottelia; species Ottelia alismoides. The sequence continues at coordinate 22,543 of JAZKJV010002798.1, read as the reverse complement.
TTATGATAATTCTATCTCAAAATTCATGTTTATTTCCAATATTTAGAAACAAACAATGAGCGTATTGTAATATCTAGGTCATAGAGACATTCTCTAAGACTAAGGCTCTCCTACTGAAACCTTGAAGTCTATCAATCCAACAGAGATTGTTGCAACAATTGCATCAATATCCATGTGGATAACTATAATCCTTAAGATCAAAATTTTTTCAGTGTTCTAAATCATATGCAACAATTACAAGTGTCATTAGAAGAATGAGATACAATTATTAGAATTTAATCTTATCTTATAGGATTACCTCTTGAAGCGTGGTTGTGATTGAGTCTCTAAACCAAGATACCTCCTGTCTCAAGTCCGATCCGACGGAGGAGACGCTTGTGAGCGTGGGGATGAATCACGTGCTCCTTGCAATCCATGTTGATGATCCAAGTGGCGGATCTCCTGATTTTGTCACACGAGATCCAACATCTTCTTCACGAGCGAGACGCACTGAATGAGATGGAGATCCACGAGTAAGAACTCCAGCAGCATAACGACAATGCTGCAACGATGTCGATTCTTTCAAAGGCTCCATGGTGGACGGCCATAATAGAGAGATGGAGAGAGGCACATGACGTGTAGGGAGAGAGAAGAGAGCATTCATTATAATCGTCTAAATCTATATTGAAGAGCAAGGGTGCCTCTTCTTATATAGGGTTTTGGGAGTCCATGGATCTCAATCCATGGACAACACACAATCAGTGGTTGAGATTAATTTGTGTTTCTTTCAATGACCATGATCTTGCTGTGAAAAACACAACAACACTTAATTTAATTTAATTTAATATGTATCGATAAATCGATATATTTAAATTCAAATCAAATCAATTAATTATCCTTAGAGATAATGAGGAGATGAACCATATCCCCTAAAAATAGGGGACGACCACTCTTCTCATGAGATCTCATTTATCTCATGAGATCTCATTGTCTCATGAGATCTATTTATCTCATGATATATCTCAAAAATTTACAGCAACAATTGTTGTAAATTATTTCACAAATATAATTCACAATTATCTTGTGAAATATTGCAATCATGCCATTAAAAAAATATGAATCACATTCACATCCAAAAACAAAATGTAAATTACATTTTCAATTAATCATCTAATGTGAATCCAATTCACATTAAAAATTAATTAACAAATATAAATCACAATATGCTCTCTCTTATATATTATAAATCACATTTATAATATATATGATTAATATGGATAGTGCTATCCACAATATTCATATCCATGATAGTTAAATCACAGTTAATCATCATGGATCTCTTTTCTCATGTGCCTAAATAACATTCACATTATTCATATCTTTGATAATTAAATCACATTTATTTATCTTAGATATCTCTCCTTATAATATGAATCAAATTAATATTATCCATGATAATTAAATCATATTTAATTATCAATTTTCTCGATGCTTGTATACTTATATCAACAATGAAATTATCCATGAACTCTTTCAAGGATAATGCGCTTTCTCCGCGGATACTTGGAGATAAGGACAGGGCGATTGTATTCTTCCAAATATAGTGACCTGGATATTGAGATCACATCTCAAATCCAGATCTCAGGCCTCCCATTGATGCTCGATTAAATCAAGACCGCAAATCTAATCTTCTCATTGCATCTGAATCACATTCGGATCAATGTCCAACATTTGGACCAAGATCAGATTACTTCTCTACTGAGAGGAGTCACTAAAATCTAGACCCGTTTCATCACTCCCTAGGAATGGAAGCGTCATGGTTATACAATCGTTTATGATCACATCACCCTAAGGTATTCCCAACACCTGTACATTCTGCATACTGGAAGACACAGAATAAACCCGAAGTATTAAATCAACTTTATACTATCTACTTCAGGGTTTTATCAGTAAGTTTCTCATTTGATCATTGGGAGTTGGTATCGATCATATACTTTCCAAAAGCGTATATCATACCTACGTCTTGATCATATACTTTCCAAAAGTGTATATCAAACCTACAAATTCAATCAAGCTTCCAAAGCGAGACGACCGTGCACGGAATTTGATTCTTCCCAATATCTCATGAGTGAGCTCATGTCTTCCGGTTCAATAGTGAACCCGTACGACCCCTTTGAGAGATCGTATTACTCATATGCCCTTATATGCACACCAGCGCGTCGATGTATAGACCTTGGTTAGGTCATCAACCTATTGGTCTGCCAAATGTACATACTCAGACATATAGTAACACATCTATCTCCGGTCAGAGGATGCGTGCCTGTATCGTGACAACATAAGATATAGGACTTTGGTTATCTCGATCTCGTTAAGTCAACTCTTCAACCTAACTAATACGACACCTCCGAATCTCTAGTCCTATGCAAAGGACCCGCATTAAGTGGTTGGTCATATATCAGCCTATGGGAGAAAGGATTGCCATCTCCTGCTCCGGATGGAGATCACATTTTAACAATAATTTGATGGTGCTTGATGAGTCCTCAATCTAACTCTTTAGATATTCGTCCAAGCACCAGCCTCTATGATTTAATAATTGAATCAACAGTTGTATGATCATTAAGATATACATGGTACATAACCATAATTGTACTACGGGACCTATTATGCAAATTAGTTATTCTTCATTTCAGATCATGGAATTATATTCGCAATAACATTTATTGCATTATGTGTCGTCGTGGGCTTGTATGTCCAACAATCTCCCACTATCCCAAATAGCCATTAATGGGCTAATCATTTAAACCCACACTCATGTGACAATCATAGGCTATTTAGAAAATAGCTAGGTAATCTGACCAGTCACTCTGTTCCCAAAAGACTATGCCAAGTCCTTTTACAGCACTTGCATATCCCTAGGTAACAGCGCTCGCATCCAATGCGAATGTTGCATCTTATGCAACCAATATTCAATCTTGATAAAGCAATTATAGTGTCCTTGACACTATTGCTCAGAAATTATTATAACCAGTATTTCCATAATCCTTATCGGAGAACCTTTATTCCTGGACATCTCTATCTCCCAAGACATCTACAGTTAAGATCTTTTAGATCACTATCTATAAAGTCTTAGGTTATTGATGATGAGACTTTGAGATCATTATCTCTAAGCCTTGTCTGCTTTGAAGATTTTGTTATTACTGCAATCAAGTATTTTCTCTCCATAGTAAGATTAGCAACTCTTTACTACTCCCACTGCATGAAAGATATCTGGCTTTTGTACACACTTAGCTTCTCGTAACTGATGCACAAGTGCAAGCAGTTCTAGCATTCACTTACTCAACTCTTTGAGGTGCTATCCCGTTAGATAGGTCAGTACCATATCTTAAGGAAAGGAAGCCTTCCTTGGGATTTTCCAAGAATGGAACATGTACAGTTCCAATACCCTCTTTTCTTTGCTTCTGAACAACTTCAGAAGTAAGATCTAAGAGGTATTCTCGAGATCATATCTCAAGGTATGGAATAGCCAGTCTATAAAACACTTATTATCATCCTTATATCATTCTAAATGATTAGGATATTATCTACATTTAGCACGATGAACACAAAGGCACTCCCACTAAGCTTCACATGGCTCATCAAGATTCTATCTGAAATCATAACACTTATAATTTCTTCAAATCTTATGGTCCAACTTCAAGAAGCTTATTTGAGTCCATAGATGAATTTCTTTAGCTTTCACACCTTACTTTCCCCACTCATGAAGCCCTGGGGCTACTTCATGTGTATATCCTCAGAGAGGTATTCTTAGATGAATGCAATCTTGACTTCCTTCTCGAAGATGTCAAAGCCATGTTGTGTAGATATAGTTAGCAATAATCCGATGGGTTTAAACATGGTTACTGAAGAGAAAGTCTCATTTCAAGCAATGTCTTCTCATCCCGTGTGTAGCTCATGGCTACGAACCAATTTTTGAAGGTCTCTACCTTATCATCATATTCCCTTTCTCTTGAAGATCCATTTACACCTTAACGGGTCTTACCTTATAGGTGGATCCTCGAGGGTCCATATACAACATTTGTATATGAAGTCTACTTTAGACTTTATTGCTAATATTCATCTTTCCATGTCATGATCCTCTGGAGCTTCATCACATGAAGTCCAATCATTGTCAGACTTAACCGACACATGGAATACATCCTCAAACTCATTTGAGGAGGTATTAGTGCTTCATCCTTATTTGTCCTTTTAGTTTCCGATTTCAGGAGCCTCATTATCATCTCAAGATTAAATGAGTTCCTCTATTTCATTTTCTTCTTGATTCTCAAGAGTCTCAGCCTCTAAGAATCACATTCTCAGATTTGAGATATTTTAAGAATCTCAAGGTCATAAAGTAGGTATCCCATACCATCATTTATTTTCCTAATGAACTTGCACTCTCTAGTGCTTAATTCCAACTTACTTGCATGGAATCTTACTAAGGATATATAGTGTAGTCTCTACTACATATATACCTGGAAACTAAGAGGTAATTATGCTGAAAAAATATTATTTATCAAATAATTTCACACATGATCCAATTGTATCTCCCTACAACTATATTGAGTCCAGGTTTATCAGGAGGAGTGAGATAGAAATGATATTCATATCTCCATAAGGTATTCTTTGAATTTTATCTAACACGTACAAGCTACCTAGGTAAGATCAAATTCATTTCATCTTTCTTAAAACTTTGGTTCTAAACCAAAACTGTGAAATCTTTGAACATTTCAAAGGTTTCATAGGTGAAGATAAGAAATCTCATATCACAAATAATCATTGAATGATATCACATATCATCAATGTTTATTATGATACAGATGATCCACATAAATCAATATGTATAAGATCGTGAATACCCTGGTATCTTACACTATTCCCAGAGAAGAGTGTATTGGACATATTTACTTTGAATACAATATTCACAAGAGTGTAAGATTTGAACCTTCAGACAATCTAAAGTTCAGTACCTCACTAGTCTATTGATCATGTCAATAGATATAAGTCCAAGACTCGATGTCGGATCATTGTCAAATGATCTTCTCCTATTGTTATGTTAAGGTTTAATTTTCAATATTAGAAATCATAATGAACCATTCATTAATTTTCTAATTTTGTGGAGTCCTCTAGATGCTAGATTACTCTCTGAAATATATCCATCATAACCTTTTATGATAGTTCTATCTCAGAATTCATGTTTATTTCCAATATTTAGAAACAAACAATGAGTGTATTGTAATATCTAGGTCATAGAGACATTCTCTAAGACTAAGGCTCTCCCACTGAAACTTTGAAGTCTATCAATCCAACAGAGATTGTTGCAACAATTGCATCAATATCCATGTGGATAACTATAAACCTTAAGATCAAAATTTTTTCAGTCTTCTAAATCATATGCAACAATTGCAAGTGTCATTAGAAGAATGAGATACAATTATTAGAATTTAATTTTATCTTATAAGAAAGTCAATTTCAATGATCAAATGTAGATTATTTGGATGCACTATCCGAGTCCTTCTCTAAGGATCCTGGATAGTCCAGATAGTCATACTATCAATACAACGACTCATTGCAGTATTGGCATTCATCCAACTATCTGGATGCCATATGGAAGTCACAGAAGTAGGTCAACTCTTTGACATTCCTTATTGCTTGGGTCATACCCATGCTTCCGCTGCGCTCTCTTTATCTATGAACAACCATTGCTCAAGACAAAGGATCTCTTATGTTGAACTCAAAAGATTTCAATATAAGAGAACTTCAACATTTATACATGCTTCATTTAATTCATACAATATAAATATTATGAAGATTCATGAATGACTTGAGTATAGACAGTAGATTGATGACATTCATCATTTCTACATCCATCTAGACTCTTAAAACATTGGTTCAGGTAGGTATTCAAACATTTTGAATACATCATCTCTTTCGAGCTATCATTCTGCATAATGCAGAGAACCATGTCATTCATGATTAAATGTCTAGAGCACATATGTATGCCAAAATATCTTCTTTGATTTTATAAGGATTATTTATACGATCATCATCGACATGTTACTTCCAAAGTACACTCGATGAAAGATCAAGACTATAGAGACATACGAATCCTGAGGTGATGTCTTATTGTCTTATTTAATTGTCATTCCTCATTTTGTTGAGGAAACTTGTACATTCCAACCACATACATTATGTGCCCAATTGTAAGTACAATATCTGGATCATGAGTCCAATCCATGATATTTTACTAGTTGTTATTGAGTATAACATTGAGTGGGTTTAATGAAGGATTATCTGAAATAAGAAATTTGCATAAGGATATATATAATACATATACATGTTTTTCTTTGATTTAGGAATTTTTATGTCAAAGTTGTCTTGCCTTGTCAACACTGAAAGTTCATTCCCTTAATCACTTTCAATGTAAGAGATATTCTTACCGTTATATCTCTAGCAAGATCTGGGATCTCCTTTCCTATCTTCGTCACATCCCAATAATATGAGAACCTGTGACTCCAATAAAAAGAAGCGGGAACACATTCTGCCTTGCAAGTCCAATTTGCATTTCCCAATTCGGTCTTTAACACCCGGTCCCACCACCCCTAAGATGATGTTGACCAGTCATTAATTGAACCAACCGTTAACACGATTAATACTCGATATAAATCCAATATCGCCCCAATAATATGAGGACCCGATATTGGGGTCACTACGTATACGGCCTTACTCGTTCGAGAAGCAAAGAACCCGATCCAAATAAATCATATACAGGATCTGTCAGTTTGGACAAACGTTTCCTATATACAACATCTGGCGACGGAATCCTTTGTCTTGACGGGAGAACATGGATGTCACTAATGTGATCCTCCATATCATATTCAAATTCTAATTAATCATCATGCATCACATTCATTATGATCAATTCTTCCAAGGGATATACACATCTATTCATAATAGAGTGCTTTTAATTGGACATAATCAATTTAATCACACTAATTAATTATCAATCCAATTTTCAATCAACAAACATGATTATTACTTGAATAATAGGTATAATCTCAAAGTACGTATTATTCGAATTTTAATAATTAGAAAAATACACTTTGACTTCTCCAGTATTATCGAGTCCCTACCTGCTGTCATGGCCCGTACCGACGAGAGTGGGACGGACCACATACGTTGCAATTACCCGTGGTCGGTCCCACCTCAACCCGATTATGAAGTCAGAACTTCGACTGATTTCTCCACTTCTTCGCATTTCTCACCTACTCCATATTCTAACACTCCGGATCCACATCCACCTTGGGCTGACTGTCCTTACTCTCGAGAGCTTGCAGAAATCAAAGACTCGAATGAAGAGCAAGCCATTGCTGAGACAGATGATTGGCAACATCATATGTTCACACATATTTCACCCCAAGTAGGGACCATACCACAACTCACATATACACATCCCGAGTTGAACTTATAGCATAACTTGGTCGATCGAACAACCCGAATGGAGAGGCATGTACATCATGATTTCCCAGACTTGATTGACTCTAGTGATCAAGCTCTCATTAACCAGCCTTCATTCGGAGAGCCTATACATTCACAAGATTGGACTCATGAGCTAGACTTATCAGTCCCCGTTTTATCATATGAGGCTTCGACCAATATTTGCCATCTAGATGGTCCATACTCGACCCAACATTACATGCCAGATTCTAGGTATGTTGCGTATGAGCACCCAAAGTCTCAGCAGTACCCTCCACTTGAGCAGAACTCTCCCATGATTTGTCATGAGAATTTTGTGGAGGATGACATCTCTAGACTTATTAAGAAAAATGAATCATTTGGTAACGAGTTGAGAGATGTCATGGGAATATTACACTCAATTTCTGCCAACCTGGGTATAAAAGTGAGAAAAGACATGAGTATTTTTGAGGTTGAAAACAAAGCAAACATCAGGGAACCCACACCGTCTATACAGTTGGAGTCCATTCTATCTCCCTCTTCTACTAACCACTTGCCCTCCAATCCAGAGTATGATCATTCATCCATCAAAAACACCAAAAAAATGAAAAATAAAAAATTCACATAAAAATTGAAAATGAAAATGATTTAAAAAAATTGGATTCCACCCTAAGGGAAGCACTTGATGAGGAATTGATCTTTAAACTTCCCTTAATAAAGGCCATAGATCACTTCTCCGACCTCAAGAGATTTGTAAAGAGTAAATTAATGCCCAAGAGCGGGTATTAAGAGAATAGGGACTGAAAGACACATAGTGTCTATGGCCACATCCTTGGTGATGGGTAGAAAGACCAAGAGCCACAGAGTGAAGCGGTTGCCTCGAGTTGAGTGTGAAATGAAAGACACCATCTTCACCCATGCAAGAATCGATGCTGACTCACCGATAAATATCCTCCCGACCTCTGTGTTTGACAAGCTCAAACTCAAGCCAATCAAAAAGTCAAGAGAGGTCATTCAGCTGGATGATCGATCCATCAAACGGTCTAGAGGAAATATTTCAGTCATCGTTACTTTCCAAGGAGCTCTACTCCAGGTGGACTTCACGATCATTGACATCGAGCACCGAGGAGAGTTTACCCAGTCTCCAATTATTCTCGGGAAGCCGTTCTTAAACTCAGCTAAGGCAGCTATAGATTGCGAGACTCGGGAGATCGATTTTTCAGCATTGGGAGCACTCCAACCTCACCCATTCTTTGATGCACTTTACTCTAAGGTGACCCGCACATCTGCTGACAGTCATGACCATCGAGAGGTAGATGAGTCCCACCTCTCGGCTACACCTGAGAGACCGACTATCCGGATGACCGTTGATTTCGAGACCCCACACCTCCACTTCATCAACTGCTTGCACCACCACCGTGACAGCTTCTAAGGAGGACTCACGACCAGAAGCTATCATTAAGTCAGATACAACCTTTTTTGATTGCCTTGATCATTCTGACGATCCGACACAAGAGCCTAACAATGCCAAGTCGACTGAGACCACTAGCACCTTCCGGAGACATGTGCTGACCCTTCGGGAATATTATAATCTATATGGTGACTCTTCTGATGGGGAATCCATGGTCAGCACCACACCACGTCTCGGACCTTCAAAGGAAGCCACCAAGACTGAATTGACTCCACATAAAAACACGATTGCTCCCTCTTATAATCGGCTATCTAGTGAGTGGAAGCCGAGAATTGATTCCTCGAGATGTTGCCCCGAACCTCTCAAGGCGCGTCGCTCTCATCTCCCTCTCAATGATTCAGGTTCTAGAAAACCGGCTAAGAAAGTTTCCTTCAACACACAAGAGAAGGAATTTTCTGAGGAGTCCTCATCTGGTCCGTATAAGGTGATTTATATGAGTGAGCTCAGTTCGACTGTTCTCAAGCCATATCTAAGCAAGCAGCCGTGTGTTGACCCTCGTTGGACGATCCCTACACCTCACTATTGTTCATCTGAGGACGATTCCGACAGCGACACATATGTATATTATCCACCTCCTCGCGTCCGCAAGAAGGTTCATCACAAACCTTCTTAATCCTTGTATATTCTCACTCTTTATTGTATATACTTTCTCTCCCTCCCTCCCCAGTGATCCGAATCACTCGCCCCGACTCATCTCATTTCATTTTATGACTATACTTAGGATAACCAGATCCTAAGTATAGGGGGGAGAGTGACCGGCATCTATTGACTGTACATCCTCCAGATCACATCGGTTCTCATTCTCACTCTTGTTCTATACTTAGGCTGACCAGAGCCTAAGTATAGGGGGGATCGATCCCCGTCGTTTATATACTCATCCATTTCCCCTCTTGTCCTCGTTCTCCCCATTTTTGATCTTCTTCTACACTTAGGCTGCCAGAGCCTAAATATAGGGGGCGGAGCGACTTCTATACATTTTGTAATTTTAGCTCTCCTACGCTTAGCCCGAGCTATGTCTTTTTAATCGTTTATTATACTTGACCTCATCTCCGTCTTTGGTCAACATGAAACTTGTAGATCTCATCAAGATCTACAACTTTCATGTTTGGAGTTTTTCCAAAGTCGGTCCCCTTCTCTTTCTACACTCAATTCGCTTTCCAACCAATCACAGCAGGCCACATGGCGCCCTCTGGTTGCGCCACGTAGCCCGCTGCCTTTGCCTCATCCGCCCGCAGCCACAGCCGTTGGATTCCCCACTTAGATCCAACGGCTTAGCTGCCTCCACGCACGCTTTGATTTGTAACCATCCGATCATCTTAAGAACCCCATCTGCACCATTCGTTCTCGCCTTATTCTCGTCGCTCCACGTGGCGCCGTGTAGTCCGCTCGATCATGCCATCGATCCTTTGATCTGAGCCGTTTAATCTGCTCCCTATTCTTAACCGCACGATCAGCCTTCATCTCTCATCCTAACCGGCCGTTAGTGCCCTAGCCAGGAGATTGACACGTGTTGCGTTGTGCGCCCTTCGATCGCGCTTCAGAGCTTCCATCTGGGCCGCTGCTTCCACCTCTTTTCTTGGCCGCTCGATCATCCCTGATGTTTAATCCCTGCCGTCCATTAGCGCGCGCGCTTCACCCCGACACGTGGCTAATCTACAGCCTTTGATCGCTACGCCTCTGATCAGATCCTACCCGCTCCTTAGCGCTTCGATCTGGGCCGTTGGAATACAAGATCCAACGGCCAGGGCTTCGTCTTCCACCCCCGACGCCCCCTCTCTCCCATGTTCTCAGCCTTGTGCGAGGAGCTCGCCCTTTCTATTCTCGGCTCCACCTCAGCCACCCTCTCCGACTGCCAACACCGCCACGATGGAGCCCACTCTTCCCTCCTCCTCGCAAGCTCCCTCACTCACCACGATTTCCACCAGAGACGCTCCACAACCTCCACGAACTTCGCCTCTCCTCCATCCCTGCTACCACCATTGCCCTATAAATAGACTACCTCCGGCCACCTTCACAGCTATCCGCCACCCCTGAGAGATCCCCCGAGCTCGGAGCGTCTGATTGGTGACAGTAATTGCACGAATCCTTGAGCAAAGACGGCCATCTTCTCCGGCGAGATCCGCGGCTCCTCCGCCGTGTTGCAGCCTCTCCTCCGAGCAGTTGTTTGAGCTCAGGGAGCCACCGGCCCTTCGAGCAACGACCTGGAACTCCCCGACGAGTTCCAATCCCCAGGTGATACCTCCATCTCTCTCCGATATGTTCTTCATTCCTTCTTCGATTTTCTCGCATGTTATTCGCCGCCTCCGGTCATCTCCTCGCCTCCATTCCAGTTCGCCGAGCTTCGCGTTGAAGCCCCCATCTTCGCGGTAGCCTTCTCGACCTCCAACGATGCATATCACCATACTTCGATCTCCAGCTCCACCACTTGGCCGGAGCTCCTTCGCCGGACCACCGCAGCACCCTTAGGTCTCTCTGATTGCCTTCACTTCTCCACGAGCACACGCACGAGCTTCGGCTCTGTATTTCGTACTTGCAGGTACCTCTCTGCTCATTGGTCGGAGCTTCGTCGGAGTAGTTTTCGACCTTCATCGCCAGCGATTTCCGACAGCCCTCCGCCGTTCCTGATATCACCAGCATCTTCGCCGCCACCCCACGAGTCTTCTGAGATTGGTCCGACAAGTCGGAGAGCTTCGCCGACATCTGTAGGGACGGGCGAAGCAAAGGCCTCATCGCCGGAGCCCCGCCATCTCCTCCGCAGGCGGCGGAGGAACATTGAGGGAGAAGGTCCCGCAGCCGTTCGATCATCCTAATCGAACGGTCTAGGGACAGCCACGTCGCCATCCGCCCGTAGCTGCAATCAACCGTCGGAACCTTCAAGATCTAACAGAGCTTAGTCCGCCACGTCATCGACATCTGGAGCCTCTCAGGCATCGTTGGATCTATCCAGATCCGACGACCTCTGATCAGCTACACGTCTGCACCGACATCCTTTGGATCCATCTTGATCCAAGGGTCTTCAGCACGCCACGTCGACGAAGACCGAGCCTCATCCCCGACCCTAGGTTCGGTCTACCCGAGGCTCCGCCGAGCCTCACTCCAGACCTCCAAGAGCTCCCGAGCCAAGCCCCGAGCCTCCGAAGCCGCCCGAGCCTAGGCCGACCCACGTGAGGAGCACGTGCGGCCTGGGCATTTTGCACAGAGGCCCTGGAACTTTTAATATTGTGGACAGGTTCCTGCGAAGCAGCCCCCACGTGAGGAGCACGCGCCTTGTGGAGAAATTGCACTCGAGTCCCCATCATAATAGGTAATTGCATTTAAGTCCATGTCAGCATATTTACTTTATGTAATTTTATTTTCCTGAATTGCATTTACACCCCTGTGTTTGCACGCATCCCTAGGTTGTATTTTTCATCATTTTTAAATTCCAAAAATTGCATTTTGTTGAGAAACTTGTCCTCTGTCTATTGGGGCACGTGTCATGATTTTGTAATTTCAGTGGAATTTTAAATGAATTAATTGGTTGCTTTGTGGAATATTTTGCCCCGTGACACCTTTTAATTTGTAGTTAATTCTCTGTGATTCCAAAAATTCTCTAAAATTCACAGTAGCTTAAGGACAGTACTCTTAACATGCCATAAAAATTTCATGTCATTTGCACACATATCGAGGCATAAATAAATTGTTGAGTGATTTTCTCATTTTAATTCTAGTAAATTCATTTCACATTGAAATTAAGATCTGTCAATTTCCTATAATTTTCTCTCTTGAAGAAATTGTGATTTGTTATTTATTAAAAATTAAATAGTAAAAATCACCCTGTTTGCATATTTAATTCCCAGTAAATTCATTTAGTGTCTAAAAATTACAAAAAAATTAGAGTAGCTCAATTTCATCCCATTTCATAGTCTGGCCAAGTTTCATAGTTTTTGGAATTAATTAGACCATCTTTATGAATTAACATTTAATTTGGCCTGATTTTGCATGTGCATTGCATAAAAAAACCGAAAAAAAAACCAAAAATATTCTCCCTAAAAATCCAACATTTGATATTTGCTAAAATTTCCCTAACGAGAAAGATGCCTCCTTGAGTTCGACCTTGGACTTCCACCAAGTAAAAAAAGTTGCCACTCGAAATTAACTTGCTCTAATTAAAGTGGTTTTTGATTAGCCCTCTCGTATCCGACTACAACGAACGACATCTAATTAATTTGGACATTAATCTGACCGAATTAACTAAGGGTGCGGGCCGGTTACCAAAATGGCGCCGTTGCCAGGGAGGCACAGCTTAGGTTAATTTTTGGTGAACTTTTGACTATTTGATTTTCCTTCTCTGGGTAGTCTGACCCCCGGTTTTTCTTGTGAATATTTCAGTGTTCTTTAAAGTTTTGCATTGTTTTCGAGTCATTCTCTCTCTGACATCGAAATTATTATTGTGCGAGGAACGCGAGGAGTCGAAGACGCTTCGAGGAATTGACATTTTCTTTGAGTGAATTGAGAGAACTTGTACAATTTCAATCATTTTCCACATTTTTCGCATCATTTCTAGCGGTTCCCGTTTGGGATCTCGCGTGTGTAAAAATAATAGAACTGTGTCCTTGTGTGCTGTGTGGGTGAATGTAACTTAGCTTGCACTAGCGGCTCCCCGAGACAATCTACGAACTGCTTGAGCTCGTAATCATTAGGACCACATAAATCACTTAAAAGACGCACTTAGACCGCATTACTTAGCCAAATCAACATGTTCTTCACGCTAATAGAACTGTCTGTCTAGGAGCGGCTTTCATCGCCTGCATTTGCATTTAGATAAAATTTTCATTCTGTTCTGCATCCTGGATAAAAAGCGAAGGGATCACTGTAAGTCTCCTGAACTCAGCATAACATCATTGTTTTATCTTGCATCGGCTTTTTCTCGATTTCTCAATCTGATTTTCACATTTAATTAACCGGAAATTGGGACTGTCCGATAGGCGTGCTGTGCGGTTGACTTAATTAGTGATAACCTGACTTAAAATCAAGACTGCTAAACAGTATTGACCAAAAAAAAGAGAATAAAATTTGAAAATTGTTTGCGGGAGATTAATCCCCGACCCTGTTTTCAGGCTGAGTGAGGGTACTTGAGTGTGTGTGAACACCTTAAGGCAGAGCCCAAATCCCCGCCTTCCATATCACGAGCCAACTGATCTTAGCAAATATCACGAGTGGGATACTTTTAAGCTCATTGACAAGTACCAAGTAGCCTCCGCCTTCGCGGGTAGATAGGGGCGAACCAGCGGTACTCTGCGACAAGGCCTAGCTTTGTCAGCCTCCGCCTGCTTGCAGGTAGATAGGGGCACGTCATTGAGTCCCCAACTCCGGATAGGAGCGAAGAAAGGGAGGATCGGCGGTATCTTAGGCGATAGGATAAACAGGGAAGACGCATCCGGCTCTAAGCCGACTTCCCTATAGGCCGCCTAATCCTTGCTATCTTGTTTGAACAATTACACTTAAAAATTACAAGATTAATCAGACTCGATTTCGAGTCCTTCACTGTGTTGAGTGTGAACCCAGGGTTTTGGATTGATTTTGCTTGCTTCAGGTAGGAGTAAAATCCTATCTTCTTCTCGCCACATCAAGATGAGTAACTGGGGAGATCTCGACGCGTTATTCACCGATCTTTCTATGAGTCCCCCAAGTGACTCGTCTTCATCGGCCCAAGCGTACCTTGGACCATCCAGGACTCATGACCCTCTTGAGTCTTGGTTCCCTCATACTCAGGGTGGTTACTCTCACACCAACCCTTTCATCTCCTCCGAGATTATCGAGGAAGATCATCGCCTCGGTAATCCTTTCCTTGATTTATCCTCTGACACCGAACTTACTTGCCCCCCAGGACTAGAGGACAAGATGCCGCCAAAAGTACCATCGGATGAGGAACAAATACGACAGATTCTTGCTCGCCTCACTGAAGCTGAACAGAAGAATGCAGATCTGACGGCGCGGATGGGACAGATTATAGTAGCAGGAGGAATCGACCGACCAATGGTCAATACCTATAACCCGGCGGAGAACGAGATTCAGAACTGGTTGGCACCCGCAGTTCCCGCCCAGGCATTTGAGCTGAAGCCCCACTTCCTTAGTCTGCTTCCGAAATTCAACGGAAACCTAAATGAAGAACCATACACTTTCCTCCGTGACTTCGAGTTGGTGTGCAACAATCTTAGCCATCCCAATGTTGGCCAAGATTATATTCGGCTGAAGGCTACCCCTTTTGCCTTAGGTGATAAGGCTGCTCATTGGCTGAAAAACTTAAGGGTGGTATGCAATACCTGGATGCAGTTCAAGGACTTATTCTTGAAAAAGTCCTACCCTCTCAGTAGGACAAACCAGATGAGAACGAAGATCGCCAGCTTCGCCCAAGGACCCAGTGAACCTTTTCATGACGCTTGGGATAGGTTCAATGATTTAGTACAGAAATGCCCCTGCCACGGCATTTCAAAGGTGATCTTAGTCCAGACCTTGTTCTGTGGTCTAACCCCAGAGATGCAGGGGTTAGTCAGTGCAGCTTGTGGAGGAAGCTATCTGAACAAAAAACGAGCACGCTGTATGGAAGATCCTGGAGCAGATGGCGGAAACCGGCAGGTCGCAGGCCACCAGGGACTATCAGTTGTCTCCCTCAATCCTATCCAATGAGACAACTCGAAGGACTGTAGCAGATCTGATTGAGGACCTCATCCCCAGCATGGGGATGATTGCCGACAAGCTTACCATGGTCGAGCAGATCCACAAGAGAGTCGCGGAACTGGAGTCTCTTTCGTGCCTACCGAAGCAAGTGGAGGAACTTTCTGAGAAGGTAGCTAAGATAAAGCTACCTACCCCTTCTGCACCACCTGTACCTGTACATCGAGTCCATCTTATACAAGAACAAGCACCGGGGTCTCAGAGTAGCTGGGATCAGACTTACGCCCAGCAGAACCAGCATGCACCTCCACAAGTGGAGACGGGATATGAAGAGCCTCCACAAGTGTACGAGATCAACGGACTTTGGTATAGCCGTGACCCGATTGTTAGGCTGGCCGAAATGGGGATGGATCAGCCACACCGACCAACCCTAGCCTACCAGGAAACCAGGCCCGTTCCTACACTGCGCTTTCAGTCCAGGCCAGAACAAGGGTACCAGCAGCAGCAGCGCACGTATCAGCAGGGCCCAGCACCGTCACACCCGCAGCAGCAGTATCGATATGGCCATCAGGGCCACTACCGAACCTCATCCGCACAGCAGCCAACCCAGCCCACCGAATTGGAGTCTCTCACCTTGGCGATCTAGACCCTGTCTGATAGGGTCCAACAGATGCAGAATGATTACCTGAACATGAAAACCGACATCAATCGGGTCTCTCGTACCCAGGACCAACAGATGGCGCCGAAGACCCCAATTCCAGCAAAGGTTCAGGTCAACCCAAACAGCTTACATCATGGCCAGAACCGACCTCAAGATCAGGTATATTATTCAGATAGCTATTTATCTGAACATGAGATCCTTTCGTACGATAATGTAAATCATATGTCCCTCAGGAGCGGAAGGACCGTGACCATACCTGATCGGGCACGGGCACAGAAGGAAGGAGCCTCCGAGACTCTACCTGAGGAGAACTCAGAGGAAGAAAAGGAGGAGCACCACCACCATCGCCGGCAGAAGAAGAGGACACCTGAGTCCTCAAAGCAACATTCTCGCATCCGCATAGAGTCCGACGGAACCGATGAAGAGCCCACACCTCCATCTGAGGAGGATCGTCCAACAGTCGCGGAAGAAGCAGCACCGGTTTCGCCTCAGCATTTTCATCAGAGTCAGAGTCCTAGTTTGTTTCAGAGTCAGAGTCCTAGTTGTTTCAGAGTCAGAGTCATGCAAATAACTCAGTTCATGATCATAATAAGAATCTTTCAGTTTCTGAACATGATTTGGAATCAATAATCCCTTTCCCCCGAGCTCTTAAGGGTGGAAAGAAGAAAACCAAAAAATCCAAAAAGATGACCCTGAAATGGCAGAGTTCTGCAATAAACACATCAAGGTCACAATCCCCTTTGACAGGTTCGTTGAAATGACCCCTGCATTCGAAAAATACCTTAAGGTGAGATGCACACCTACTAGGGTTAGCAGGAAAACCAAAAGTCGTGTTGAGAAACACGTTTTATCAGTAGCCACGACTTGTGCAATAAAGAACTCGTTTCCTAGAAAACGAAGAGACATGGGCAGTGATTCATGTTGATGACATCGCGTTTGCACGTACTCTCCTGGACAATGGTTCCTCCATAAATCTGATGCCTACAGCCCTCTATGAGCAGCTTAATCTCGGACCTCTTATGAAATCTAGAGCTTTGCTACAGTTTGCTGACAAATCAACCAAGAGGTCCCAAAGAGAGTTAAGGAACATTGTGATCAAAGTCGAGGGGCAAGAATACATGGTGGACTTCACTGTCCTGGATATGGAGACCCCTCGTAATTGGAGAGATGCCCAGATCATTTTAGGTAGGCCCTTCCTCAGAACAGCAGGGGCCTTATTTGATTATAAGAATGGGAAGATTCAGTTCCAAACTCCAGGCGGAGATGAGGAACTTGAAATGAAGCAGACAAGATGGCAGAGACCGGATTCAGAATCCAGCACCGCGTACTCTTCTACCGGAACGGACTGCGAGTATGTAGACTTAGTTGGGCCATGGAGACAGAACCCAGTCAACACCGATATGTCCATCTCCTCCGAAGATGATCCAGTGCATAAGTCAGTCTGCGAGATCATTAGGAACGAGTACAGCTCTGAGCCTGCATCGCCCTACATCTTCGACGACATAGAGGCCCAGTTGGGCCTGTCAATCCTTACATCTCTAGGACAATCGGAAGATGAGGATGATGAGTCGGACGTGGCGCTTGCCGATTGTATGGAGATCTTTGACGATTCGACTCCAGAGCCGAACTTGGTGGCAGCTATCACAGAAAACGATCCAGCCACTTCCAACATTGAACCAGATCAGATTGAGCCAGATTTCTCAAAAGATCACACTATTCCTGAGCTCAAACCCTTACCCACAACCTTAAAATACGCCTTCCTTGCGGGTGAGGACAAGAAATTTCCGGTCATCATCAGTTCGCGTTTGACCGAGGAGCAGGAATCTCGCTTGCTAGAGATCCTGGAGAAAAACCGCAAGGCGATAGGCTGGAGCATTTCCGATCTCCACGGGATAAATCCCGCTCTGTGTTCGCATCATATTTACTTGGAGAATGAAGCCAAACCCTCTCGTGAATTCCAACGTCGGTTGAATCCAAATTTACGAGAGGTCGTGAAGAAGGAGATAGAAAAATGGTGCGACGTGGGTTTTATTTACCCAATCTCCGACTCTAAGTGGGTGGCCCCAATTCATGTTGTCCCGAAAAAGTCGGGATTTCAGACGACCACCAATGAGGACGGAGAGGAGATCGTGACGCAAGTACCCACGTCGTGGCGCGTCTGTGTGGATTACAGACGCTTGAATGCCGCGACGAAGAAGGATCATTTCCCCTTACCATTCATCGATCAGATCTTAGAGCGACTAGCGGGGAAAGAGTTCTTCTGCTTCTTAGATGGGTTCTTGGGCTACAATCAAGTAGCAATCGCTCCTGAGGACCAGGAGAAGACCACATTCACATGCCCCTTTGGTACCTATGCTTTCAGGCGTATGCCTTTTGGGTTATGCAATGCCCCAGGTACTTTCCAAAGGTGCATGATTGCTGTATTCGCCGAAATGGTCGGCGAATTCCTGGAAGTCTTCATGGATGACTTCTCGGTCCACGGCGATTCCTTTGATTCCTGTCTTAGGAATCTGGACCGAGTCCTAAAAAGATGTTGTGAGGTTAATCTGGTGCTCTCCTGGGAGAAAAGTCACTTCATGGTGACGGAGGGCATAGTGTTGGGGCATGTCATCTCCAAGAGAGGAATGGAGGTTGACCCTGACAAGGTGGATGTGATCAGACGACTCCAGCCACCAACCAACGTAAAGCAGTTGCGGTCGTTCCTCGGGCATGTTGGATTTTATCGGAGATTCATTAAGAATTTTTCTAAGATTGCCCGGCCGCTAACTGAGCTTTTAGGCAAATACATGGAGTTTATTGTTGATCACAAATGTCTTGAGGCCTTTAAGCTTTTGCAAGGAATGATCATGGACGCACCCATCCTACAAGCCCCAGATTGGTCTCTACCTTTTGAGATCATGACGGACGCCTGAGACTATGTTGTTGGGGCTGTGTTGGGACAAAGAAGAGATGGCGTCCCGTTTGCAATCCACTACGCAAGCAAAGTGCTTGATACTACTCAGCGTAACTATATAGTTACGGAGAAGGAAATGCTTGCGGTAGTGTTTGCCTTGGACAAATTCAGATCTCACCTCATTGGATCCAAGGTAACTGTGTTCACTGACCATACAGCACTATGGTACTTGATGGAGAAGAAGGATGCGAAGGCACGTCTTCTTCGATGGATTTTACTTATCCAGGAGTTTGACTTGGACATCCGTGATAAACCTGGAAAGAAGAATGTAGTGGCCGATCATCTCTCTCGTCTCGAAGACCTTAATACTTCCGAGGATTCACCAATTCGAGACTCCTTCCCTGACGAGTCGATTTTTGTTATCGACTCACTCCCATGGTATGCCAATATCGTGAACTATCTTGTCTCCAAGAAAGTTCCCGAAGATTGGCCCAAGAGCCAAATCGATCGACTGAAGTCGGACGCTAGACACTACCATTGGGAGGATCCGATCCTTTTCTTCGAAGAACCGGATTGTGTCTGGAGACGATGTATTCCTCAGGAGGAATACCAGAGTGTCCTTTCTTTTTGCCACAGCTTAGAGGCGGGAGGACACCACTCCGGGAAGAGGACCGCATGGAAGGTACTTCAGTGTGGCTTCTACTGATCGACTCTGTTTCGCGATGCCACCGCCTTCGCGAAGTCGTGTCCAGTATGCCACAGAATGGGAGGAACCATAGGTTCCAAGGATGAGATGCCAATGCATCCGGTCATCATTTGTGATGTCTTTGACGCCTGGGGCATCGATTTCATGGGCCCATTCGCAGTCAGCCACGGGTTCGAATATATCCTTCTTGCGGTTGATTATCTATCCAGATGGGTGGAGGCTATCCCGACCCGAGCCGCAGACAACAGAACTGTCTGTAGATTCATCAGAGAGCACATCATCTCTAGGTTCGGGATACCCAAAATGATGATATCAGACGGGGGTATCCACTTTGTGAATCGGGAGGTGAAGAAACTCCTGAAAGACTACGGCATTGAACACTGTGTCGCAAGTCCTTACCACCCACAAACCAATGGTATGGCTGAGGTGTCGAATCGGGAGGTGAAAACCATATTGCAAAAGCTTGTCCGCCCGGACAGGAAGAACTGGTCTCAGATCTTGGATCAAGTCCTCTGGGCGTATAGGACAACTTACAAGACACCGTTAGGCACCTCCCCATTCCGAATGGTATTCGGAAAGCCGTGCCATTTGCCCGCAAAGTTAGTGCATAAATCAGAATGGGCAATTAAAAAGGTCAATTGGAACACGCATCTTGGGCAGAAGCAGAGAGAGATGGATCTGAATGAGCTTGTGGAAGTCAGAAACCGTGCATATGACAACAGTTTGGTGTACAAGGACAAGGTGAAGTGTTGGCATGATAGATATATCAGACGAAAGAACTTTGTTCCTGGACAGAAGGTATGGTTGTTTAATGCAAGGCTGAAAACCTTCCAAGGCAAGTTGAAATCCAAATGGACGGGACCATTCATTGTCCGAGCGGTGCATGATAGCAGATGTGTCGAGATCTCAGATCTCGCAGATGACGCACCGACATCCCTTGTGAATGGACAGTTGTTGAAACACTTCGTCGAATCCAATGAGCAGTTAGTCCAAGTTGAGGAGATTGTGTTTATGCGCGAGACAGATTCAGCAGATACACCTCGAGTCGCGTAGAAGACCTTGCAGCAGTGAGCTCCAGCCATCAGCAGCATCTTAAAAGATTCAGACCGACTCATTTGTATATACCATCTTTTACATCTTATCCTCTCTCCCTCGCGACTCTAGTAACCCATCCCCGCCTCGTTAGATCACTATCTTGGACTATACTTAGGATAACCAGATCCTAACTATAGGGGGGAGGGGTCACCTGAGTCAGTTCGTTGTACATTCTCTAGACCACATTAGTCCTCATACCCACTTCTGTCCTATACTTAGACTGACCTGAGCCTAAGTATAGTGGGGACTGATGCCCGCAGTGTATACTTATCCATTTCTCCTCTTGCCCTCGTCCGCCCCATTTTTGATCTTCTTCTACACTTAGGCCGCCAAAACCTAAGTATAGGGGGGCAGTGCGACTTCTATACGATTTTTGTAATTTTAGCTTTCCTACGCTTAGCCCGAGCTTTGTCTTTTTAGTCGCTTTTCGTGCTCTGAGAACATAGCACACGCTAAGTATAGGGGGGCGTGTATATATTACATATATACTTTACCCATAGCTTGTACTTTCGCGTATTTTCGCGTATTTTTGTATATATTATGCAATATGTACGATGGGTAAAAATTGAAAAAAAAATTACCTGTATAATATGTATAAAACAAAATGTAAATAATACTCTTGTAAAATATGATACTATGTATATTATTATAAACTAAAAATTGTTGTATAATAGAAAATATTGAAAATAAAGGCTTCTTATTTACTCTTGCATACCATCTCTGCATCCAAAAAAAGAAAAAAAGAGTCTTGCATTTTCATAGCATGACATCTCATCTGCATACTTTGCATATGCAAAGTGAAAAGCTAGTGGGTTCTGAACTAAGTTATGAGCAGATATTGATGATGGAATTGATTTGACCTTAATCCACCTAATTTTAGAGGAACCTTATAGGAACTAGAGTTAAGATTTTTCAGGTCAGGTGACTTAATTCTTTGAGTCTGCAAGTCTATGTTCATATGTCATCTTGATGAGCTTGAGTAGAACACTTAACAACACACACATGACTCTTAGAGACAATGGCTTGACTTGCACCAGCACTTTACACATGGCTCTCCACGGATGAGGTGGTGAGGAGGCAGTTTCCTTTGGCTTGGGGTAGCATATGAGGGTAGTACTTCTAGGCGGAACCTCTCTTCTTCTTCTAGTGAAGGAAGTGCGTCTCAAATTGGTCTAGTGGTGATGAAGGCTAAAGACAGAAGCCGTGGGTTGCAATAAAGCTTCAAAAGAGGGATAGTCTACTGGCTCAAGAGGAAATTTCTTGTATATATGCTGCACCATGTAGATATGTTGTACAGAAGCACTTGTGAGAAAAAAATGCAAAAAGAACTCCAAAGAAGTGGTGGGTCGGATTAAAAATTTAATAACCCCACCGGAGGTATGTAGTCAAGTAAAGCAAAAGCTTATGGTCCCTATGTTACATCTCATGAAGCTTGCAGCGGGAGACTTAGCTACACTGGCTGAGCTTCCAAAAGTCTATACTTCTTCCCCCTCTTCTTGAGCCGGTTGCACTTGAACTTAGAAGGGAATACCCCGCTTCTCGAGGAAAGAGTTGCTAGACCGAGGCATTAGAGTTACCAGGTTGAGGGAG